>OZ010600.1:89521976-89731976 GCA_963932145.1 Acanthosepion lycidas
ATTTTTCCAAAATTCTCTGAGAGTTAACTGAATATCATTAGTAACTTGAAAACATTTTCAAAACAGGGCTTTTGTGTAAGGATTCTTTAAGTTTGCAATGACCTCTTGGTCCATTGGTTGTATTAGAGAAGTTTTGTTAGATGGTAGGTATTTGACTTGAATAAAATCAAACCATTTAACTAAGTCAATCTCCAAATCTGGAGAGTGAACAGGAACATTGTCTAATATGAGAAGGCATTTTAGTGGCAAGTTTTTTTCTTGCAGATGTTTTTTAACAAAAACTTCATGAATTCACTCAATAAAAAAATTGTCTGGTTACCCAAACCTTTGTATTAGCCTACCACATAACAGGCAATTTACTGTTCATAACATTGTTTCTTTTGAAAACCCTCAAATTATCAGAATGTTAAACAAGCAATGGCTTGACCTTGAAATTACCACTTGCATTGCCACATAGAAAAAGAGTGAGTCTATCTTTCATTGACTTTTGCCCTGGCAATGCTTTTTCCTCCTTAGTAATACTGGTCCTATTTGGCATTCATTTCCAAAATAATCCTGTTTTATCCCTGTTAAGCACCTGTTGAGGCAGATAACCTCCTTCTTTTATGAAGTCATTAAGCTCAAGCAGAAATTACTCCACCGTTTCCTTGTTTTGAACTCACTGCCTCTCCATGCCTAATTACACTGCGTGTTTCACTTCTTTTCTTAAATTTCTTGAAGCAGCCTCTACTAGCTTTGAATTCTAAAGTACCACTTTTGGCACTCATACCAGGAGTTTTCTTTACTCGATCATTATAAATTTTTAATGCTTGCTCAGAAATAAATGCTTCTTAGTACTGTCACCTGCTGTTTCTCTTTTATAAAAATAAGGAATAACTTTTCCACTTCTTTTAGTATCTTTGGTCTTTGTTTACTAATATCAGTCACACCTTTTGCAACATCAGCTGCTTTTATCACTTCCTTATCTTTTAGAATAGTAGATATTGTTGATTTAGGCATACCATACTGCACAATGAGATCTGACACCAGAATGCCATTTTTGTTCTTTGAAATGATTTCTTTTTTCACTTCAGTTGTTTTTTTCTCAATTATTCCTTTTCCTTTACCAGTATCACTTCTAGCTTTCTTTGGAGCCATGACTAAGGCCTAATGAAGAGAAAAAAAGGCACAGTACAATAAAATTGAAAAAGAAAAGCACAACACAACACACGAATGTTAGATAACCAAGGCATTCTCATCTCAAATTTTCTGTTCAAAAAACAATTTGTTTGACATGGAAGATGTTAAAAAACCGAGATTGCTCTCTGTGTGTGTGTGTGTGTGCGTGTGTGTGTGTGTGTGTGTATATATATATATATTAAGTTGGTGCAAAAATAATGTCATGTTTTTGACATTAAAAATAAGTCAAAAAACGACATTATTTTTGCACCAACCTTATATATATATATATATATATATATATATATAAGATAATCCTAAGGAGCCAAGCAAACCCAAACCTACCTAGTTTTCACCTAATGCCGGCATTACCCTGACAATCCATTTAGTTGAAACCTAGGTAGGTTTGCCTGGCTCCTTAGGATTATCTTAGGTTTTGCTCTACTTAGTGTATTCAGCATGTTATGTAGTTGTCTTTTTACTCATTTGGGGTTTTTCTTTGAACTTGGAACTTGAACACTGGATGATTGTTTTCACCTTAGTTTAATGTTCTTGGTTCTTTCTTTTTTTATTCCCCATTTTTCCTTGGGTACCAATTTGTTCTACTGCATGTTGAGCTATCTGAGGCATTTCCAAGTGAGTACCACCATTTATATATATATATATATATATATATATATATATATATATATATATATATATATATATATATATATATATATATATATATATATATATATATATAGGCATGTGGCCGGGTGGTTAGAATGTTCACTTTCTAACCATGAGACCCAGGTTCAAATCTTACCATGGTCAATTTTTCAGGAAGGAGACTTTCTGATGATATCAGAATGAATTGAGGTCAATCCCAGCATACAGCATCTTTGGAAAGTGACTGAAAACCATACCATGAGTTGACCCCAGTCTTGTGAATGAAATTGGGTAGAAGGAACCCTTGGGGGGCCGTCGACAGCTGTGCTAGCATGGAGTCACAAGTCATGGTGGCTGAGGGCTTGAGTGTGCTGGCCTTGTTCAAACAACAACACACTCTCTCCCAGAAACTGTAACTAAGGTCTGCTCAGCATAGTTGCAGTATAAACCACCTGGGCTCCATGGGTATTGAGCAAACACAAATGTGCCTGAGCAAGCGTCCGAGAGACGGTCTGTTTCATGCTTGAACGCAATCACCAGGCTTGACTATTTATATAGTGAGGCATTAAACACAATGCACATTGCATGATGATTGCATTTAAACATGAAACAGACTGTTGCCACTGGGTACTGACCTCAATGTCCACTTTTATATTTACATATGCTCTATCCTCGATATTGAGCACTTTAACTCACAAATATAGCATAGAGAGAATTTAGGAATAAATAAATATGTATAAACACGGTAATTTTCTCTCTTCCTTTAATAAGGACACTAAGAAACTTGTCTGTGAATATCAGAGGATGCTACTGAAAATAAGTAGACAAAACTTGTCTAAATTATTCAATGTGAGATGTTTTAAAGAAAATATGCTACCAATATATATATATATATATATATATATATATATATATATATATATAAATTTTGTACTTCCTTACTCCCACCATAAGAAAAACATAAGAACATCAGCAAAACTAAATAAAAAATGAATTAAATTAAAGTATGGATAGACATCCAATTGCTTCAAGTCAGGATCAAAACTCAACTGATTTGCCATCAGTCAAAGACTCTACCCCTAAGATCTCACCACATGGCAGAGAAAGAAAACCTTTTAACATATTATATATGTGATGTATATAAGCACTAGACCAGCAACTAGAACACTCGATTCTGATGAAGAGCAATGTGTTAAGCAGGAGCAGCAACTGTTAAAAATTTTCTTTTGCCATACTGCTCAATTGGTAAATGAGAGCAAGTCATATATATATATATATATATATATATATATATATTGCCATTTTCCCACCTTTTCTTATCTCTCTCACTTTTTCCCATGCTTTTATATATCTATCTCATTTTTCTCCCTTTTGCATCTCCCTCTTTCTCCTTTCTTGCCACCTTTTTCATCTACGACACTGTTTTCTCTTCTTTCTTCTTTCCTACTCAATTCACCTTCTTCCCTCCTTTCTAACAACATTCCAAAGAATCTAATAATGCACAAGATGAATAATCAGGTCATTGAATGTGTTTTCAACAACCTCATGGGTCAAGGGACAACAAAAAAAGAAAATTGTTGAAATGAGATTTCCAATTTCTTCGCTTCTCCAAAATGCTCACTGGGATCTGATAATTCCTCAATTCTTTTATTCAGGCAGGACGAAAACTTGCAAGAATATTTTCTAAACTAAAATGAATAAATCCTCTTAATTCTATTTTGGAAAACACAACTGGCAAAATGAAACTAATGTCTGTTATAAAAATAAATTCTTCACAAAGAAAGCTGATTTCAATAAAGAATGGCATACATCAGCGTTGCTTATTCCTGCTCTGAGAGTATGTTGAATGGACACATAACTTGCATTGGTTCCTTCACATTGTCTTCATTATAACAGCTCCCTCTTTTTCACCATGAAAACATCTTATGCACTATTTGGGGAGTTTATCAAATGCACAAAATGGACATATGGGAGGACATTGAATTGTCTTTACGATAGCAATATTTTTCATCTCAATGTTGACCCTATCGAGTTTTAAGTTATTTTTCACTTCAAAATTTTAAGGTGCACAAAAAAAAAAAAAATATATAAATATACTCAAGTTGTAGTGATATGTAAATGACTGCCTAATTAGCACAGCTAAGACATAGACTATATAAATGCCCAAGCAGTAAGGGTAGAGCTACTCTCGGTATACAAGACAAAGGAAAATTCACTTCATAACAGTGGCATTGTTTACTACTCTATTTTTGTGGAGAGCCATGATCATCCACGTCCTGAAGGGGCATGGCGCATAAAAGAAGAAATATTACTTAGATATTATTAGTATAGTGAAATGACTGTCTAATTAGCATAGCTAAGGCATAGACTATATAAATACACAAGCAGTAAGGGTAGAGTAGCTCTCGGTATACAATATAAATGAGTACCACTGGACTGATAAAATACAAAGGAAAGCATACTTCCTAACACAAGCTATATGGTGCTTCAGCATAGGCTAATGGTTAATGAACCTAGTCTGGTTGACCTTTAACTGATATTAATTAAACCAACAAGAATTGAAATTAAATATTTTTTTCTATTATTGTAATTATTATTCATATTCAACTTTGATATATTTTTCCATTGGAAAAATTATTTACTGTTCAAATTTTTATGAGTTATTTTGTATGGACAGAAGTTTCTTTCAATTGTTCAACAATTTTGTGTCCTGGGTAAGACGATAAACTACAACTGACAACAAGGCCTTTGATCAGGAGAGTAGAACCACCACTTAATTGCAGGTCCACCTTGACCCGGGGTTGTAGCACCAGTTAGAGTCGCAGCTATGGGCAAATAGTTAACACCTAAACTGGGGATAAAATACTATGAATGTGTAAAAATAAGTTTTAATACCAACAATACATTTTTGTAAAAATTATTACCAGCAATGAATTTTTGAAGAAAAAATTATTACCAGCAATACATTATTACCAGCAATAGATTTTTGAAAAAAAAAAATATTACCAATAATAGATTTTGGAAGAAAAAAATATATTATCAGCAATAGTTTTTTGAAAAAAATATTACTAACAATAGATTTTTGAAAAAAAAAATATTGCCAGCAATAGATTTTTTAAAAAGACATATATTACCAGTAATAGATTATTTTTAAAAAATTATTACCAGCAATAGATTTTTAAGAAAAAAAAATATTACTGGCAATAGATTTTTGAAAAAAAAAAAAAAATATTACCAGCAATAGATTTTTGAATGAAAATATTACCAGCAATAAAAATCTTGTCAGCATTAAATAACCTATTGAAGTTGATATGCCATAAGACAAAACAAATCAATGATTTTGAAAGCAGGTTTCTTTTTTTTCCTTTCTTTAAATTGAGATTCTTTATCTCAATTTCCTGAGTTATGTAGGAATAAAGATGAAGCTGTGAAAATGTTTGAAATCAACTGAAGATTACTGGCCTTTTTCAAATATTTATTAATATTATTTAATGCAAACAAGAAAATTGAAAAAGAAAATTAAGATCCAACTTGATGATGACCTTAAGGTCGACTCCTCAAAATGGTAGAAAAAAATATTTTTAACCTTCAAGCAGGAATAATTTTGGGGGTTAACTATTTTCCCATACTTGGGACCCCCACAGGTGCTACCACCCTGGGTCAGGGTGGACCTGGGAACACCAGCAATTAAGAGATGGCTCCACACTCCTCAAAGCCTCCTGATCAGAGGCTTTGCTGCTAGAAGTAGTTTATTGCCATAAACAGGACGAATAAATTTGATGAATAAAGTTGATGTTCTTTCACTTGTTTTAACTGTTGCATCAAGTTGTCCTTAGAAGTCACTTCTTCTCTGCAATAGAATTTTGAGAAAAGGCCAAAGAATCATAAAATCAACTCCTTAACAATTGCTAACCATTACTACTGAGTAGTGAGTTTGTTCCTCACTAGGTGTCCCATACAAAGTTCAACATTAAATAACCCAGCAAGGATCAACAAGTGATAAAATGAACAAACTCAATCCAACTTAGCCTCAAGTTAGAGGAGAGACATTTTTACTCATTAATAATTAATATCTTTTTGGTAATTTCTGTAGAAACTGAATGCCATAAAATCACTAAAAAAATTCAAATATATATATATATATATATATATATATATATATATATATATATATATTTCTGAGATGAGGTATTATGTACACTATTTACATTATTTGGACTATTGTCCTCATCTTTGTCGCCATATTTATTACAATGTTTCGGCCACTGTACGCTCCGGCCTTCTTCAGGTGATTGTAATGTCAAGCTGAACTGAACCTTTTATTTTGCTAATTGGGGTAGACTGTTCTGTTGTAGGATGTCAGTTGACAACTGACATCCATTAAACATGGCATGTGGAACTAGAACAGTCTACCCCAGTCAGCGAAATAAAGTATTCACTTTGACATTCCAACCACCTGACAAAGGCCGGAGCGTACAACAGTCGAAGCGTTGTAATAAATATGACGACAAAGATGAGGACAATAGTCCAAATAATGTAAATAGTATATATATATATATATATATATATATATATATAAGCCTATATACCCTTTTTAATTTTGGAAATCACTTTCAAGCTAATAGTAAAGCACACTGAAAATTGTTTTCCAGTTTAAGAAGGCAATACACGTTTACTTCTGGTCGAGAGGCATATTTTCTTTACTAAGACTTTCATTGTCTAAGCCAGTAAATATTAATTTCTAAGCTTTAAAAAACTGGGAATGTCTACTTAAGTTCATGAAACCACTAAATATTTTAACCCACTAAATATTAACCCTTAATTATATCTATATAAACAGAAAATATATTAAATAATTATTTACATTATTTGGACTATTGTCCTCATTTTTGTTGCCATATTTATTACAACGTTTTGGCCCTTCAGTATCTGTCTATATTTCTGAGATGAGGTACTATGTACAATATTTACATTATTTGGACTATTGTCCTCATCTTTGTATCTGTCTATATTTCTGAGATGAGGTATTATCTACACTATTTACATTATTTGGACTATTGTCCTCATCTTTGTCGCCATATTTATTACAACGTTTCAGCCGATATACACTCTGGTGGTTGGAATGTAGAACTGAACCCTTTATTTCGCTCACTGCAGTAGACTGTTCCAGTTCGTGCCATGTTTAATGGATGTCAGTTATCAGTTATTTCCTATTAATTCCCCTCTGAAAGTTCTCCACTGCCTTAACTGCATATTGAACTCACACTCTTTGGGTCCTGTCACTGGATCTAACCAATGTCTTTATCCACTGTGCCATGTTTCCTTGGCAATAGTCTGAATAATGTAAATAGTGTATATAATAATCATCTCAGAAATATAGACAGATACCGAAGAGCCGAAATGTTGTGATAAATATGGCAACAAAGATGAGGACAATAGTCCGAATAATGTAAATATGTTAAAATAAAATAGAAAGTTTACATAATAAGACAGAAAGGAGATTTATTTATTAGATTGTTTATTTACAAAAAATAATTTTATATTTACAACATTCTAAAAGCTAATACAATTAGAACTAATGCAATATATATATATATATATATATATATATACATATATATATATATATATATATATATATATATATATATATATACTGATCTTTCTTATCATTTACCAATTTATAAAGATCTAAATAAGAAAACAATGTTTTCTTTATAAATTTCTAAACATTTACTAAATTATTAAAATATATGAACCAGTTATAAGGAAATCCTTATTATTTACCATTTTATAAAGTTTGAATCACTTTAAATAGTAAAACATTTTGACATCTCATCTTATGTTTATCCATGTTTGCCAAAGATTGCACCAAAATCACATTTCAGAAGGTCAACGTCATGCAAAATGACTGGGAAAATGTAGTACCTGTCTATATTTCTGAGATGAGGTATTATGTACACTATTTACATTATTCAAACTATTGTCCTCATCTTTGTCGCCATATTTATTACAACGTTTCGGCCCTTCAGTATCTGTCTATATTTCTGAGATGAGGTATTATGTACACTATTTACATTATTCAAACTATTGTCCTCATCTTTGTCGCCATATTTATTACAACGTTTCGGCCCTTCAGTTTCTGTCTATATTTCTGAGATGAGGTATTATGTACACTATTTACATTATTTGGACTATTGTCCTTATCTTTTTCGTCATATTTATTACAACGTTTCAGCCCTTTAGTATGTATCTGTCTATATTTCTGAGATGAGGTATTATCTACACTATTTACATTATTTGGAGTATTGTCCTCATCTTTGTCGCCATATTTATTACAACGTTTCGGCTGTTGTACACTCTGACCTTCTTCAGGTGGTTGGAATGTTGAACCGAACCCTTTATTTCGCTCACTGGGGTAAACTGTTCTAGTTCTATGTGGCATGTTTAATGGATGTCAGTATCCTTGAGGGGTCGTCGATAACTGTACTAGCATGAAGTCCCAAATCATCATGGCCAAGGGAGGACACATGGCACACTGGAAAAAGGAATTCATTAAATCCAGTGACAGGACCCAAAGAGTGTGAGTTCAATACCCGGTTAAGGCAGTGGAGAACTTGGAGAGGGGAATTAACAGGAGATAACTGACAACTGACATCCATTAAACATGGCATGTGGAACTAGAACAGTCTACCCTAGTGAGCGAAATAAAGGGTTCAGTTTGACATTCCAACCACTTGAAGAAAGGTCGGAGTGTACAATGGCCGAAATGTTGTAATAAATATGGCAACAAAGATGAGGACAATAGTCCGAATAATGTAAATAGTGGGAAAATCTAGCTCTACAATGTTCATCTTGGAGGAAAGCAATGCACATTGGTAAGAGAGGCTTTGAGCAGAATTGTGTTGAGCAGGAAAAACTCAAAAGACCTTGATGATAATTTCCCTGAAAATGTCAGTGCAGAATTTGATCTAATGATTAATGAATGTGGTCGTGTCTAAGTAGGAAAGGCCTCAAAAATCATCAAAGACAGTACATATTGTAAGTTCAGCAAAACATGAATGTATCAACTGTTGCAAGAGGTGCACCCAACATTGCAACATCTGTGCAAAAGAATGCAAGACTCTAGACGGATTATAAAGACACATCAGCACTGCACATATATGAGAAAAAACACACAGCATTACTTGAAATTGAGTTACAGTCATCAACATGTATGTATGTATTGACTTCAGTAGTACATGCACTTGGCCTACTTTGCTGCTCCATGTCTGAGTTATCACTGGAACTAAATTCATCTACCCAAATCAGCTTGAAATCAACGATCAGTAGAGAAAAGTCTGTAAGCCTTCCTGTGCAATCATGGTTCAAGATATGGAAATTGAATCATGTTTAACTTGGTTTCCCACAACAATTTGCTACAAATTAAAGTCATGATCTTAAATAGCCTTGTCAAATCCAGAATTTCAGATGGATTTCAAACCTATTTAGAAATATCTAAACTGTCAGTGGTAATCAATGGTTAATAGTGGCTTCAAGTGAATGAAGGCTGCAGATCTTAGCAAGGTCCCTCCTTCTTTGAAACTTGCAGCAGGTGCCATAGAATCACAAACAAAGAACTGAAACCACATCACATGATGATTTTCAACATCAGCAACAAAAATAGAAATATATATTTGTCTCTCTCTCTCTCTCTCTCATATATATATATATATATATATATATATTTATCTATATTTCTGAGATGAGGTAATGTAACTATTTACACTATATGATAGTTCAGTACCTCATCTTTATTATATATATATATATATATATATATATATATATATATATTAGGGTTGTTTGGCAACCTTGTGGGTTGCTGTGCACCAGTTTTTTGTATTTGGCTCTTCCATAAAGTGTGATTAGTTTTACACAAGTCATCACCACTATAGTCAAATCATATAGGTTTGTTTATCGCCCTGTTCACACTTCTTCCTCATCTTTTGAACAGGATTAGGGCTTTATTCCTTGTTTCCTGTTTAGAATTGGGTGCCAGTTCCTTCTCCTAAAGTCATCTCTTTCTTTTTCATTCCCAGTAACCTCTTGAGTTTTAGTAGCATTATTACCTTACTTGGAGTGAAATGATTAAAAAAATATTTGGTGAGTAGTCTGACAGTTCAGTTCTAAGAACTGAGTTTCTGGACACTCATATGCTGAAAAATAATGGGAGTGTCCCTCATATATATATATATATACATATATATATATATATATTCACAATAAATGTTTGTAAATGCAAAATTAAAGTAGAATTTTTCATTTTTGTAAAAAAGAAAGTTTTATTTTAGGCTGATTCTGAGGCAAAAAATAGTTAAAAAGTCATATATTTTCTGACCAATCAGAAAAATGTATGCAGTTTCAACTAACAAATTCGATTTCAAACTACTCCAACATTGTATAAACCACCATCAATTCAACACCAAAAGTCATTTTTCTATTCCTCACCCATTTGGACAGGTAATCCCCAAACATGTGAGCAACAATGTTGTGGAGTTATTTCGCAGTGGAGGCTTGTATTTGTACTAAATCGGTCCTAAATAGTTTGACGTAAAAAATGTTTGGAACTTGATATAATAGGTATTACGCAGAGTAATCTTGTTGTGGTTGCTGACTACTTTCGTATTCAACTAACTGTCGACTACTGTCGTCCGACATCAACTGACCTTCATTTCTCTTACTACTCCTACTTATATTAGGTGGGAGAGTCTATTAACTATAGAATAGGTGTGTTTCACCGTAACACCCCACTCCTAAAACTTTACTCCGTAGGAGTAAAACAGTTTTATTTATTTATTTTTTACAGGAAATATGAAGAAAAAACAAAAAAACTTCATATTTTTAGCAACATCGTAGCGTATCTCCTACGTTTTGGATCCACTTTTAAATGATCAGTTGCCTTTCGGACTGGCGTAACTCAGGTAAAATTGTTGCAGGCAATGTTAGATCAAACGTATCTAAAATCACGTCCATTGGCGTTTCTTCCGCAGGACCGCTGTCAACCACGTCTCAAGAGCATCGTCTGATCTGGTTAATGTACTGTCTGCACGTGAATTTTCTGCCTTTCCCCAAGTACATCATATTGCCAATCCGCTTTTCTATTTTTTGGTACCTCCATAGTGTTATCAGAAACAACCTTCTGCTGTGAGTTTCTTAAGGATGGGGTCACAGTTTCTGTAGGTTCTTCGTGTGGTTCTATTTGTTCGGCCTCTAGCTTCCCGTTTTTGCTTCTTAACATTTTCTGTGGTGACTTCAGTTGACTTAAATCATTTAATAATACTGCATGTCCTTGGCTGTGGGTAACTCGCTCCCCAGTTTTTCTCGGTGTTGTCTTCATCTTTACTTTCTGGGGCTTTTTTTTCATGTATACCGTCGGTGTTGCCCATTCACTATACTCAACTTTTTTAAGTACACCGGTTTTCTCTAATCTGTCCAATTCTTTATCTATCTGTTCAATTGAAGCAAACAGCACATTCCCTTTCTTTTTGAATACTGCCTGAGCGTTTTCTTTTAGCTGGAATTTTGCCTCCATCTTGGTACACATTCCCAACCCTGGAGAAAAAACAGTAGGAAATGTTTCCTTAAGTTTCTTTATTAATTTTTGGGCTTCGGTGTTTAAACTTTCTACCTTGTAACAGAAGGAATTTATCGGTAGATCCCATAATTGGAATTCTGTTATCCAATTTGTACCAAGTAAGTTTGTGGTATTTTCTATGACAAATAGTTTAGCTTTTCGCATTTTTTTACTTAACGTGACGATTGTAACAAATTCCCCAATAAATTGTATTTTTTTCTCCCGTCACTGACCTCGCGATTTTCTTTGTCTTCATTAAAGTTGGTTTCCCCAACTTCTTCCACGTATGCAAATTTATGATAGATAAATCTGAGCCAGTGTCGCGTTGCATTTTTATATTTTTATTACTTATTTCAACAGTAACAAATTTTCTGGTTATTCCATCTTTTACCTCGTTGGACTTTAACTTTCTTATTTTATTGTCTTTATTTTTTGACCTGCAATGCGTGCTTTTATGACCCACTCTTTTACAGTTGAAACATTTTTTATTCCTAAAATCGCAATATCTGTACCAGTGTTGTTCACCGCAAGCAAAACATGGCTTCGGGAGTTTTTGTTTATTTTTCACTGGTATTTCTCTTTTTGTTTGATAATCCGCAATTTTAGAATTCTTTTTGGTAGACTGACTTTCTTTTTTGTAGCGTATTTTCCTTACATGCAAAATGCCAAACTGTTCTAACTTTTTAAAATCTTTCTTTACGCTAACATATCTTGTGCAGTCTTCTGCCAATTTTTGTACCGTAATACTTGGATCACCTTCCAATTTTGCCAGTACTAATTTTCTCAACTCTGCGTCTCTTTCTGATACCAGCCCCTGAACAAACACCAAGCACTTAAAATTGTCTGCGCTTAACTCTACCAACTTGAATTCTTCCCAATGCTTATTCACATTGGCTGCGTACATTATATAGTCTTGTTCGTCATCTTTCATCAGATTCAAACATTTCCACCTCTTGTGAAACAGAGATGTCTTTTTACTAAATAATTCATTTAATATATTTACCGCCTCAGTAAATGTCAACTCGCTAGTTTTTTTCAGTAAAATGTAGTTTATCAATTTGTTATGCTCAGCATTTCCTAATTTGCTTAAAAGAAGCCTAACCTTCTTTCCTTCAGACCACGAGTGGCAGTCCTCATTATACACGTCCGTATATTTTTTATAATACTCCTCAAAAGTTATCTCTTCATCCGGACTGTATGTGAATATTTCAATTGAATTCCATATTGTATTCTCTGGGAAAGATTCATTTTGTAGATTTTTTTCTTTCCTCTTCTCAGTTATTTCCAGAATTTTGTATTGAAACTCCTTATGCATCTGTTCAATTTTTTGTTGGAATTGAATTTGTCTATTGAAAGTTTCCTCCTGTAGCTGCATCTGGAATGCTTTTTGTTGCTCTAATATTGTCATCTGTTGTTCGACTGGAACTTAAAGAATTCCCAGAATATATTTTTGCATTCCTCCATCTTTGCAAAAAGTTTACACAATGCCTAAATACTGTAGAGTGGGGGTCCTACAAATTTGCAATTCGTGACCTATTTGAGCAAACTGTATTATCGGGAAAAAAAATATTTCTTTTCTCAGTTGAGAATACGACAGATTTTTTTGTCACTAAGTTGACATCTTGGCTTGCGAAAAACTTTGCCAAGTTTTTCTTTTTTTTAAGTGTGAATCCAAGACTTTGTCACCGAAGTTATTGTGGTGAGTGAATTTTTTCTTCCTCCGTATGAGTGCGAATTTCGTCGCCAAAGTTATTGCGGCAAGCAAATTTTTTCTTCCTCTGTATGAGTGCAAATTTTGTTGCCAAAGTCATGCCGAGTGAATTTTTTTCTTCCACCATATGAATTTGAATCCCTCGTCGCCAAAGTTGTTGTGGAGTTATTTCACAGTGGAGGCTTGTATTTATACTAAATCGGTCCTAAATATTTCGACATAGAAAACGTTAAGAACTTGATATAATAGGTATTATGCAGAGTAATCTTGTTGTGATTGCTGACTACTTTCGTATTCGACTAACTGTCAACTACTGTTGTCCGACATCGACTGACCCTTGTTTCTCTTACTACTCCTATTTATATTAGGTGGGAGAGTCTATTAACTATAGAATAGGTGTGTTTCACCATAACAAACAACAAGGTTTTGGAGAAAATGCAAACAAAAAGGAAACTTATACTTGACATTAGGAAGAGGCAGTTGAAATTTCCAAGGCACATAATAAAGAAGGAGGGCTTGGAAAATCTGATACTCACATGACAGATTGAGGGAAAGAGGAACAGAGGAAAGCAGCATGTAACATACTTGATGGTCTTTAGCAAATGGATGGTAGAACAGGGTTTGGGAGAAAAAACAAATAGACAAAACTTATTAAGAGCTACAAGAGGACAGGAAGATGTGGAGGGCCATGATCGTCTACATCCTGAAGGGACCCGGCACATAAAAGACTGTCATGACAGATTGAAGGAAAAAGAAACAGAGGAAAGCCGAATGTAACATACTTGATGGTCTTTAGCAAATGGATGGTAGAACAGGTTTTGGGAGAAAAAACAAATAGACAAAACTTATTAAGAGCTACAAGGACAGGAAAGTGCGGAGGGCCATGATCGCCTACTTCCTGAATCGATAAAGCACATAAAAGAAGAATCACCAAAGATACCACCCATTGAAGCCTAATTGCTGACAACCAAAGATAGACAAAGAGGTACCAGGACTTCAATGTTAACAGCAGCAGTCAAGAACAATGGATGATGAGAATGTGATATTTTTTTACAGGATCTTTTTAACGACTACAAGGCAAAATACCAACTCCTAAGTATGTGGTAGAATCTCAGCATGAACTCCTCTAATCAAGGCAAAAGTGTAAATAAATCTTTTTTCTAATTTTAACAATCTAATCCTAACCCTCTCCATTGTTGAGTTACCACTTAATCCTTTTTCTTTTTTCTATTTGTCTGAGTGATAGTGTCTTTGACAATACACTCGGACAAGGCCCTTTTGTACTCACCGGTAATGTTGCACTCACAACAGATTCATTTCTTTCTTGAGGTTATGCTATCAACATTCCCCATCATTATTAATGAGACACGCTATCACAATTTGTTTTGCCAGCACCATCTCCATGAACGTTTCAATAGAAACTTTTTCTTGTTGGAAGAAATTGTTTCCTCAAAGACTAATGGTAATTAGTTCTGACCAAACCCAGTATATATATATATATATATATATATATATATATATATATATATATATATATTACCATATGATGCAGTCAGCACATCAGTTTTCTCGTCTTTGCATATTCATCAACACCCAAATATTTCCACATTCACAGCCAGCTTCTGTTAGACGATTTGCTTTGGTGCCCTTCCTGACAAGAGTTTTTCTTCAACGAAGACATTTATTGCGAGTTGTCCAGAAAATAGATTCAAATCTATCATTCGTGCCTGCTTCAATGTTCGACCAGTCTAAGTAATAACATTAAGAAATTCAATTGAATAATTTGTTTCTGGTTTCGATCCTTATTATTGCTATTAAAGGAAATGTGAGCAAATGGCTTTAATTCTGTGAAAGGAAGCGCTAACAAAATCTGATTGATTCTTTCTTTCATGTTTTCTCTTTCCTTGCCATTTTTACTCATTCTTTTTTCTTTCTTTTGTTTTTCTCTTTTCTTAATTTTTTCTTTTCTTTTTCTTTTTCTCTTTCTCCATTCTGACAAATTTGCTTGAATTATTCTTTTTTTCCTTCTTTCTTTTTCTTTATTCTTCCTTTCTTTCTTGTTTATTTTTCTTTTATTCTTTCTTTCTTTTTTCTTTCGTGCCACTTTTGCCTTTTCTTCATTATCACAAAATAAAAATGCAATTAAGAATGAAAAAATGATTTCCTTCATTTTGTACTTCTTTTGTTCTTTTATTTTTCCTGTTTTCTTTCATTTTCTCTTTTTATCATTCTTCTTTTTTTTCTTTTAAACTTCTCTTCTTTTCTTTCAAGTTTCTCTTCATTCTTTTTTTTTCTTCTGTTTTCTTTCATTGTTTTTCTTTCCATGTTTTTTTTCTTTTGGTTTCTTTTTCGTTTTTTTTCTTTCCTTCTGTTTCTTCTTTCAGTATCTTTTCTTTTTTTTCTTATTCTTCTATTTCTGCTTTTATTTTGTTTTTTTTTTCTTTTATTTGCTTTTCTCTTTTTTCTTTTTCTTTTATCTTCTTTTATTTTCCTTTTTCTTTTTTTATTTTCCTTTTTCATTCATGTTTCACTCCTTTTCACCATTTTCTTACTTTCTCTTTTCCTTTTTCATTTCTCTTTTCCCCCTTTCTTTCTTGTCCTTTTCTTTATCTTCTTTTTTCCTTGTCATTACTTTTTTGCTCTTTTTAGCACATCCTGCCAAATTTTCTGTTTACATTCATTCTTCATTTTAGTCTCTTTTTTTATTTTTATTTTTAGCCTTTTACTCATTCATTCTTTTCCTTCTAATCAGTCATCGTCTTTCTTAAATTTTTCTCTTTTCCTTCTTTTTTCATTTTTTTTCCTTTATCCCTTTCTTTCTTTTCTTTCTTCTTCGTCATGTCTTTACTTAACACCTCTACTTTGCTTTTAGTCTCTTCTTTCTCTTTCACTATCTTTTTCTCTCTTTTTCTTTGCCAGTTTATTCATAAACTTTCTTTATCTCTAATTTCTTTTCTTTTCTTTTCCCTTTTTTCCTCTCTGTCCCCCTCTTGTGTATTATATTACTTTTTTCTTTCTTTTTCTCTCTTTTTTCTTAATTTGTTCTTTCTTCCTGTTGCATTTTATTTTCTTTCTTTTTTCTTCCTGCTTTCACTCTCTTTCTCCTGTTCCTCCCTACCTCCAGCTTCTTTTTTCTTTCTTATCCTTTGCTTTCTTTCTTCTTTTTCCCCTCTTTATCACTCTGTTTCCACTTCCTTCTTTTCTTCCTGTATCTTTCTTTCATATTCATTCATCTTTCTGACCATCACTTTTTCTAAATTTTCCTTGTTTTCAGCCTCTCTTTCTCTTATTCTTTCCAACTCCTCTTCCCTCCTTTTTATTTATCTCTTTCCCTTCTGTTACCTTTGCTTTCTGTCTCTCTTTTTGCTTTCTTCCTTCTTCTTTTTCTTTCTCTCTTTCTCTTTGTTAATTACCCTTACCTTTTCTTTCCTTCCTCCTTCATGGCTTCCTTTCCCTCTCTTGTATTCCTTCCAGCATTTCCTCTTCTTTTTCCTTCTTTTTTTTCTCCTGTTCTTTTCTACTTTCTCTCTTCTTTTTCCCTCCACTTTACCTATCCCTATTCCTTTCCATTTTCTCTCTTCTCTCACTCATGTTCTTCTTGAATTTCTTGTTCTTCCTATCCTCTTTCTTCTCACTCTTTTCTTCCTTTATTTCTCTTTTCATCCTATTCCTCCCTCTTTTCTTTTACTCTGTCCACTTCTTTTTCCTTTTTTCCCTGTTACTAACTCCTTCCTTTCCTTTTCTTGTATTCCTATCTCTCTCCCTCTTTTTTCTCCTTTCTTTCTTCTTCATTCACTTCTTCCTTTCTCTCTCTTCCTGTTCCTTCTTACTTTGGTCCTTTCTTTCTCCTTTTTGTGTTCTTTCTGTTTTCTGTTCCTCCCTGCTTTTTGCCTTGCTCCTTTCTTTCTCCATTCATTTCTTCTTTTCTCTGTTCTTCTCTGCTTTCTTCTCTGCTTTCTTCTTCCCTCTTGTCTTCCTTTCTCTCTCTCTCTCTCTCTCACACACACTTTTTCCTATTCCTCTCCACTCCTTTTTTTCTTTCCCATGTTTCCCTTTGCTGTTTCTGCTCCCTCTATCCTTTCTCTATGTATCGGCCTCCTCCTCTCTTCCTCCAATCTTTCTCTTTGTTTTCTTCCTCCTGCTTGTTTTCTTTGGTCTTCTATACAGATTGCTGAATTTGAACCAGTCTGCTTACTGAAGCAGTCAAGTGGAAAATCCCAAATGGGAGAGACTTGAAGAAGCCGTTACAGGATGAGCTAAAAAGTGATCTAATTTTGCCCCGTCTTCTGCTTGACTGACAGAATCGATACTCTTGATTCCTTCCACCTGGCTGACCATTTCTATTCACTGGCAGAATTCCTCACTTAGCCAACATTTTGCTCACATTTGCCAGTTTCTGTACTGAATGCATAAAATCTATTTGCTTATATCGTTCATTCTGAGACTGAGATTGAAACTCTTAGCAATTTACCATTCCGTGGCCCTTCTACAGTTTAGATTACAATTGTGGCCACTTGATATAAAATATTTGGCAAGCTTTATTTTCTTATCAGCACACAGTATATTCCTATAATCTATGAATGAATGTCACTTTTTGTTGTATCTTTAAAGAAGGTTACAAGCAGACAAAGGTAGTACTTGAGTGAAAGGAACAGCAACATGGGCATAGATGAAAGAAAGAGAGGTTTATTGTAAAAGAGAAAACACTACTGAAAGACAGGGAATTGGTTAGCAGGCTAGTAATTCCCAAAGCAAGGTTATTTACCTCACCTCCACCCACAAAGTAGAATGTGGCACAAGACTGTTATTTAATGCGGGGTAAGACCGATCCCGTAGGCTCAACCAAAAATTCCCTGTAAAAATGGGGTTGGGTAGCTGTCTACCACCCCGGACGTGACTCTGCCCTTTTGCATAGACTTGCCTGGGCTCCTCTCCGCCCAAAGGCAGAGAGTTTGACAAGCTCAGCTAGAGACAAATCTCCAATTAATCCCCAAAGCAAGTATATTTAGCTACCCCTGCTCATGAGGGTTGCATGTGGCAAAAGGCCAGTTTAACGTGGGTTGTCCGAGCCCATAGGCTCGGCCAAAAATATTCCCTTTTTATAAATGAGTTCAGGGTCAGTCTACCTCCCCGAACAATTTTCCCCATGAAATTTTGCTCAATAGCTCTTCTTTTTGGGGTCAGGACATAACTGTTTGACTTTTTTCCTCTTCCTAGTACTTTTCAGTCTCACCAATAAGTCAAAACGATCCGTTTTATTATAATCTCTTAAAAACTGTACCGAATTATTTAAACAAGTGCATGTGTGTGGGGGTGGGGGGTGATGCATTTATAGATTTTTTTTGACTTTTCAATTATTAATAATAATCCTTATATCACACTTGTCTATAAAAGTAGCAATGAATAGATCCTGATAGACATTGTGTTACCTTGAGAGATGAACATCATGAAGTTCAAGTGGGCAAAACTACAGAGGGACTAAGACACGGCAGGACTAATCAGAGAAATATACCCAGCAGTAGCTAAGATTGTCCCTTTTGTAGTTGATGCACTTGAGACTAATTCCATGAATCTTTCTACCTTGCAAATAGCTGACATCATGGGTAGTGTGCAGGTGGCAGCACTGCTTTGAACAGCTCATTTTGATGAGGGAAGTGTTGTGTCTCAAAGCTGCAGGTAGGAACTGAGATATCATCATCATCATCATCAACAGCAACACTGGTGTAGATGAAAGAGAGTTTTCTTGTAAAAGAGAAAACACTACTGAAAGACAGGAAATCAGCAGGTTAGTAATTTCTGAAGCAAGCCCCCAGGTATATCCTGTGCCCACTATATATATATCTATTGATATAGTCAGTCCACAAGAGGCAATAGGGAGAGTGGGACATTCCATTACAACACCTCCCCACTGAGCTAATTTTCCCCATGAAATTTTGCTCAATACTACTTCTTTTTGGGGTCAGGACATAACTGTTTGACTTTTTTTCCTCTTCCTAGTACTTTTCTGTCTCACCAGCACAAAACATTTTTTTAAATGCAAGCAGTAAAATCTGTGTGCATATGTAAAACATTCAGTAACAGTCAGTATATTTAATACGAGTCTAAAAGTTTGTATTATTTACATCATTCAGACTGTTATCCTCATATTTATTGCTATATTCACAACATTTCGGCCTTCTTCAGGTGATTGTAATTTATTTCATCCCCCAGGGTAGATTGTTCTCAAGGACACATGGCCCAGTGGATAAGACGTTGGTTAGATCCAGTGAGTAGACCCAAAGAGTTGTGAGTTCAATACCAGGACACAGCAGTGGTGAACCAAAACTTGCAGAGTTAATGGGAAATAACTGAGACATCTGGTAAAGGTATGGCATGTGGAACTAGAACAATCTACCCTGGTGGTCAAAATAAAGGGTTTGGTTCAAAATTCCAATTACCTGAAGAAGGCCATAGTTTACAATGGACGAAATTTGGTGAATATGGCAATGAAGATGAGGATAACTGTTCAAATAATGTAAATAATGCAAGTAATCATAATACCTCATTTCAGAGATATAGACAAACAAAAAGTCTGTCAGCTAAATGAATAAAAATTAGATATTGTAGTGTTTCTGAAACAAATTAGATTCAAATTCTTTTTAATCAGTTCACTCCAAGCAAGGCAATAAAGCCACTCAGACTGTCTTGATATGTAAATGACTGCCCAATTAACATAGCTAAGGCATAGACTATATAAATTCCCAAGCAGTAAGGGTAGACTAGCTCTCAGTATACAAGATAAACGACTACTGCTGGACTGGTAAAATACAAAGGAAAATTCACTCCATAACAGTGGCATTGTTTAACTACTTTATTTTTGTGGAGAGCCATGATCACCCATGTCCTGAAAGGACACAGCATATATAAGAAGAAACATCAGTTTAATATTATTAGTGTGGTGTAATGACTGTCTAATTAGCATAGATAAGGCATAGACTATATAAATACACAAGCAGTAAGGGTAGACTAGCTCTTGGTATATAAGATAAATGACTACTGTTGGACTGATAAAATACAAAGGCGAGCACACTTCATAGTACAAGCTATATGGTGCTTCAGCATAGGGTAATGGTTAATGAACCTAATCCAGTTGACCTTTAACTAATCGAACAGGAATTAAGAAGACAGAAGATAACAATTGAGATTGTGTTTAAATTTTTGAAGATTAAATTTGACTGGAAACCAAAAAGCCAGAAGGAAGTTCCACAAGCCAAAGGTGCAACAGAAGAAACTCTTAGCATAGAACTTACAGTTATATCTGGAAATTTCAACAGTAAAATGGTGAGACCTTGCCACCAATTTAGTACTACACTTACATGGCCTAGGTAGCATAGAGGAAAACTCTCATCAGAACAGTCAATTTCAGACAAAATAAAAAACTCTTTTTATTGAATATTAATAATGAGCACTTTCCATGTAAGTAGCAGTAAGAGACTTGCCATATCTGGCCTGTGAGAGAGAGATTGGAGTGTGGAAAATAATTCTTCTCAGACAAAGACACTTTTGAACTCTATCAGGACTGGAAAGTGAGGTCAGGGCAACTGAGTGGATACTAACTTAAAATTAAATTTACTTATAACCTGAATGTCTGAGAAATTTTCATAGGAGGACAAATATTTTCTATGAAAATTTCTCAGACATTCAGGCCAGTAAATGATGTTTAATACTGTTTATTATAAACAGAGCATATACTTAAATATCTGTATCTATAAAAAGAATGTATAAACATAATAATGTCTTAAAATAATTGTCGGACTTTGTCCATTTCATAATGTGTGACGTCATTTGTTTACATTTGGATACGTTTTGGGCAGATATGAATGCACTTGAGAGATTCATGGAAGATTGAAGTTTAAAGGCAGTAAATTCGACTTTGCTAACCAAACGCTCCTCTGTGGCCAAATCGGTTAAAGACACGTCAGGCTATATGACGGTTCCGTATAGGATACAGGTTCAATTCCTGTTTGAGGACAAATATTTTCTGTGATGTTTAATACTGTTTATTATAAACAGAGCATTTACTTAAATATTTGTATCTATAAAAAGAATGCATAAATATGAAAATGTCTTAAAATAACACTTTACCTCAATATAAACTACCCCTTAACATAACCCTTTACTTCAAATAAAGGTGAACCTTAATGTTAAAAAAAAAAAAAATAACAGCTAAGTTCAATAACTTCATAAAAAGTTAGGAATCAATTTTACACTGTATCAATATCATGAACAAGTGAAGAAGAGTCAAACTGATCCTAAATTATTTTCAAAGATCATAATGAAAATAAAACAAAAACTATTTTTTCAGATTTCGATTTTTGAAAATTACAAATTCATATTTTAATGCTGGCTTTTTAATTCAATTTTCCAAAATAAAAGATTGTTATTTTCTTTTATCCTATAAAAACCAGAAGGAGCACTCAAGACTAAATAACAAGAAAATCCAAGAGTACCAATGTTGTGACACTCCCCTACATTACCAATCGAAGGTAAATGGCTGGATACATTTTGTACAAATGCCATAAAATGTAAATTTCAAAATAATTTATAATTTTTTGTATATTTGGTATATAGACATTATCTTTTTCACAAAAAGGTTTCTTTTAAATAAAGGACAGTTATATACATTTTTTAATTAAAGATCAAAAATTGTCATAAATTAATCAGAGTATTTCTGCTTATATATTATTTAAAATAAATAATTATTATCCACCAATGTTAATACATGTGTTTCCAAAAAAAGTCTCCACCCTAAAAACGTTTTAGAAGTTTAAAGAATTCAAAAGAGTAAAAATAAATAAATATGCACATATTACTGATGTACGCAGTTTCGAGAATGATATTTGTAAATAAGCTGTCCAGTCCTCACTTCCCAGTCTTCATAGAGTTTAAAAGTGTCTCTGAGTCCTTGTTGGAGAAGAATTATTTTCCACCCTCCAAACTTTTTCTTACAGGCAGGATGGGGTGAGTCTCTTGCTGCTCTATCACTACTTCCATAGAAAGTGCTTTGATGAACTACATTCCTTGGTTCTGCCAAGTCTAACTTTCTCAGCTAGGACTGTTGCCATGTTTGGGCAGGAGCTGTTCAGTCCTCACTTCCCAGTTTTGATAGAGTTTAAAAGTGTCTCTGAGTCCTTGTTGGAGAAGAATTATTTTCCATAGAATGTGTTCATATGAACTTCATCTCCTGGTTCCACCTTGTTTAACTTGCATGTCTAGAACTCATCATGCCACATACTTAGTAGCAAACCATCCACATTCCCTGTGTGTTCCAGCCGTGAGAAGTAAGTTCCATTCAAACAGCTTCCTTCAAATCACTGCCCTAAGGAACAGACTTCCAAGACGATGCTTCCCTGATCACTACCACCTTCACCCCTTTAAGTCTAAAGTTAACCATTATCCCCTCCTAACTACCCTTTATTTTAGCCCTCTAACTGGCGTGGCCCCCAGTAATTGTATAGTGTGAACCTTAATGTTAAAAAAAAGATTTCCTGCAGTACCCTGACATTACTGTGCTAGACTTGATAACCAAAGCTATTGGGTTCCATCTGTACTGCTATTCAACCAATAGCTCGAAGGATGGTATTTGTGTGTAACAAACCCAACTGGAATTTGAACTCATCTCTCCAAGTTCTCATTCCAAGCCATTATCTATCCTGTCACCATCATATCATCAACTTTTCAAGTAATAAAATTTAAATTGAAACCAAGCATTTTCTGTTAGATATTCATACGCATTTTGTGTCTACGACTATATGTATGTGGTAGGTATAAATAAAGAATGACATATCAAGCAGTCAGTCTGCATGATAATCTGGGTAGCAGCCGGATGTAACAGTCCAAGCCAAAGTAGTTAAAAGTGCCAATATTAAATTGTCCTGTATCTTGCCTATTTTCTGTCCTATGAAAAATGTCTTCATAAGAAACTTGACTAAAGATTAAAAAAACAAACAATTTTTGTAAATTCCCAACTATTTCTGGAAACTATTTACATTGTTCGGACTGTTGTCCCCATCTTTATTGTCATATTCATGTTTCAGTCATTGTACACCCTGGCCATCTTCAGGATCTGCCTATATTTTTGACTTGAGGTATTGTAACTATTTACACTATTTTCATTGTTGAGACAGTTGTCCTCTTTATTGTCATATTCACAATGTTTCAGTTGTTGTATGTTCCGTCCTTCTTCAGGTGTTATACATTGGAATTTCAAACTGAACACTTTATTTCATCCACCAGAGTAGATTATTTTAGTTCCCAAGGACACATGGCCCAGTGGATAAAAGCATTGTTTGAAGTAGTCGAGACACTATTTCAATTTTTTTTTTTTTAGCTAATTTGAGGGTGCTGAATCTGAAAATGGTCTTATTTTGTCTTGGTTAGCTACCATTTTTGCTGTACAGAAATCCTTCATTTTTGGAAAAAAAAACATTTTTTTTCATTTGTTTGCTGTATATATGATATTGATTGATGGCAATATTTCTCAAAATAAGATCGTAGAAACCTCACAAAAACCTCTCTTAAACCAACAAATATTAGTCTGCTTATTGAGAAATACCATTTTTGCAATAACAATCAGATCCTAAATCTTTAAAAATAACATGATTGAATATATCAATACCAACAACTATTTTCATCAAATCATTTAATAAACTGACAACAGAAATAAAACCTTCGTGAACATAAAAACTGGTAAAAATGATCTCTTACTTGATTGTCTGTCATGTTCAATGTTATTTAAGTCCCTTTTGATACTCCAGCAGTATCATGTACAATGGAATTGGTGCATTCAATTGGGATGTCTTTAGTTGGAGTTTCTTTCCAACTGTGAAAACAAAATTCTCTCAATGTGTTTGGTTTCCCTCCGTAGTGATGTGATAAATTTATGAATATCAAACATAAGATTTCATGGTTTCACTTTTTTTTTATGTCACCTTAATTATCAGGTTTACTAAAGTGTATTATTGATAAAGTTTATCAGTTAATTTGAATTTTGGCAATAGATTAGAAAACTTCAGTACATCTATGTTAAAATTTTTACTCAAAAACACTTTTTTCTTACAAAAATAGTTTATTTAGGGTGGCTGACAAAAATTGCTTGGACTACCTAAAAATTAATGGGTTTCTACGACCTTTATTAACTAAATTTTTTGTTCAGCCAAGATTGTAAATTGATCTTTTTTCCAAAAATGAGCAATTTCAGTACAGAAAAAAGAGTAGCTAACCATGAAAAACTAAGGTCATTTTTGAGATGAGCACCACCAAATTAGCTAAAAAGTGTGCTTTGTTTCTTGGCACCAAATATCTTGTTGACCAGTGTAGTGTAAATAGTTACAATACCTACTCTCAAAAATATAGAGATATTTCTGGAAAATCAAAATTTTTGGTTTATTCTTTATCTGATTTCTACTTGTGCTTTTTCTTTATTGATGAGTGGGATATTCTAGCAAGGCCAAATTTTCATTTGTTGAACCTTCCACAATATCGTTCCAGACGAAATTTCAGGAAATTCATGGCAAAACTTACTGAAATATTTTATCAAAATGAGGCTATAATTTTTTAAGCTCACCAACCCACAAACTGAAAAAAATAAACAGGTGTAAACATTATGAAAGATATTTACTAATTTTTGCCTAGTCTGGCATAAGGCTAGAGTAGCAAGGTTCACAATGAAGCCCAATGTCACTAGAAATGGTTTATAATCTTTTATGTGCTGTCCCCCTTCAGGATGTGGCCAATCCTGGCTTTCCAAAACTTTGTAGCTCTTAGCCTCTTTGTTTTTTTTGGCTCTTTTTCCAATTCCCTATTCTGCCATCCCTTTACAGAAACTTGTTAGATGAGCTACTCTCTGTCTCTCATGACTTCTGTATGTCTTGTGAGTGTTAAATTCTTCAAGCCATCTTTCCTTATTTTATGTTCTAGAAATTTCAACTTTTTTCTAATTTTAAGCATAAGTGTTATTTCTGTTTCCATTTTCTTTAAAACTTCCTTGTTGCTTACATGCTCTGCCCATAGTATTCTTAGCATCCTTCTTTAGAAATGCATCTCTGTTGCTGAAGAAATTTTTCAGCATAAACTGACATATAAGAGGATTAATATTACATAACAATTCAAACCTCTTTGTTTTTAATGAAATTTCTCTATTCTCTGCTTAGTTTCTGCATGGCAATTTTCTATTTCAATTTCTTTTTGAATTTCGGTGACAGACTTTATATCATCTGTTAAATTACTTTCGAAATAGTTCAATTTTTGTACTTGTTTGATTTTGATGTCTCTAATTTGTAGAGAGCTCATATCATGGGTCACTTCTCTTACTATACATTCTGTCTTCTTACAATTGATAGTTAGTCTTTTCTTCTTGCTTTTCTTTACTACCTTATCTTGGAGTTAATGCAGTTTTTTTTCTGCCTGTCTTCAACACACTGTCATTTACCTATTGGCAATTACTCTACAGCAGGTTCCTAAATAGATATTTACTAAACAGAACAATATGCAATGTGACAGGTCCTAATCTAGCATCTCGAATCCTGTCACTTTCTGTGGCTTCCCTCTGTCTTTTCTATAAATACTTTCATGGCATCTGCTCTGACAAGCTATTTTCACTGGTACCCCAATGGCATGAATTTAAGCGTGCTACTAGGTTGGCAACTCAGTCCCACCCTTTCACTGTCAAAACAGTTAAATGTAACCACCTCTCCAACAGTTTGTTTTCTCTCACTTCCCTACAGTAGAACTCCTTTCCTCTTACCTATTTCCCTGATAGCTATAATCTTTAAATATTCAAATATAATTGACATCTTCTGATGCCTTGATCTTGATCCCTATCTTTCTCTATATGTTTTCCTCAAATAACCTTCTTTACTCTTGCTCTCACTCTCTGTAACTCCTTGTGTGTTAGTGGCACTTTTGCCTTGCTTGGGGTGAAATGCTTAAAAAAAAAAGAAAAGAAAAAAAGATCCACCTGGATCAATGGGATTCCTTAGGTGAACTGGTCAACTCATAAGAAATAGGGAAAACTAAGGGAGAATAATTTTTTGCAACATTCATTAGACATTCTTCTGTAATTCTCACAGAGCCAACGTGTGAATTTGTTCTATGATAAGTAAGATTACATTTTACCATTTTATACTTTCTATCTAGAGGAAGGTGAATGTTGAAGTTCTCACAAAAATGTCTTCATACTTTTTACATATAAAAATAAGGGCCATATTATAGCTAAGACTCCATGAACAATAACATTTGATATAAAATTACAAATTGTTCATTTCACACTTTCTGTGTATAGAAAAAATGAAAGCATCTTTACAAAAAATGTACTGTATCTATTCATGAAATATACAAGAACATTTTTTAAAAATCTATTCACTCCAAACAAGGCCCGTCCTGAGTATGATGATAAACTACATCTGTGTGCTAGGTAAGACGATAAACTACATCCAGCAGCAAGGCCTCTGTTCAGGAGGTTTTGATGAGCGTGAAACCACCTCTTAATTGCTGGTGTTTCCAGGTCCACCTTGACCCAGGGTGGTAGCACCTGTTAGGATCCCAGCTATAGGCAAATAGTTAACACCCAAACTTGTATAAAAATAGGTTTTAATACCAGAAATACTTTGTAATAAAAAGAATTTAAAAAAATATTATTACCAGCAATAATTTTTGAAGGAAAAATTATTATCAGCAATACTTTAAAAAAAACAAATACCAGCAATACAAACAGCCATACATTCTTTGGAAAAAATATGACCAGCTCTAGATTTCTTCAAGGAAAAATATTCCCAGAAATAGATTTTTGAAGAAAAACATTACCAGCAATAAAAATTTTGTCGGCATTAAATAACCCATTGAGGTTGATATACCGTAAAACAAAACAAACCAAACCAAACCCAAGCAAGGCAATAATGCCACTAAGGCACATGGGGCTACTGGGAGTGAAAGAGAATGAGAAGACTATAAAGGAACTATCTGATCCTTCTATCAGCCTATTAACATTCTATCGCTTTTTGGCAAAGTACTAGATGCTCTAATTAACTCTGAATTGGTTAAGCATCTCACATCACAGAGTCTTCATTTAGATAAGCAATATGGCTTTTTCTTTTCTAGGTCAATTGCTGATGTGTTAAAAATTATTGCTGAAAAAGTCTATCAATCTTTAGATAAGAATGGTGAAATTCAGGCTGTTGCTTCGGATCTCTCAAAGGCATTTGCCAGGGTTTAGCATACTGGTCTTCTACCCAAGTTGAGATGTTATGGTAAATAACAAATTTTTGAACTGATTCTGCCTTTCTTATCACATCACAAACATGCAGATATGTTTGTCAACACCATTTACATCTGAGTTTTCCCTGTTAGCAGCGGCATAACTTGGCATGTCTAGATATAGGCCTCTATACAGTTGGTCAAGATCCAGGTTTTTGTAAGATGCCTCATGTCAATAAAAGCAACAGGAAAACCAGCAATAAGCAAGACATGGTGTCTTGTAAAGTCAGTCCCGTGGGCATTTTGTTTCCAAAGCAGTATTACTTTTTACCTCCCATCTCTTTCCCTTCTCTAATAACCCCATAGTTGCTGAAAGAGCAATTGGTTAGGTGTTTGCCCCAAATTCAACAAACTCTTGCCATACATTACAACAGATTAAAGAGTTTAGTTCAAAAGAAACATATCATCAAAAATAAACGTCATTTCATAGAAAATCTATCAATGTTTACATTTCTTTTTCTTCTTCCATAATGAACATTTTTACTTTTTCTGTCTATATTTCTGAGATGAGGTATTATACTTATTTACCTTATTTACATTGTTCGGCCTGTTGTCCTCATTTTTGTTGCCATATTCATGACATTTCAGCCATTGTATGCTACAGCCTTCTTCTAATTCCAGTCACCTGATAAACGGTCAGAGTGTACAACAGCAGAAATGTCATGAATATGGCAATAAAGATGACTACAACAGTTCAAACAATGTAAACAATTTTTACTTTTTATTACAAAAATCAATATTTCTAAATTGGAAGTATATATTTTGTCGTAGCATACCTACAGATAATAATGGGTATGCCCCCACTCACATAAATACAGTAGTAAATACTGTATGTTGGTTTGCAGTTGGAGATTTGTCTACAGCTGTACTGGTCAAACTCTCTGCCTCCAGGCAGAGAGGATCCCCAGAAAAGGTTATGTCAAAGGGCAGAGTCTCATCTCAAGAAACAGCTACCCAACCCCATATTATATGGGGTCTACGGGGAATTTCTGGCTGAGTCTATGGGCTCGGATACCCAACATTAAATTCAGCCTGGTTCCACATCTGACCATGTGGGGTGGTTAGTAGATATTCTGCAGTTGGAGATTCGTCTCCAGCTGTGCTGGTCAAACTCTTTGCCTCCAGTCAGAAAGGATCTACAGAAGAGGCTATGTCGAAGGACAGAGTCTCATCTAGAGAAATGGTTACCCGACCCTGTTTTATATGAGGTCTATGGGGAATTTTTGGCCGAGCCTACGGACTTGGTTACCCCACATTAAATTTGGCCCTGTGTCACATCTGACTGTGTGGGGTGGTTGGTAGATATCCTGCAGTTGGATATTCATTGTGGAATTCACTTGACTCACTTCTAGCAGTTGACTAATTCTTCTACGTGCCACTGGCGAATCTTATACGTGTTGTTTGTATCCTAAGTATTATTGTTAATTAGCAACCTTCGTTTGATTATTCTATTCAGTAAACTTCTTTAAGTTACAACATGTTTAAAAATAAAAATTAATACTAGACTCCTGCTGATTAAAGATTAGTCAAAGTACAAATAAAGCTAACTTTAAATTTTAAATAGATTCAAAGTTTGAGTAACTACAGAGTAGTCTCCTCCTATTTATTTATTTATTTGCCAATTGTTATAATAGCAATTCTCCCAAAAGAAAGTAAGTTGACCTTGAGCTAAAGTTATTTTTTCCAGTCATTATACTTTAAGATTTTTTATGCTTTATGATTGCAAATTGTTATATTTGATATTTACACATTGCATTGCACTGACCAGAAAATGAATGACAAATGCCATGTAAAATAAAAGAAAATTGGATTATTAAGATTGCTGACGTCAAATGCATCAAACATCTTCTTTCAGTCCAATCCACTTATTCCATTTTCCTGCATCTTTGTAGCTAAATCAGTTCCGCCATGTTGTGCATATTTTAATTAATACTTCTGCTTCTGGTCTTATGATTACTAATTTTGGAAAATTTGCTGTATGTACTTTCATCAGTAAAACTATTGTATATATTTACAAAGTTTTGAATAAGTAATTAATAAGCTACATCTACTTAATGCATATAGCTTCTGCACTGAATGTGCATATATGAATAGATGTAAAGGTTGTATATTTGAACTTTTGAATAGAAGATTATTTCATCAGAAAAAGTATCTGATGGTCTAGCTCAAGCATAAAAATCATTTAAATTTAATATTGCATCAGTTGTAGCAGTTTTTCACACAAAAATTTCAAAAATACAAAGTCATCATTACATGTTTAAAATGATTTTATTTTCCCACTAATTAACCTAATAAATAGAAGTGAATAGCTCGTGAATATGATAAGTGAAAAAATGTGTTAAAATATTTTAATAATTGAAATAAATAAGCAAAGTATTAAAAAACAGAAAAAATTTGTTAGAAACAAAGAAAAGAGCACTGAACTGTTACGTAATATCAGTCCTCCTATATGGCAGTGAATACTGGACAATCTCCTCATAGATGAAAAATGACACTTCAAGCACCAGAAACAAAGAAGGGAGTACTGAACTGTTATATAAAATCAGTCCTCCTTATATGCAGTGAATGCTAGACATTCTCCTCACAGATGAAAAATGACACTTCAAGCAACAGAAACAAAGAAAGGAGTACTGAACTGTTACATAATATCAGTCCTCCTATATGGCAGTGAATGCTGGGCAATCTCCTCACAGATGAAGATGAGACTTGAAGCAACAGAAATGTGGTTCTACAAAAGGATGTTGAGAATACCACACGTAACATATGAGCAATGAGTTTTATAGAAAATGGAAACAAAATGGACATAGACTTAATATCAAGAAGAGGGAGTTGAAATTTCTAGAGCACATAATGAAGAAAGAGGACTTACAAAATTTGATACTCACATGACATATTGAAGACAAGTGGGACAGATGAAAACAATACATAACCTACGTAACAAGTTTTAGCATATTGATAGCAGAATAAGATTTTAGAGTGATAACAAAAAGACAAAATTTATTAAGAACTACAAAGGAAAGGAAGTTGTGGAGAGCCATAAATGCAAACGTCCTGAAGGGACAAAGTGCATAAAAGTAGATGAAATATCTAGAAAGATCAATACAAATACAATGCAGGAAGTTGTACAAATATACACTACTTGTCACAGCCCCAACATACATATCAAATTTTCTTTGCCCAACAAGATGCTGCCATCTTGTGAAAGAATGACAAACTTACAAGTTATCTTGACATAAAGTGACATCTTGCTTAAATGGGTTATTTGTTGGGGTGAATGAGCCAGTAATTAGGTGTGGTCAGGTTAGGTTTGATTAGATTGGCTAATTTGATGGCATATCAACACTTTTTGTATTATTTAATGTGAGTTATATATCACAATAGAATAAAATATAAGTAGACATATGTCCAGTTACAGTTAACAAAAATCAAAAGGTGGACATAGGTCCAGCTGAGTATAGATTCAAAAAGTGGGAAATCAGTCCAGCTGACCATAGATTCAAAAAGAGGGAAATTGGTCCAGTTGACCATTTATTCAAATAGGGGGGAAATAGATCCAATTGACCATGGAGTCAAAAAGCGTGACTTGGGTCCAGTTGAGCATAAATTCAAAATTAGGGAAATAGGTCCAGTTGACCATAGATTCAAAAGAATGACATAGATCCAGTTGACCACAGAGTCAGTCCAGTTGACCATAGATTCAAAAAGAGTGAAATAGGTCCAGTTTACCATAGATTCAAAAAGAGGGAAATCGACCCAGTTGACCATAGAGTCAAAAAGAATGACATATGCTCAACTGGAATTATGTTGCACTTGTGTGACTCTAAGTCCAGTTGACCATCAAGAAAAAAAAGTCCAACATGGGTTCATAGGTAGATATTTGTCTGATTTACACCTGATTCTGCAAGTATACATCCAGAAGGTGGCGCATTTCATGGTGGGTGGGTAAGTAAACATAAGTCAGGTTTACACTTTTCAAATAGGTAGCCATAGTTCCATCTGACAAAAACAGGTAGACATATGACTGGTTTACACTAGGTTCAGAAAAGTATACATAGTTCTGCTTAACAAGATTCCAAAAGGTTGACACAGGTCTGGTTTACACCTGATTCTGTAAGTATAAACTCATAAAGTGGTATCTTTCTGAGGGTGTCTAACCCCCTCTGCAGGGGGGGGATGCAGTAAGCATAATCGGATTAGCTACATAAAACTGAAACAAACAAAGAAAATTTATTTGAAAAATAAAATATTAGTGTGTGTACATTTTGTTATATAGGAATAAAGTGTCACTGCTGTTAGAACATAGATCACCAGTGCGAGAATACAGGTGATCCCATTATTGAACTAAGTAGACCATGTGACCAGACAAAAAACACATATATGTAGGAAGTAGCTGACAACTAATGATCATGTTTTCTATTCTATCTTCTATTACTATATTGATCACTATTTCTATTCTATCCTCTATTACTATATGGATCACTATTTCTAGTCTATCCTCTATGGAACACTATTTCTATTCTATCTTCTATTACTATATGGATCACTATTTCTATTCTATCCTCTATTACTATATGGATCACTATTTCTAGTCTATCCTCTATTACTATACAGGCTTTTATTCTCTATTCTATTTATTGTACTATTCCTCTGTTCGGATCACTATACGGATTACTATTCGAGTGAGTATTATCGAGCAAGTACTATTAGTGCAAGATTATTCAAAGGCATCTGACATCAGCCTTGTTCAATGGCATACTATAGTTGTATCAGCGGTTACAAAGTCTCTACTACAACGAGCATTACGAAAGTGACAATGAGTATTCGTTGACATCACAAAAGTGGCAATGAGTGTTTGTTGAGCCACAAAACATCCACTGTGTAGGATGGGCACGAAAGGTTATATTATCCCAGGCAGTGCCAAGTGACCCTGCTTACAAAGATATAAAAGAAAAAATATAAAAAGAAAAGACTTTCACATAGTTGCCAAGTATTGGGTGAGAAGATGGCCAAATGATGCGTCCATTTAGAAAGTCCTTTGAATTAATAATAAAAGACTTTGGCAGCCTACAGAAGTGAGAAGGAAATGTCATGTAATAAGATGTCGACAACAAGCTGCAATGCTTCTGCCGGCCACCAGGCTTTTTTGTGTTCATAATTGTCAAACATCAAACATGTGTGGGTGTAAAATTAGAATTATTCGTCTTTTGCAAACAAAAGGTTTCACCTCAAACATTAGACTTTTTCAATAATGTAAGCAAATATTCGCTCAGGTCATTTCTTTGTATTTAGTTGGCATCTTTAAATCTTTCAAGGTTCTGAAATGAAGAAATTTTATTATTCTATATAGATTTAGCTTTCAACCACTATCTTCTCTCTTTCCCTCTCTCTATTGAATCAGTTTATCTTTCTCATTTTAACAAGTCTCTCCCTCTCTTTCTCTCTCTCTTTTGAATCGGTTTATCTTTCTCATTATAACAAGTCTCTCCCTATCTTTCCCTCTCTCTTTTCAATCACTTTATCTTTCTCATTTTAACGGGTGTCTCTCTCTTTTTGACAAATCTCTTGCTTTCTCTTTTAAATAAGTTTCTCTCTCCTGTTTTTAACCAGATTCTCTTTCTTTTTAAGAAATTTTACTATCTTATTTCAACAAGTTTTTCTCTTTCCCTTTTTAAAAATCTCTCTCTTTTTAATAAATCTCTCTCTCTCTCTTGCTCTCTCTTTCTCTATTTATCAAGTTTCTTTCTTTCTTCCTCCTTTTTACAAATCCATTTCTTTTTTATAAGTCTCTTTCACTTTAATTTTAAAAACTCTTTCTCTCTTTTTAATAAACCTCTCTCTCTCTCTCTCTCTCTCTCTCTCTCTTTTGAACAAGTATCCCACTTTGTCTTTTTTAACAAGGCTGACACATATGGCTCAGAGCTCCAAATTTATATCTAGAAATCCTTGATAGAATCCAAAGAATGAATCAGCAATATTATTTGTCCTGATCTGGTATCTTGGGATCAGTCATGTTTCCACTGCCATAAAGATATCTCCCTTTGTCGTTTCTATAAATATTTTCATGGTAATTGTTCAGATAAGCTCCTCCCTATGGTGTCTAGACTCTTTTTAAATTTAAGTGCAGTACTAGATTGGCAACTAGGTCTCACCAATTTACAGTTACGTTGGCTAGATGTAACTATAAGCCCTATGCTAACAGTTTCTTTTCTCTCACTTCTCGCTTATGGAAACCCTTTCAACCTCCATGCTTTCCAGCCAACTTTAATCTGCCAAAATATAAATACAATGTGTAGTGGACCGGGGGAGGGGGGGTGAAGATGAAAAGAAAACACGTGCGTTTAAATTTCCTGCTAGAAGAAGGTACAGCTACAAGAGAATGCTGGATTTGAATTAAGTGCAACTGAAGATAAAGAAGACAAACAAGATCAATATATATATATATATATATATATATATATATATATATATATATATATATATATATATAAACAAATATATGTATTAAACAAAACAATTACAAAGCACATAGACAGTTAACGTTGTGTTTGTGTGTGTACATTTGTGTTTGTTCTTTGGTGAATGTTTGTACATACGTGTATGTTTGTAATGTTCATAGTGTCTTCCCAGAAGTGGGAAATGCTGTCTTTTGTGAGAGCTCACATAGTAGCGGTGTTCACTGAAATGAAGAGAAAGAATTACCTCACTTCCACGCAAGGTGGGATGTGGCACGAGGCCTGAGGGAAAAAGAGATTGAGGCAAGAAGTCACCCAGTATCTATAGTATTGGTAGAGATACCCCTAGTGACAATTTGGAAATTAAGGATGAGCTAACTCTGACAAATGTCAATCACTCTCTACTGTCCTCCTGATTACTCTTATATTGTTCTTGCTACTTAGTAATGTTGGTTTCTAACTCTTCCACACTTAGTAACCCCTGGCGTCTCGGTGGCTTTATTGCCTTCCTTAGGGTGAACACTATTAAAAAAAAACAAACATTGGACTTCAGAAGACTATTTTCCAGAAAAAATTATTTAATGCAAACTATTTGGTCAATGAATGTTTAATGTTTCCTGTATGGAAACGGCTATTCTCACCAATACCATTACGATTCTGCCACATTCATTTATTCCAAGAGACAGGTATTCAATTCCCTGATGTACATATCTGGGTATGACAATAAACTACATCTGCATCCAAAGGTAAGATGATAACCTACATCCAACAGAAAGGCCTCGGATAAGGAGGCTTTGAGGAGCATGGAACCACCTCTTAATTGCTGATGTTCCCAGGTCTACTCTGACCTGGGTGGTAGCACCTGTTAGGGTCCCAACTATGGGTAAATAGTTAACCCCAAAACTCAAACTACATCCGCGTCCTGGGTATGACGATAAACTACATATGTGTTCAGGGTAAGACAATAAACTACTTCCAACAGCAAGGCCTCTGATCAGGAGGCTTTGAGGAGCGTGGAACCTCCTCTTAAATGCTGGTGTTCCCAGGTCCACCCCGACTCAGGGTGGTAGCACCTGTTAGGGTTCCAGATATGGGCAAATAGTTAACCCAGAAACTGAGGTAAAAGACATTATAAAAGTGTAAAAATAGGTTTTAATACCAGAAATACTTATTATTACCAGAAATGAATTTTTGAGGAAAGAGAAAAATATTACCAGCAATACGTTTTTGGAGAAATACTACCAGCTATACATTTTTGAAAAAATAATATTACCAGCATTACATTTTTTTAAAAATATTAACAGAAACATATTTTTGACAAAACAAAAATATTACCAGCAAAAAAAAAAGTTGTTGGCATTAAATGACCCATTGAGGTTGATATGCCATAAAACAAAACAAACCAAACCAAACCATACATGCAACCTGCATGCCCTAAAATTTGTGTTCTGTTGAAAAGTTCAACTTTCTAGAATCAGTTGCTCTAGCAACATCTGATGATATAAAGTTAAGAATAACAATTGACTCAACTACTTTTTGGAAAATTGAAGGAAATAATTTGGGAGAGAAAAGATATTCCATATTACATCATGACAAGGCTCTAATATGTACTGAATATTCTCCTAGCAATTTATGCCTTTAAAACCTGGGCATGGAGAAGAGAACATTTTGACAATGGCTTCTAACTCATGATAGTAGCAGAGGTCAGTAGATTGAAGCTATGCTCTGCTACCATGATGAGTTAGAAGTCATTGTCAAAATGCAAGATTAATAACACAAACAGAATTAATAATGTTTACAATGAAAAGAAAAAAGGGTAAAAAAGATGAAACAGGAACAAGCATGCAAGCAAGAACACAATATAGTTAAAGCAAATCAAACAGGTAAAATTCACAAACAATGAGTTGGTGTTTGTACACAAAAGCAAGGCCAGACAAGTAGATCTGTCTAGTAGTGAAGTCATGTCAAAGTGCAAGCCATCCCGGATATCATTATTGACTGATTTTGCCCTAAACAATTTTTACATAATAAATATTGAATTACCTCCCTTTAATTTCTTTTACTTAATGTAATATTCATGAAGGTAGAAACCAGGCATGGTCAGACTCTGGAAATTCATTGGAGAATATAAATCTAATAACCAGGCTCACTTAAAACTAGAACGATTCATATCACTTTTGCCCTACCGTCCAATAAATTCCCCTGACGTTAGTTGTTGACAGACTGACGTACATTAGTTAACACCCTTCAAATCAGGCTCAAGAAACCAAGCACCACGGTTGGAAATGTCTTTTTAAAAAATTTTCTGATAAAAAAGTAAGTAATGTTTCTTTGAAATTACATTAAGTATACTTTAAATTTTCTAATTTTCCTAAAATGACTTTTGAAAAAAGTATAATTGAATTTTACAAGATTTTTAAATGGGAAATTTTACTTTTGTTTATAAAACTGTCAATAATGGCTGACATGATTAATTTTATGTCAATTTTGATGACTCAAAAAAACAAGATTTTTAGCTAAAATTTTTTACATTCTAGAAAGGATTAAAAAATTTTAAAAATACTCAAAAAATACTTTGGTCTTTCCTCTTAATAATGACATAATCATTTAGACAATGCAAAATTCTCTCAATCAAGTTTTGGCCTTTTTTTCATCAGGGTATGCATTTTTTTTAGCAAAAAAGTGGACATCCCTAATTCTGATAACTTGGAAGCTATTGTTAAAGTGCGAGATAAATAACACTAACAGAATTAATAAAGTTTCCACTGAAAAGAAAAAAGGGTAAAAAAAAGATGAAGCAGCAACAATCATGCAAGCAAGAACCCAATATAGTTAAAACAAGCAAAACAGGTAAGAAGACAGAAGAATCTACAAACTATGAGTTGGTGTCTGTACACAAAAATAAGGTCCGACAAGTGAATGCAGTGTGACTGTCTATTAGTTAAAGCAGATCTGGACTGAGTCATTTCAAAACACAAGACGTCCCACTTTATTAGCTAAGAAAATTATCCCAGCATGCATTCTGTGTATTTCTGACTATAAGAGGGGGAGGAGGAGAACTTTTGCAATCATTCCCCTTCCTCTTGGGAAATCAAAAGTTCTGAAGCCTTTGGAATCAATTGCCTCCAAGAGCTGGGTGGGGAAAATATCAGAGACATGATCAAAATGGTTACCCTAATGAAAAAGCTTGATGTAAAGACTGATATAATTACCATGATGTTAAACTGGTTTGTCTATGTAATCAGAAGAGGTGAACGAGGCTTTGTGTATAGATCACACAAGGACGACTTCCCTGGCAAAAAGATCATGTAGTAGACCACCTAAGAGATGAGACACTATGAGATGAGACAAATCAGAGAGAACACTGGAATGATTGCTACTTCTGATACTTGAAAGGATTACCTTGGACAGAGAGAAATGAGGAAAAAGGTGTAGAAAAGCATAAAAAATAAATTTAATTTCCTGGTTCAAATGTAAAGACATAAAATAAATTTTGTTCAGTGTATACACTTTGGAAGACTGAAGGAAAAGATCTGGGAGAGACATTATTAAGGAGAGAGAACAAGAAAAGAACAAAAGAAGACAGAAGATAATGATTGAAAAGATATTCTATAAATTTAATCGAGACCAGGCTCTACTATATTCAAAATTTCTGATCACCCAATAACAATTTATGTCTATGAAACTTTTTTATGTCCTCAGAAAAGAGGAAAGTTTCATTAGAAATAAAGAGAAGTGTTCTGAACTGTTATGTAATATAGGTCTTCCCATATGGCATTGAATGCTAGACAATTTCCTCACAGATGAAGAAGAGACTTGAAGCAAGAGAAATGTGGTTCTACAGAAGGATACTGAGAATACCATGGATTGAACATGTGAGCAATGACAAAGTTTTAGAGAAAATGGAAAGAAAAAAGGACACTTATACTTAACATCAGAAAGAGAGAGTTGAAATTTCTATGTCACATAATGAGTGATATGTCCCAAATAGGGATATATTTGTTCAAAGTTGCAAAGTGGTTTAGGACTACTGTAACCAAGTAGGACAATCTAGCTGATAACCGTAATGGACTGGTCCTCGTTGTAGTGGTAGGCAATAGGTGTAGTCAATAGACGTCCTCCCTCTACCTCCATATCAGTTTGTATTTATGGCTGACACCAGCCAATCATATTACTGTGAGGGGGGAACCCAGGTGTATGCATATTCATTACATCAATGAGGAAAGAGGGGTTGGAAAATTTGATACTCACAGTAGAGATTGAAGGCAAGAGGAAAACAATGCCTAACCAACTTAACAAGCTTGAGTAAATGAATGATGGAGCAAGGTTTAGGAGAGATGATAAAAAGACAAAATTTATTAAGAGCTACAAAGGAAAGGAAGTTGTGGAGAGCCATGATCGCTCATATCTTGAAGGGACACAGCACATAGAAGAAGAACAAGCTTGAGTAAATGGATGGTGGAGCAAGGTTTAGGAAAGATAACAAAATGACAAAATTTATTAAGTGCTACAAAGGACAGGAAATTGTGGAGAGCCATGATTGCCAACATCTTGAAGTGATGCAGTTTATAGAAGGGAAGATTCAATTAGATGCATTTAATGTTATGATTACCTCTCAGATATCATCGTTACTCTAACATATATATATATATATATATAAGAATATACTAAAGTATATAATTTATTCCCTATGTCAGTGTTTCTCAATCCTTTTTTACTTCAGGGTTGCACTTGAAGAATAATTAAAACTCTGAGGCACACCTTAAATTTTAATATGGAAAAATTAATCATGGAATTTGAAAATAGAAAAGCTTTAATGGTTGTCATATTTTGGTTTCCCCTCCCCAAAGAGGATCAGTGGTACAGTTTTTGTTTAACGGGATTTATGAAAAATCTATTTTCTTTAGAGATGCTGAAAGAAAAATTAGAAATTTGAAAATACAAAGTTTTAGAGAATATGTAAACAAAAAGGAGACATATACTTAACATTACAAGGAGACAGTTGAGGTTTTGGAAAATCTGATACTCACAGGACAAATTGAAGGCAAACAAGACAAAGGAAAACAGCGCATACTTAGTAAGTTTGAGTAAATGGATGGTAGACCAGAGTTTATTTATTTAAACTTTATTAAGAGCTACAAGGGACAGGAAATTGTGAAGAGCCATAATCACCTGAGGGGACACAGCACATAAAGAAGAAGATTTCTCAAAGATTAGCAATACATTTTTCATTTAAAGGAACTTATGAAGAATCTGATCATTTTTTAAAGGGGTCAATAATGATTGATTTAAATCTCTTAAGAAAGGCAAAAGAGAAAGGATTATCCAATCCTTCTTAAAGATTAAGGAATTTAGCATCCAGTTAAAAATATCAAATAAAGACTTAACTTAGAAATGGAAGCCATGTGATTGGTGTTTCTAGCTTTTTAAAAATAATTCCTAAATTACCCTTGTGTCACACATCTTGCAACCTTTTAGAGTGCATTAGTGAGCTGGGAACACTGGTTGAGAAACACTGGCCTAGACTAATTACCCAGATATTTACATTTCAAATGATATGAAATTTTCTTAAATAATGTTGGTTCCAATCTTCATTGGGGATGACTGCAAAATACTTACCTCTCTCCAATTTATAGGCAAAATTACACAGATGCATTCTGGGATTTCTTTCTAGCCAATAAGATAGGGCAGTTCTCTGTTTCATCTGACTTAGTCCCAGTCTTGTATTGAAATCAGAATGCTGCAATCACTTCTCTGTATTCCCTCTTATGTGTTAACACCATTTCTAGCCTTATTTTTAAGACATTAGATTGTATCTTTAAGTATGGTTGTTAAATAGGAATGAAGAGTTTGAACATAGATCACCAGTGGGTAAACACAGGTGATCCCATTATTGAATTAAGTGGATCATGTGAACAAAGAGGAAATGCATATATAGGAAGTCGTGTGATGTCTAGATTGATTGTCATTTGTAGTCCAACCTCTGTTACTATTCAGATCACTATTTCTACACTATCCTCTATTACTATACAGACTGCTATTCTCTACTCAATTCACTATACTGCTTCTCTATACTATTTCATTATAGGGATTACTATTTGAGCAAGTATCATTGAGCAAGTACTGTTAGTGCAAGTGTTATTCGAAGATGTCTGATGCAAACTATGAGTTGGTGTTTGTACACAAAAGCAAGGCCAGACAAGCGAACATACTAGATCTGTCTAGTAGTGAAGTCATGTCAAAGTGCAAGCCATCCTATTTTATTGGCTAATAAAAAGATTTTACTCGTCTTTGATACTGTCATATTGCTACTTTTAAAAGTGATATGACAACATTGTCATTTTAAAACACTGTCATTATTTTGTATTTCTGTAGCAAGCAAAAACGGATATCATTATTATTATTGACTGATTTTGTCCTAAACAATTTTTACATGATAAACATTGAATTACCTCCCTTTAATTTCTTGACCTAACATCATATTCTTGAAGGTAGAAACCAGTCATGGTCAGACTCTGGAAATTCATTGGAGAATATAAATCTAATAACCAGGTTCACTTAAAACTAGAACGATTCATATCACTTTTGCCCTACCGTTCAATAAATTCCCCTGACGTTAGTTGTTGACAGACTGATGTACATTAGTTAACACCCTTCAATCAGGCCCAAGAAACCAAGCACCATGGTTGGAAATGTCTTTTTAAAAATTTTTCTGATAAAAAAGTAAGTAATGTTTCTTTGAAATTACATTAAGTATACTTTAAATTTTCTAATTTTCCTAAAACAACTTTTGAAAAAAGTATAATTGAATAATATTTTAGAAGATACAGACCACTATTCTCTACTCTATTCACTATACTATTTCTCTATACTATTTCACTATATGGATTACTATTTGAGCAAGTATCATTAAGCAAGTACTATTAGTGCGAGTGTTATTCAAAGGTGTCTGACTCCAGCTTTGTTCAATGGTGTACTATAGTTGTATCTGTGATTACAAAAGCTCTACTATGTTGGCATCACAAAAGTACCAAATGAGTTTTCATTTGAGTCACAAAAGTTGTATGAAACATGTGCTTCATGTGCTTCAGAAATCCAAAATTGTATCCTTAAAGACAAAGGAATTTAGGGTCCATTTTAAAATATCAAATGACAAAGACTTAGGCATGGAAGTCATGTGCTTGGTCTCTGTACCCTTTTAAAAATAAAGATTATTTTAAATATAAAAAATATTTCATAAGTTACTCTTCTGTTAACTTGGGGCATATCTGGCTACTTTTCAGGGCACAGATTTAACAAATTTTACAGATTATATAATATCACAAATCATTTGGACAAATATCCTAACTTTTATTGTCTTTATAAATTCTTTAATCTGAGTGGATTTTGTACCCGCTAATCATTGCAGGCTCATATTTCATTTTATTTTAAAATGAATGAAATATGTTTGTTAAGTACCTTAAAAAAAAAAAATCTGAAATGTGATAAAAAGGATAAATATAGTAGTACATCATTATACTTCTGCTTGTTACCTTCATAAGTAAATTAGCACATGTATTATACCATGCCATTACCTTGGATAATTAATGGACCATTCTATTTTGATTGTGAGGAAAAACAAGAAGATATCAGAGACACTTTTGGTTTAAGAAAGAAAAAAGAAAGCATACAGAAAGAAAGAAAGAAAGAAAGAAAGAAAGAAAGAAAGAAAGATGTGATAATGCTCACATGCATTTAATGTCTGTTTTAGTGTAATGGAAAATCTTCTCAATTTTTTCATTTTTTTTTTCATTTGTACCCTCTTACTTCTTTGAATAATAACCTGCATTCATACTTATGATTTATTGCAATATCATAAATTCCTTTTCTGTTAACTTGGGATGCACACCTGGCAACCTTTCAGGGTGCATTAGTGCACCTGGTTGCACTGGTTGACACCTTTGGAATGAATCTGAATTAGCTATAGTAAAACGTGTGTGTACTGTAAGCCATTTGGGTTCTAGAGGCTCTATTTGTGCTGCAGCTATAGCAGCAGTGATGTGTCTAGGGCAAGATAACTGAACAGAGCTCAGCCCCCTTCAGGCTAGTTTTCAATTCAAAGTTTTCCTTCTCCTAGACTGGTTGTCACCTCAAAGCAAGAATGCCCAATCTACTCTGCTATTTAACTCATAACTGGAGGAAGATGGATTCAGGCCTTTTCCAAGGGCATTAGTGCAAAGTGAACAAAACAGAAGTGGGAATTGAACTTGGCATGCCTAGTTCACTTTCTTTGCTAATATCCATTACGCCATCTGTGCCTCCGCATAATGAAATGTAAAATTAAAAAATACTTAAATGTTGATTATTATTTGAATTGATTGCTGTTTATATATTTCCATGGTCAACTACATTATAAGAACTTCATTTTGAGGCTTTTGACTTGCAAGAGAAAAGGCTTTTATTTTAATGCCATGTCTCTTCAAGATGTAGATGATCATGGCTCTCCACAGATTCCTTTTTTTAAATATCTCTGAATTGTTATGCATTCACCGTGGTATATACCATGTCAGGAACCATATATGACTGAGCATGAGCATGTATCATATACCAACAAACACAAGCCAAATATTACGGATCAGATAACCTCAAGGAACTCTTTAAAAAAGACAAACCAAATGAAGAAGACTGGCCTCTAGAACAGAATATAAGTTTACTATTTCTCTACATTTTTTTTAATCATTTTATCTAAAGCAAGGCAATAAAGTCTCTAAGATGCAAGAGATTTCTGAGTGTTAGAAAATATGAGAAAAAAAACATTATTAATGAGAGAAAATAATACAAGAACAAAAATTTAAAAGACAGAAGAAATCCGATCAGAGGTCACCGAAATTGGCGCTGACAAAGACTGCAATGCTTTCTTCAATCTCCAGCAATAGGCCATAGTCTTTTGTCTGATCATGTAATCCCCTGCTGTGAGTCATGCAACTTCTAAGGCAACACTGTCACAGTTCATAAGTAAGTGCAAAAGCTTTAATAGCCTTTACTCTAAAACGATATTCTCAAGACTTTCACATTCTTGAGGGGAATCTTTTTACTGCCCACACACCCTCACTAACCCAACAATTATCTGTGGGTAGCCGAGTTTAAAAGGAGAAAGATCAAAGTGCCGCTGAATTAGTTGGCAATAATTGTATACAAATTTTAAAATCACTTTGTTTGAAATAAAATAAAAACAAACCCAAAGTATATTTATAATTTATAAGTATAGATCTCTAGCTTTCAAATCATAATAGAGGGATTTTAATCTCACCCAATTTTTTTTTTTGTCACAGTAATTGTTTGAAAATACCAAACCAAGTGAGATTTTATAGTTAATGAAGGAACTTGGCCTCTAGAATAGAATATAAATTTAAAGTCTATTTCTCTACAGTCTATTTCTGTACAGTTTATACTTGGGAAAGTCCTAAAATCTATTCTAAAATCTATTCTAAAATCTATAAAGGTTATTATAATTTATTTTTATAAAAATTTTTATTATGTAAAAAATCATTATCATATAATCATATCATATATAATTATCATATATATATATATATATATATATATATATAGATAGATAGATAGATAGATAGATAGATTGGTAACATTTTTAGACACCCACATTTACATAGATGAAAACAGGAAACTACAAATGAACTACACACTAAAATCACCGACACCCACAACTATCTACACTTTAAGTCTTCCCTCCCTAAACACCTCAAAGAGAAACTTCCCTATTCACAACCACTTAGACTCAGAAGGATATGTTCCAACAATGAAGAATTAAATAAACACATTGAAAATCTGGAGCATCATTTCACAATACGGGGCTATAAACAACACCTAATCAGGGAACAAATAAATAAAGCAATTTCCACACTTAGAGAAGACACCCTATGTACAAGATTAACAATAAACCCAGCTGCATCCCTGTAGTAACCACTTTCAACCCCACTCTGCCTTCACTATTCCAAATAATTAAAAGTCACTGGGAAATACTACATCTCAAACCAGACCTAAAAAAATTGTTTGAGGAACCCGGCTTTCTAGCATATTGTAGACCTAAGAACCTAAAAGAAACCATAGGTAGTAACCACATTTCAGAGGACAAGGTAATCTGTAATAAACCAAAAACAAAAACAACAGGATGTTCCCAACCAAAAACAACAAAAAGAGCTTATGGTGCAACCACATTAGACACACAAATTCATTCACTAGCTCAATCACTAAATCTACTTTCAAAATCTACCACAATTCTAATTGTAGAAGTCATAACATAATTTACCTCCTAGAATGCACACTATGCCAGAAACAATATGTAGGAAAATCTGAATGGCCCTTTCACTACAGAATTAATAAGTCAACTCCCTATGAACGATTATTACCTGTAGAACAACATTTCCGCCTAGAAAAACACAATTTCAAAACCCATGCCAAATTCTCTATAATTGAGAGAATAAAAAAGTTCAGAGCAGATAACATTAGAAAGATTTTAGAGTTCCATGAAAGTAAGTGGATACAACATTTAAAAATGCACTATCCAGATGGGCTTAATCACAAATTTAACAATATTTAACAATTGTATTAATATATAACCCCACAAAACAGGACCTACCCACATTTCTCAACCACACAAGACAGACATGCTTACAGAGGTGTTTCAGGCCTCACACTTATAAACACACCCACATGAATATACACACTTACACACATCATACTCACTCACTCCCTTATGAACCAAATGATACGCCACACCCATAGTAATATACATGCTTACACACATCATACTCACTCAGTCCCTAAGAACCAAATAAGACACATACACTTAACAGAGACACATCCCCTTTCCAGGAACCAATAAAACTGTCAAAAGGACCAAGGGAATTCAGAGCAGCATGAATCCATCCAGCTCTTATCTTAAATAACAACTTAAAAGAGATTGTTTGACCAACACAAGGACTGGCCAAAATTCATGTTAAAAAAAACAAAACAAAACAAATGAAAACCAGCCAAAAGTTCATTTTCTCCATCGAGACATTCATTTCTGTAGTTCACTGCTACCAGCAAGCAGACATTTTTTTTCTCCTGATGATTGCCATTGCTAATTCTAGAATATTGTTTTTATGAATGTAAACAAACACCAGTCAGCCAGAGTGCTCCAATTCAATAACATAAGAGCTTTGCTCTTACTATATATATATATATATATATATATATATATATATATATATATATATCTTACCATATATACATATCATATATATATATATATATATATATATATATATATATATATATATATCATATATAATTTATATTTATCCTCCAAATTATTATCCAAAATTAATTTGAAAAAGCAAATGCAATTATTCTTATACAATTCAAAATATGTTTCAGTTTTAAATAAGCACCAGAGGGTTGATACACCATAAAAATATCAGTCATATTAATCAATCATGCTATGAATTCTTGGGAAAGATAGTTAAGTGGTTTCCTATTGCCTTCTTCACAATCTAGAATACTGAGTTTTTCTTCTCTTAGACTGGTGGAGCATAGTCTACCCTGTTATTTAACCCATAGCTGGGGGTAAGCGGGAAGATGAGGCTGATTCATGCCTTTCTCAAGGGTGTGTGTAACTGTTACAATAGAGTTTGACTAAAGTTTGTCTACCCTTGGATGTGAAGCACTTTTGGCAGGAGGGGAGAAAGAAGGGGGTGAGGAGAAGGAGAGGATATAAATGGGTTGTCCCTTGCTCATGGCAAATAGCCAACAAGTCTTATTTTACAGACATTGAAGAACCAGTGAAGGTACAAAAACCGACTTGAATATGTTTGCAGAAAAAAGGGCTACAATGTTTGTGTGTGTGTGTGTGAAAGTGAATGCAATTTCATTTTTTGTGCAAAGGAAGAGTAATGAATAAATGGCAGATAGCAAAGGTTCTTTTTCTTTTTTTGCTCCTGTTCAAGCATAAAGTCTTTCATCTATTATTTATTATTTGTTACCTGGTATATTCAACAGAAAACTGACCAATCAAGTCATGGAAAATATTGACCCTATTGAAAGTATTCATGAAAAAATCTGAACAGTCTATAAATATACATCACAATGTTCAATTGATTTGGTTGCTTGTGGAGCCAAAAAGGGTTTACAATCTCTTTATTCTCTTCTATTGACCGAATTTTTATACAAACATATAAGGTTGTGATATTGTAGCATAAACAGAAGTGAACAGTATCAAATCAAAGGAGCAAATGACAACAATAAACACATTGTGCAAGGGCTCCATGTAGCCTTTTGGGCTTCAAACACACTTCAAATTTTCAAATTAATAACAAATAAATAGCCAATAAAATCAGCTTCTGCCAATAAATAAACACAGGCTTCTTGAGCCTAGACAAAGCCATATAAACCAGACAACAGAAGTGAACAGTATCAAATCAAAGGAGCAAATAACAACAATAAACACATTGTGCAAGGGCTCCATGTAGCCTTTTGGGCTTCAAACACACTTCAAATTTTCAAATTAATAAAAATAAATAACTAATAAAATCAGCTTCTGCCAATAAATAAACACAGGCTTCTTGAGCCTACACGAAGCCATATAAACCAGACATCCATTCAACTCATCAGAAAGACTGACAGCTCTAAAAAAAAACAGAAGTCAACCTTCTCATCCTGTCTTTCTCACCAAAGCAACAGCAGACTCCCTTTAAACTTGTCTCCTAACTCCACTTTCTCTCTTTCTCACTGAAAGACTATTTATGTTTATTTCCTTTTCCTTTAGAGAGAAGAACTTTTTAACTTTCATTTTGTGATAAGTAATTAAAGTTAAAATTTGTGTATCTTACATTTAAATAAATACCATAATTTTATTTGAATATGTGACTTTTCTTTCTTCCATTTTTTTATTCAAAAATGGTGGGCCATGGAATCTTTCTTCAACAAGATGACTTATAACTGGACAATATTTCTATTAGGCTGAAAATGGTGCATAATGAGAAGAGTAAGAACTACCACTTTGTTTTCAATAGGAGGAATATTCAACAGCTAGAAAATAATTCTGTTTTAAAATTTTATTGTATCACCTGAATTTGTAGGAATTTCCTGGGTATTAACAACTAAGAAGGCCTCAATACTCTAGCATACATATTTCCACAATTTAACTATTTTTTTTAATCATTTCACCCCAGCCAAGGCAATAAAGTCACTAAGATGCAAGGTGTTACTTAATGTGAAAGAATATGAGAAAAAGAAAAACACTATTAAGGAGAATAGAATAAAAAAGAACAAGAATTTAACAGGACAAAAAATGTTGATTGACATTGCATTTAAATTATTGAAGATCAAAGTTGGCTGGAATGCACGAGGCCAGAAGAGAGTTCCAAGAAGTGTGAGAGAAGTAACTGTTAGCATAGAACTTATATCTATTCATCTCAACTGTAAAATGATGAGACCTAGCTGCCAATCTAGTACTAGGCATAAATTAGTAAAATCAAAGTACCAAAGAGGAAAGCTCATTAGAACAATTACAATGAAAATATTTATAGAAAAGGCACAGGGAAATTACATTATGGTGTTGGGAAAGTGACTGAAGCTGAGATGCCATATAAGGACTAATAGCATTGCAGATTGTCCATTGTATTTTCTCAAAGATTTTTAAATATATAGCAGAAGCACAAGACTAGATGAAGCAGTAATATTCAATGCATGGATGTATGGTAGACTTATAAAGTTAAATATATAATTTTGTTAAAGTAATATAATACCAAGGGAATTAATCTGAGAAATGAGTGAGATGTATCTGAGAGTACCTTCATCTGACTCTTTTCACTTTCTAATTGACTTCCTGCAAGGGTCTAGGGGTAATAGAAAAGAATCTTCCTCAACATGACATAGGAGTTATAAAGAAATTATTGTTAGAAATCTGAAAGAGACAGTAGAATGTTTTTAGACATGGACAGGAAAGAAGGCTTGGAGATTCTAACACTCAAATGGACACATGGAATATAAGAGAAGTGGAGATAAGCAGAAATTTATCTACTTAATAATTATTCATGAATGAAGGAACAAATATGACAAAGAAATGATCGGAGCAACAAAAGATAGGAGATGTAAAACCCAATATCATAAATGTCCTCACGGGATATGGCAAATAGGGAGAGAGACAGAGAGAGAGAGAGAGAAAGAGAGATAGAGTGAGAGTGAGAGTGAGAGTGAGAGATCTGATTCATCTGCTTTGGTAATTTTTAATTTAGGGAGATGATCTTTGTAAAAGTACAAAAATACAATGCATATTTCACTTATATAGTAGAATTAATTTATAAGGTCGTAGCTCAACGACCACCACCACCAAAAGAAAACATAGAAAACTAAAATGGGAAAAGGTATTGACATTGTGATAAAATGCTGCCATAATACGATGGATTAAAACTAGTAATGAATGAATAGCAATAACAAAAAGGGTATTGGCTCAAAGTGTCGGGTTAAAAAGCACCAATAATAAGATGGAATCAAACTAATTATTTTCCACACTCCAACCCACACTCCAACCTGTGGATGTGGTGAGCCTTTCATTGACCTATCGTTATGCCATGGAAAGTGTTCAGATGACCTACATTCCTTGGGTCTGCCAAGTCTAACCTTCATGACTAGGACTGACCATGCCACTTACATAGTAGCAAATCAGCCGCATTACCTCCATATTCAATCGGCGAGAAGTAAGATCCACTCAAACAATTTCTTCTCATGAACCACTGCTCTGTGGGACAGGCTCCCAAGAGGATGCTTTGCTGATTGCTACAAACTTGTTCATGCCTAGAGTTAACCAGGATCTTCCATTTCTAACATATAAACTACCCATTAATATAAACCTCTACCTGGAGTGGTCATAGAGACTTGTACAGGGCGAACATTACTGTAAAAAAAAGTAATAGAATAATAGTAATAATTACAATTGTATCTAGCCAGTGGTTTGGGAGAAATAAATATAAAATTAAATGGAGCAGTGGTAATAAAATGAAGTAAAACTAGTAAGAGAGTAAAAATGAAAGTGCTCATTCTTGTGTATTTCAAACACAATACACTTGTAACTATTGTAATTAAGAAAGACAATGTAGATAGTCCAAATAATACTTAGTAACAAATAATAGGAATAATCAAGAGTGAATCAGCCCAGACTGTTTAGATAAAAAGTAACAGTAATAAGAAGGAATTGGATTAGTAATAAAATAATAGGAATAATCAAGAGTGTATCGTGCCAGACTGTTTGGATAAAAAGTAACAATAACAAGAAGAAATTAAACGAGTAATAAAATAATAGGAATAATTGAGAGTGTATCAACCCAAACTGTTTCGATAAAAAGTAAAAATAAGAAGGAATTAGTAATAAAATAATAGGAATAATCAAGAGAGAATCAACTCAGATTGCTTGGATAAAAAGTAAGAAATGAAACTAGTAATAAAAAATGAAATGAAACTAGTAATAAAATAATAGGAACAATCAAAAGCGTATTGAACCAGACTATTTGGACAAAAAGTAGCAATAATAAGAAGGAATTAAACTATTAATAAAATAAAAGAAATAATCAAGAGTGAATCATCCCAAACTGTTTGGATAAAAAGTAACAATAATAATAAGAAATTAAATTAGTAATAAAATAATAGGAATAATCAAGAGTGAATCAGCTCAGACTGTTTAGATAAAAAGTAACAATAATAAGTAGGAATTCAATTAGTAATAAAATAATAGGAATAATCAAGAGTGAATCTGCCTAGACTTTTTGGATAAAAAGTAACAATAAGAAGGAATTAAATTAGTAATAAAATGATAGGAATAATCAAGGGTGAATCAGCCCAGACTGTTTGGATAAAAAGTAACAATAATAAGAAGGAATTCAATTAGTAATAAAATGATAGGAATAATCAAGAGTGAATCAGAACAGACTGTTTGGATAAAATGTAACAATAATAAGAAGGAATTGGATTAGTAATAAAATAATAGGAATAATCAAGAGTGTATCGTCCCAGACTTTTTGGATAAAAAGTAACAATAATAAGAAGGAATTAAATTAGTAATAAAATAATAGGAATAATCAAGAGTGAATCAGCCCAGACTGTTTGGATAAAAAGTAACAATAATATGAAGGAATTAAACTAGGAATAAAATATTAGGAATAATCAAGAGTGAATCAGCCCAGACTGCTTGGATAAAACGTAACAATAATAAGAAGGAATTGAACTAGTAATAAAATAATAGGAATAATCAAGAGTGAATCGGCCCAGACTGTTTGGATAAAAAGTAACAATAATACGAAGGAATTGAACTATTAATAAATTAATAGGAATAATCAAGAGTGAATCAGCCCAGACTGTTTGGATAAAAAGTAACAACAATAAGAGAGAATTAAATAAGTAATAAAATAATGGGAATAATCAAGAGTGAATCAGAACAGACTGTTTGAATAAAATGTAACAATAATAAGAAGGAATAAATCCAGCAATAAAATATTAGGAATAATCAAGAGTGAATCGGCCCAGACTGTTGGGATAAAAAGTAATAATAATAAGGAATTAAACCATTAATAAAATAATAGGAATAATCAAGAGTGAATCAGACCAGACTGTTTGAATAAAAAGTAACAATAATAAGAATGAATTCAATTAGTAATAAAATGATAGGAATAATCAAGAGTGAATCAGGCCAGACTGTTTGGATAAAAAGTAACAATAATAAGAATGAATTAAATTAGTCATAAAATAATAGGAATAATCAAGAGTGAATCAGCCCAGACTGTTTGGATAAAAAGTAACAATAAGAAGGAATTAAATTAATAATAAAATAATAGGAATAATCAAATGTTATTCAGCACAGACTGTTTGGATAAAAAGTAACAATAAGAAGGAATTAAATTAATAATAAAATAATAGGAATAATAAAATGTTATTCAGCCCAGACTGTTTGGATAAAAAGTAACAATAATAAGAAGGAATTAAATTAGTAATAAAATAATAGTAATAATGAAGAGTGAATCAGCCCAGACTGTTTGAATAAAAAGTAACAATAATAAGAAGGAATTAAATTAGTAATAAAATAATAGGAATAATCAAGAGTGAATCAGACCAGACTGTTTGGACAAAAAGTAACAATAATAAGAAGGAATTAAATTAGTAATAAAATAATAGGAATAATCAAGAGTGAATCAGACCAGACTGTTTGGATAAAAAGTAACAATAATAAGAAGGAATTAAATTAGTAATAAAATAATAGGAATAATCAAGAGTGAATCAGAACAGACTGTTTAGATAAAAAGCGACAATAATAATAAGAAAATTAAACTAGCAATAAAATAATAGGAATAATCAAGAGTGAATCAGCCCAAACTGTTCGGATGAAAAGTAACAATAATAAGAAGGAATTTAATTAGTAATAAAATAATAGGAATAATCAAGAGTGAATCAGCCCAGACTGTTTGGATAAAAAGTAACAATGATAAGAAGGAATAAATCCAGCAATAAAATATTAGGAATAATCAAGAGTGAATCAGCCCAGACTGTTGGGATAAAAAGTAACAATAATAAGAAGGAATTAAACCAGTAATAAAATAATAGAAATAATCAAGAGTGAATCAGCCCAGACTGTTTGGATAAAAAGTAACAATAATAAGAAGGAATTAAATTAGTTTTTTTTTTCGTATTTATTAACGTCAAAAAAAGACATTATTACGTGATTATTTTTGCACCAAACTAATAGTAATAAAATAATAGGAATAATCAAGAGTGAATCAGGCCAGACTGTTTGAATAAAAAGTAACAATAATAAGAATGAATTCAATTAGTAATAAAATGATAAGAATAATCAAGAGTGAATCAGGCCAGACTATTTGGATAAAAAGTAACAATAATAAGAATGAATTAAATTAGTCATAAAATAATAGGAATAATCAAGAGTAAATCAGCCCAGACTGTTTGGATAAAAAGTAACAATAAGAAGGAATTAAATTAATAATAAAATAATAGGAATAATCAAATGTTATTCAGCCCAGACTTTTTGGATAAAAAGTAACAATAATAAGAAGGAATTCAATTAGTAATCAAATAATAGGAATAATCAAGAGTGAATCAGGCCAGACTGTTTGAATAAAAAGTAACAATAATAAGAAGGAATTAAATTAGTAATAAAATAATAGGAATAATCAAGAGTGAATCAGACCAGACTGTTTGGATAAAAAGTAACAATAATAAGAAGGAATTAAATTAGTAATAAAATAATAGGAATAATCAAGAGTGAATCAGACCAGACTGTTTGGATAAAACGTAACAATAATAAGAAGGAATTAAACCAGTAATAAAATAATAGGAATAATCAAGAGTGAATCAGCCCAGACTGTTTGGATAAAAAGTAACAATAATAAGAAGGAATTAAATTAGTAATAAAATAATAGGAATAATCAAGAGTGAATCAGGCCAGACTGTTTGGATAAAAAGTAACAATAATAAGAATGAATTAAATTAGTCATAAAATAATAGGAATAATCAAGAGTGAATCAGGCCAGACTGTTTGGATAAAAAGTAACAATAATAAGAATGAATTAAATTAGTCATAAAATAATAGGAATAATCAAGAGTGAATCAGCCCAGACTGTTTGGATAAAAAGTAACAATAAGAAGGAATTAAATTAATAATAAAATAATAGGAATAATCAAATGTTATTCAGCCCAGACTGTTTGGATAAAAAGTAACAATAATAAGAAGGAATTAAATTAGTAATAAAATAATAGGAATAATCAAGAGTGAATCAGACCAGACTGTTTGGATAAAAAGTAACAATAATAAGAAGGAATTAAACCAGTAATAAAATAATAGGAATAATCAAGAGTGAATCAGCCCAGACTGTTTGGATAAAAAGTAACAATAATAAGAAGGAATTAAATTAGTTTTTTGATGTATTTATTAACGTCAAAAAAAGACATTATTACGTCATTATTTTTGCACCAAACTAATAGTAATAAAATAATAGGAATAATCAAGAGTGAATCAGGCCAGACTGTTTGAATAAAAAGTAACAATATTAAGAATGAATTCAATTAGTAATAAAATGATGGGAATAATCAAGAGTGAATCAGACCAGACTGTTTGGATAAAAAGTAACAATAATAAAAAGGAATTAAATTAGTAATAAAATAATAGGAATAATCAAGAGTGAATCAGAACAGACTGTTTAGATAAAAAGCGACAATAATAATGAGAAAATTAAACAGCAATAAAATAATAGGAATAATCAAGAGTGAATCAGCCCAAACTGTTTGGATGAAAAGTAACAATAATAAGCAGGAATTTAATTAGTAATAAAATAATAGGAATAATCAAGAGTGAATCAGCCCAGACTTTTTGGATAAAAAGTAACAATAATAAGAAGGAATAAATCCAGCAATAAAATATTAGGAATAATCAAGAGAGAATCAGCCCAGACTGTTGGGATAAAAAGTAACAATAATAAGAAGGAATTAAACCAGTAATAAAATAATAGAAATAATCAAGAGTGAATCAGCCCAGACTGTTTGGATAAAAAGTAACAATAATAAGAAGGAATTAAATTAGTTTTTTGACGTATTTATTAACGTCAAAAAAAGACATTATTACGTGATTATTTTTGCACCAAACTAATAGTAATAAAATGATAAGTATAATCAAGAGTGAATCAGGCCAGACTGTTTGGATAAAAAGTAACAATAATAAGAATGAATTAAATTAGTCATAAAATAATAGGAATAATCAAGAGTAAATCAGCCCAGACTGTTTGGATAAAAAGTAACAATAAGAAGGAATTAAATTAATAATAAAATAATAGGAATAATCAAATGTTATTCAGCCCAGACTTTTTGGATAAAAAGTAACAATAATAAGAAGGAATTCAATTAGTAATCAAATAATAGGAATAATCAAGAGTGAATCAGGCCAGACTGCTTGGATAAAAAGTAACAATAATATGAAGGAATTAAACCAGTAATAAAATAATAGGAATAATCAAGAGTGAATCAGCCCAGACTGTTTGGATAAAAAGTAACAATAATAAGAAGGAATTAAATTAGTTTTTTGATGTATTTATTAACGTCAAAAAAAGACATTATTACGTCATTATTTTTGCACCAAACTAATAGTAATAAAATAATAGGAATAATCAAGAGTGAATCAGGCCAGACTGTTTGGATAAAAAGTAACAATAATAAGAATGAATTAAATTAGTCATAAAATAATAGGAATAATCAAGAGTGAATCAGCCCAGACTGTTTGGATAAAAAGTAACAATAAGAAGGAATTAAATTAATAATAAAATAATAGGAATAATCAAATGTTATTCAGCCCAGACTGTTTGGATAAAAAGTAACAATAATAAGAAGGAATTAAATTAGTAATAAAATAATAGGAATAATCAAGAGTGAATCAGACCAGACTGTTTGGATAAAAAGTAACAATAATAAGAAGGAATTAAACCAGTAATAAAATAATAGGAATAATCAAGAGTGAATCAGCCCAGACTGTTTGGATAAAAAGTAACAATAATAAGAAGGAATTAAATTAGTTTTTTGATGTATTTATTAACGTCAAAAAAAGACATTATTACGTCATTATTTTTGCACCAAACTAATAGTAATAAAATAATAGGAATAATCAAGAGTGAATCAGGCCAGACTGTTTGAATAAAAAGTAACAATATTAAGAATGAATTCAATTAGTAATAAAATGATGGGAATAATCAAGAGTGAATCAGACCAGACTGTTTGGATAAAAAGTAACAATAATAAAAAGGAATTAAATTAGTAATAAAATAATAGGAATAATCAAGAGTGAATCAGAACAGACTGTTTAGATAAAAAGCGACAATAATAATGAGAAAATTAAACAGCAATAAAATAATAGGAATAATCAAGAGTGAATCAGCCCAAACTGTTTGGATGAAAAGTAACAATAATAAGCAGGAATTTAATTAGTAATAAAATAATAGGAATAATCAAGAGTGAATCAGCCCAGACTTTTTGGATAAAAAGTAACAATAATAAGAAGGAATAAATCCAGCAATAAAATATTAGGAATAATCAAGAGAGAATCAGCCCAGACTGTTGGGATAAAAAGTAACAATAATAAGAAGGAATTAAACCAGTAATAAAATAATAGAAATAATCAAGAGTGAATCAGCCCAGACTGTTTGGATAAAAAGTAACAATAATAAGAAGGAATTAAATTAGTTTTTTGACGTATTTATTAACGTCAAAAAAAGACATTATTACGTGATTATTTTTGCACCAAACTAATAGTAATAAAATGATAAGTATAATCAAGAGTGAATCAGGCCAGACTGTTTGGATAAAAAGTAACAATAATAAGAATGAATTAAATTAGTCATAAAATAATAGGAATAATCAAGAGTAAATCAGCCCAGACTGTTTGGATAAAAAGTAACAATAAGAAGGAATTAAATTAATAATAAAATAATAGGAATAATCAAATGTTATTCAGCCCAGACTTTTTGGATAAAAAGTAACAATAATAAGAAGGAATTCAATTAGTAATCAAATAATAGGAATAATCAAGAGTGAATCAGGCCAGACTGCTTGGATAAAAAGTAACAATAATATGAAGGAATTAAACCAGTAATAAAATAATAGGAATAATCAAGAGTGAATCAGCCCAGACTGTTTGGATAAAAAGTAACAATAATAAGAAGGAATTAAATTAGTTTTTTGATGTATTTATTAACGTCAAAAAAAGACATTATTACGTCATTATTTTTGCACCAAACTAATAGTAATAAAATAATAGGAATAATCAAGAGTGAATCAGGCCAGACTGTTTGAATAAAAAGTAACAATATTAAGAATGAATTCAATTAGTAATAAAATGATGGGAATAATCAAGAGTGAATCAGACCAGACTGTTTGGATAAAAAGTAACAATAATAAAAAGGAATTAAATTAGTAATAAAATAATAGGAATAATCAAGAGTGAATCAGAACAGACTGTTTAGATAAAAAGCGACAATAATAATGAGAAAATTAAACAGCAATAAAATAATAGGAATAATCAAGAGTGAATCAGCCCAAACTGTTTGGATGAAAAGTAACAATAATAAGAAGGAATTTAATTAGTAATAAAATAATAGGAATAATCAAGAGTGAATCAGCCCAGACTTTTTGGATAAAAAGTAACAATAATAAGAAGGAATAAATCCAGCAATAAAATATTAGGAATAATCAAGAGAGAATCAGCCCAGACTGTTGGGATAAAAAGTAACAATAATAAGAAGGAATTAAACCAGTAATAAAATAATAGAAATAATCAAGAGTGAATCAGCCCAGACTGTTTGGATAAAAAGTAACAATAATAAGAAGGAATTAAATTAGTTTTTTGACGTATTTATTAACGTCAAAAAAAGACATTATTACGTGATTATTTTTGCACCAAACTAATAGTAATAAAATGATAAGAATAATCAAGAGTGAATCAGGCCAGACTGTTTGGATAAAAAGTAACAATAATAAGAATGAATTAAATTAGTCATAAAATAATAGGAATAATCAAGAGTAAATCAGCCCAGACTGTTTGGATAAAAAGTAACAATAAGAAGGAATTAAATTAATAATAAAATAATAGGAATAATCAAATGTTATTCAGCCCAGACTTTTTGGATAAAAAGTAACAATAATAAGAAGGAATTCAATTAGTAATCAAATAATAGGAATAATCAAGAGTGAATCAGGCCAGACTGCTTGGATAAAAAGTAACAATAATATGAAGGAATTAAACTAGTAATAAAATAATAGTAATAATGAAGAGTGAATCAGGCCAGACTGTTTGGATAAAAAGTAACAATAATAAGAATGAATTAAATTAGTAATAAAATAATAGGAATAATCAAGAGTGAATCAGACCAGACTGTTTGGATAAAAAGTAACAATAATAAGAAGGAATTAAATTAGTAATAAAATAATAGGAATAATCAAGAGTGAATCAAACCAGACTGTTTGGATAAAAAGTAACAATAATAAGAAGGAATTAAACCAGTAATAAAATAATAGGAATAATCAAGAGTGAATCAGCCCAGACTGTTTGGATAAAAAGTAACAATAATAAGAAGGAATTAAATTAGTAATAAAATAATAGGAATAATCAAGAGTGAATCAGGCCCGACTGTTTGGATAAAAAGTAACAATAATAAGAATGAATTAAATTAGTCATAAAATAATAGGAATAATCAAGAGTGAATCAGCCCAGACTGTTTGGATAAAAAGTAACAATAATAAGAATGAACTAAATTAGTCATAAAATAATAGGAATAATCAAGAGTGAATCAGCCCAGACTGTTTGGATAAAAAGTAACAATAATAAGAAGGAATTCAATTAGTAATCAAATAATAGGAATAATCAAGAGTGAATCAGGCCAGACTGTTTGGATAAAAAGTAACAATAATATGAAGGAATTAAACTAGTAATAAAATAATAGTAATAATGAAGAGTGAATCAGCCCAGACTGTTTGAATAAAAAGTAACAATAATAAGAAGGAATTAAATTAGTAATAAAATAATAGGAACAATCAAGAGTGAATCAGACCAGACTGTTTGGATAAAAAGTAACAATAATAAGAAGGAAGTAAATTAGTAATAAAATAATAGGAATAATCAAGAGTGAATCAGACCAGACTGTTTGGATAAAAAGTAACAATAATAAGAAGGAATTAAATTAGTTTTTTGACGTATTTATTAACATCAAAAAAAGTCATTATTACGTCATTATTTTTGCACCAAACTAATAGTAATAAAATAATAGGAATAATCAAGAGTGAATCAGGCCAGACTGTTTGAATAAAAAGTAACAATAATAAGAATGAATTCAATTAGTAATAAAATGATGGGAATAATCAAGAGTGAATCAGGCCAGACTGTTTGGATAAAAAGTAACAATAATAAAAAGGAATTAAATTAGTAATAAAATAATAGGAATAATCAAGAGTGAATCAGACCAGACTGTTTGGATAAAAAGTAACAATAATAAGAAGGAATTAAATTAGCTTTTGACGTATTTATTAACATCAAAAAAAGACATTATTACGTCATTATTTTTGCACCAAACTAATAGTAATAAAATAATAGGAATAATCAAGAGTGAATCAGGCCAGACTGTTTGAATAAAAAGTAACAATAATAAGAAGGAATTCAATTAGTAATAAAATGATAGGAATAATCAAGAGTAAATCAGGCCAGACTGTTTGGATAAAAAGTAACAATAATAAGAAGGAATTCAATTAGTAATAAAATGATAGGAATAATCGAGAGTGAATCAGGCCAGACTGTTTGGATAAAAAGTAACAATAATAAGAAGGAATTAAATTAGTAATAAAATAATAGGAATAATCAAGAGAGAATCAGACCAGACTGTTTGAATAAAAAGTAACAATAATAAGAATGAATTCAATTAGTAATAAAATGATAGGAATAATCAAGAGTGAATCAGGCCAGACTGTTTGGATAAAAAGTAACAATAATAAGAATGAATTAAATTAGTCATAAAACAATAGGAATAATCAAGAGTGAATCAGCCCAGACTGTTTGGATAAAAAGTAACAATAAGAAGGAATTAAATTAATAATAAAATAATAGGAATAATCAAATGTTATTCAGCACAGACTGTTTGGATAAAAAGTAACAATAATAAGAAGGAATTCAATTAGTAATCAAATAATAGGAATAATCAAGAGTGAATCAGGCCAGACTGTTTGGATAAAAAGTAACAATAATAAGAAGGAATTAAATTAGTAATAAAATAATAGTAATAATGAAGAGTGAATCAGCCCAGACTGTTTGAATAAAAAGTAACAATAATAAGAAGGAATTAAATTAGTAATAAAATAATAGGAATAATCAAGAGTGAACCAGACCAGACTGTTTGGACAAAAAGTAACAATAATAAGAAGGAATTAAATTAGTAATAAAATAATAGGAATAATCAAGAGTGTATCAGACGGGACTGTTTGGATAAAAAGTAACAATAATAAGAAGGAATTAAATTAGTAATAAAATAATAGGAATAATCAAGAGTGAATCAGAACAGACTGTTTAGATAAAAAGCGACAATAATAATAAGAAAATTAAACTAGCAATAAAATAATAGGAATAATCAAGAGTGAATCAGCCCAAACTGTTCGGATGAAAAGTAACAATAATAAGAAGGAATTTAATTAGTAATAAAATAATAGGAATAATCAAGAGTGAATCAGCCCAGACTGTTTGGATAAAAAGTAACAATGATAAGAAGGAATAAATCCAGCAATAAAATATTAGGAATAATCAAGAGTGAATCAGCCCAGACTGTTGGGATAAAAAGTAACAATAATAAGAAGGAATTAAACCAGTAATAAAATAATAGAAATAATCAAGAGTGAATCAGCCCAGACTGTTTGGATAAAAAGTAACAATAATAAGAAGGAATTAAATTAGTTTTTTGACGTATTTATTAACGTCAAAAAAAGACATTATTACGTGATTATTTTTGCACCAAACTAATAGTAATAAAATAATAGGAATAATCAAGAGTGAATCAGGCCAGACTGTTTGAATAAAAAGTAACAATAATAAGAATGAATTCAATTAGTAATAAAATGATAAGAATAATCAAGAGTGAATCAGGCCAGACTGTTTGGATAAAAAGTAACAATAATAAGAATGAATTAAATTAGTCATAAAATAATAGGAATAATCAAGAGTAAATCAGCCCAGACTGTTTGGATAAAAAGTAACAATAAGAAGGAATTAAATTAATAATAAAATAATAGGAATAATCAAATGTTATTCAGCCCAGACTTTTTGGATAAAAAGTAACAATAATAAGAAGGAATTCAATTAGTAATCAAATAATAGGAATAATCAAGAGTGAATCAGGCCAGACTTTTTGGATAAAAAGTAACAATAATATGAAGGAATTAAACTAGTAATAAAATAATAGTAATAATGAAGAGTGAATCAGCCCAGATTGTTTGAATAAAAAGTAACAATAATAAGAAGGAATTAAATTAGTAATAAAATAATAGGAATAATCAAGAGTGAATCAGACCAGACTGTTTGGATAAAAAGTAACAATAATAAGAAGGAATTAAATTAGTAATAAAATAATAGGAATAATCAAGAGTGAATCAGACCAGACTGTTTGGATAAAACGTAACAATAATAAGAAGGAATTAAACCAGTAATAAAATAATAGGAATAATCAAGAGTGAATCAGCCCAGACTGTTTGGATAAAAAGTAACAATAATAAGAAGGAATTAAATTAGTAATAAAATAATAGGAATAATCAAGAGTGAATCAGGCCAGACTGTTTGGATAAAAAGTAACAATAATAAGAATGAATTAAATTAGTCATAAAATAATAGGAATAATCAAGAGTGAATCAGGCCAGACTGTTTGGATAAAAAGTAACAATAATAAGAATGAATTAAATTAGTCATAAAATAATAGGAATAATCAAGAGTGAATCAGCCCAGACTGTTTGGATAAAAAGTAACAATAAGAAGGAATTAAATTAATAATAAAATAATAGGAATAATCAAATGTTATTCAGCCCAGACTGTTTGGATAAAAAGTAACAATAATAAGAAGGAATTAAATTAGTAATAAAATAATAGGAATAATCAAGAGTGAATAAGACCAGACTGTTTGGATAAAAAGTAACAATAATAAGAAGGAATTAAACCAGTAATAAAATAATAGTAATAATGAAGAGTGAATCAGCCCAGACTGTTTGAATAAAAAGTAACAATAATAAGAAGGAATTAAATTAGTAATAAAATAATAGGAATAATCAAGAGTGAACCAGACCAGACTGTTTGGACAAAAAGTAACAATAATAAGAAGGAATTAAATTAGTAATAAAATAATAGGAATAATCAAGAGTGAATCAGACCAGACTGTTTGGATAAAAAGTAACAATAATAAGAAGGAATTAAATTAGTAATAAAATAATAGGAATAATCAAGAGTGAATCAGAACAGACTGTTTAGATAAAAAGCGACAATAATAATAAGAAAATTAAACTAGCAATAAAATAATAGGAATAATCAAGAGTGAATCAGCCCAAACTGTTCGGATGAAAAGTAACAATAATAAGAAGGAATTTAATTAGTAATAAAATAATAGGAATAATCAAGAGTGAATCAGCCCAGACTGTTTGGATAAAAAGTAACAATGATAAGAAGGAATAAATCCAGGAATAAAATATTAGGAATAATCAAGAGTGAATCAGCCCAGACTGTTGGGATAAAAAGTAACAATAATAAGAAGGAATTAAACCAGTAATAAAATAATAGAAATAATCAAGAGTGAATCAGCCCAGACTGTTTGGATAAAAAGTAACAATAATAAGAAGGAATTAAATTAGTTTTTTGACGTATTTATTAACGTCAAAAAAAGACATTATTACGTGATTATTTTTGCACCAAACTAATAGTAATAAAATAATAGGAATAATCAAGAGTGAATCAGGCCAGACTGTTTGAATAAAAAGTAACAATAATAAGAATAAATTCAATTAGTAATAAAATGATAAGAATAATCAAGAGTGAATCAGGCCAGACTGTTTGGATAAAAAGTAACAATAATAAGAATGAATTAAATTAGTCATAAAATAATAGGAATAATCAAGAGTAAATCAGCCCAGACTGTTTGGATAAAAAGTAACAATAAGAAGGAATTAAATTAATAATGAAATAATAGGAATAATCAAATGTTATTCAGCCCAGACTTTTTGGATAAAAAGTAACAATAATAAGAAGGAATTCAATTAGTAATCAAATAATAGGAATAATCAAGAGTGAATGAGGCCAGACTGTTTGGATAAAAAGTAACAATAATATGAAGGAATTAAACTAGTAATAAAATAATAGTAATAATGAAGAGTGAATCAGCCCAAATTGTTTGAATAAAAAGTAACAATAATAAGAAGGAATTAAATTAGTAATAAAATAATAGGAATAATCAAGAGTGAATCAGACCAGACTGTTTGGATAAAAAGTAACAATAATAAGAAGGAATTAAATTAGTAATAAAATAATAGGAATAATCAAGAGTGAATCAGACCAGACTGTTTGGATAAAACGTAACAATAATAAGAAGGAATTAAACCAGTAATAAAATAATAGGAATAATCAAGAGTGAATCAGGCCAGACTGTTTGGATAAAAAGTAACAATAATAAGAATGAATTAAATTAGTCATAAAATAATAGGAATAATCAAGAGTGAATCAGACCAGACTGTTTGGATAAAAAGTAACAATAATAAGAAGGAATTCAATTAGTAATAAAATGATAGGAATAATCGAGAGTGAATCAGGCCAGACTGTTTAGATAAAAAGCGACAATAATAATGAGAAAATTAAACTAGCAATAAAATAATAGGAATAATCAAGAGTGAATCAGCCCAAACTGTTTGGATGAAAAGTAACAATAATAAGAAGGAATTTAATTAGTAATAAAATAATAGGAATAATCAAGAGTGAATCAGCCCAGACTGTTTGGATAAAAAGTAACAATAATAAGAAGGAATAAATCCAGCAATAAAATATTAGGAATAATCAAGAGTGAATCAGCCCAGACTGTTGGGATAAAAAGTAACAATAATAAGAAGGAATTAAACCAGTAATAAAATAATAGAAATAATCAAGAGTGAATCAGCCCAGACTGTTTGGATAAAAAGTAACAATAATAAGAAGGAATTAAATTAGTTTTTTGACGTATTTATTAACGTCAAAAAAAGACATTATTACGTGATTATTTTTGCACCAAACTAATAGTAATAAAATGATAAGAATAATCAAGATTGAATCAGGCCAGACTGTTTGGATAAAAAGTAACAATAATAAGAATGAATTGAATTAGTCATAAAATAATAGGAATAATCAAGAGTAAATCAGCCCAGACTGTTTGGATAAAAAGTAACAATAAGAAGGAATTAAATTAATAATAAAATAATAGGAATAATCAAATGTTATTCAGCCCAGACTTTTTGGATAAAAAGTAACAATAATAAGAAGGAATTCAATTAGTAATCAAATAATAGGAATAATCAAGAGTGAATCAGGCCAGACTGCTTGGATAAAAAGTAACAATAATATGAAGGAATTAAACTAGTAATAAAATAATAGTAATAATGAAGAGTGAATCAGGCCAGACTGTTTGGATAAAAAGTAACAATAATAAGAAGGAATTAAATTAGTAATAAAATAATAGGAATAATCAAGAGTGAATCAGACTAGACTGTTTGGATAAAAAGTAACAATAATAAGAAGGAATTAAATTAGTAATAAAATAATAGGAATAATCAAGAGTGAATCAGACCAGACTGTTTGGATAAAAAGTAACAATAATAAGAAGGAATTAAACCAGTAATAAAATAATAGGAATAATCAAGAGTGAATCAGCCCAGACTGTTTGCATAAAAAGTAACAATAATAAGAAGGAATTAAATTAGTAATAAAATAATAGGAATAATCAAGAGTGAATCAGGCCAGACTGTTTGGATAAAAAGTAACAATAATAAGAATGAATTAAATTAGTCATAAAATAATAGGAATAATCAAGAGTGAATCAGCCCAGACTGTTTGGATAAAAAGTAACAATAATAAGAATGAACTAAATTAGTCATAAAATAATAGGAATAATCAAGAGTGAATCAGCCCAGACTGTTTGGATAAAAAGTAACAATAATAAGAAGGAATTCAATTAGTAATCAAATAATAGGAATAATCAAGAGTGAATCAGGCCAGACTGTTTGGATAAAAAGTAACAATAATATGAAGGAATTAAACTAGTAATAAAATAATAGTAATAATGAAGAGTGAATCAGCCCAGACTGTTTGAATAAAAAGTAACAATAATAAGAAGGAATTAAATTAGTAATAAAATAATAGGAATAATCAAGAGTGAATCAGACCAGACTGTTTGGATAAAAAGTAACAATAATAAGAAGGAAGTAAATTAGTAATAAAATAATAGGAATAATCAAGAGTGAATCAGCCCAGACTGTTTGGATAAAAAGTAACAATAATAAGAAGGAATTAAATTAGTTTTTTGACGTATTTATTAACGTCAAAAAAAGACATTATTACGTGATTATTTTTGCACCAAACTAATAGTAATAAAATGATAAGAATAATCAAGATTGAATCAGGCCAGACTGTTTGGATAAAAAGTAACAATAATAAGAATGAATTGAATTAGTCATAAAATAATAGGAATAATCAAGAGTAAATCAGCCCAGACTGTTTGGATAAAAAGTAACAATAAGAAGGAATTAAATTAATAATAAAATAATAGGAATAATCAAATGTTATTCAGCCCAGACTTTTTGGATAAAAAGTAACAATAATAAGAAGGAATTCAATTAGTAATCAAATAATAGGAATAATCAAGAGTGAATCAGGCCAGACTGCTTGGATAAAAAGTAACAATAATATGAAGGAATTAAACTAGTAATAAAATAATAGTAATAATGAAGAGTGAATCAGGCCAGACTGTTTGGATAAAAAGTAACAATAATAAGAAGGAATTAAATTAGTAATAAAATAATAGGAATAATCAAGAGTGAATCAGACTAGACTGTTTGGATAAAAAGTAACAATAATAAGAAGGAATTAAATTAGTAATAAAATAATAGGAATAATCAAGAGTGAATCAGACCAGACTGTTTGGATAAAAAGTAACAATAATAAGAAGGAATTAAACCAGTAATAAAATAATAGGAATAATCAAGAGTGAATCAGCCCAGACTGTTTGGATAAAAAGTAACAATAATAAGAAGGAATTAAATTAGTAATAAAATAATAGGAATAATCAAGAGTGAATCAGGCCAGACTGTTTGGATAAAAAGTAACAATAATAAGAATGAATTAAATTAGTCATAAAATAATAGGAATAATCAAGAGTGAATCAGCCCAGACTGTTTGGATAAAAAGTAACAATAATAAGAATGAACTAAATTAGTCATAAAATAATAGGAATAATCAAGAGTGAATCAGCCCAGACTGTTTGGATAAAAAGTAACAATAATAAGAAGGAATTCAATTAGTAATCAAATAATAGGAATAATCAAGAGTGAATCAGGCCAGACTGTTTGGATAAAAAGTAACAATAATATGAAGGAATTAAACTAGTAATAAAATAATAGTAATAATGAAGAGTGAATCAGCCGAGACTGTTTGAATAAAAAGTAACAATAATAAGAAGGAATTAAATTAGTAATAAAATAATAGGAATAATCAAGAGTGAATCAGACCAGACTGTTTGGATAAAAAGTAACAATAATAAGAAGGAAGTAAATTAGTAATAAAATAATAGGAATAATCAAGAGTGAATCAGACCAGACTGTTTGGATAAAAAGTAACAATAATAAGAAGGAATTAAATTAGTTTTTTGACGTATTTATTAACATCAAAAAAAGTCATTATTACGTCATTATTTTTGCACCAAACTAATAGTAATAAAATAATAGGAATAATCAAGAGTGAATCAGGCCAGACTGTTTGAATAAAAAGTAACAATAATAAGAATAAATTCAATTAGTAATAAAATGATGGGAATAATCAAGAGTGAATCAGGCCAGACTGTTTGGATAAAAAGTAACAATAATAAAAAGGAATTAAATTAGTAATAAAATAATAGGAATAATCAAGAGTGAATCAGACCAGACTGTTTGGATAAAAAGTAACAATAATAAGAAGGGGTTAAATTAGTTTTTTGACCTATTTATTAACATCAAAAAAAGACATTATTACGTCATTATTTTTGCACCAAACTAATAGTAATAAAATAATAGGAATAATCAAGAGTGAATCAGGCCAGACTGTTTGAATAAAAAGTAACAATAATAAGAAGGAATTCAATTAGTAATAAAATGATAGGAATAATCAAGAGTAAATCAGGCCAGACTGTTTGGATAAAAAGTAACAATAATAAGAAGGAATTCAATTAGTAATAAAATAATAGGAATAATCAAGAGTGAATCAGGCCAGACTGTTTGAATAAAAAGTAACAATAATAAGAATGAATTCAATTAGTAATAAAATGATAGGAATAATCAAGAGTGAATCAGGCCAGACTGTTTGGATAAAAAGTAACAATAATAAGAAGGAATTAAATTAGTAATAAAATAATAGGAATAATCAAGAGTGAATCAGACCAGACTGTTTGGATAAAAAGTAACAATAATAAGAAGGAATTAAATTAGTAAAAAATAATAGGAATAATCAAGAGTGAATCAGACCAGACTGTTTGGATAAAAAGTAACAATAATAAGAAGGAATTAAACCAGTAATGAAATAATAGGAATAATCAAGAGTGAATCAGACCAGACTGTTTGGATAAAAAGTAACAATAATAAGAAGGAATTAAATTAGTTTTTTGACGTATTTATTAACGTCAAAAAAAGACATTATTACGTCATTATTTTTGCACCAAACTAATATTAATAAAATAATAGGAATAATCAAGAGTGAATCAGGCCAGACTGTTTGAATAAAAAGTAACAATAATAAGAATGAATTCAATTAGTAATAAAATGATGGGAATAATCAAGACTGAATCAGGCCAGACTGTTTGGATAAAAAGTAACAATAATAAAAAGGAATTAAATTAGTAATAAAATAATAGGAATAATCAAGAGTGAATCAGAACAGACTGTTTGGATAAAATGCAACAATAAGAAGAAGGAATTCAATTAGTAATAAAATGATAGGAATAATCAAGAGTGAATCAGCCCAGACTGTTTGGATAAAAAGTAACAATAATAAGAACGAATTCAATTAGTACTAAAATGGTAGGAATAATCAAGAGTGAATCAGGCCAGACTGTTTTAATAAAAAGTAACAATAATAAAAAGGAATTAAATTAGTAATAAAATAATAGGAATAATCAAGAGTGAATCAGAACAGACTGTTTAGATAAAATGCAACAATAATAAGAAGGAATTCAATTAGTAATAAAATGATAGGAATAATCAAGAGTAAATCAGGCCAGACTGTTTGGATAAAAAGTAACAATAATAAGAAGGAATTCAATTAGTAATAAAATGATAGGAATAATCGAGAGTGAATCAGGCCAGACTGTTTGAATAAAATGTAACAATAATAAGAAGGAATTCAATTAGTAATAAAATGATAGGAATAATCAAGAGTAAATCAGGCCACACTATTTGGATAAAAAGTAACAATAATAAGAAGGAATTCAATTAGTAATAAAATGATAGGAATAATCGAGAGTGAATCAGGCCAGACTGTTTGGATAAAAAGTGACAATAATAAGAAGGAATTCAATTAGTAATAAAATAATAGGAATAATCAAGAGTGAATCAGGCCAGACTGTTTGAATAAAAAGTAACAATAATAAGAATGAATTCAATTAGTAATAAAATGATAGGAATAATCGATAGTGAATCAGGCCAGACTGTTTGGATAAAAAGTAACAATAATAAGAAGGAATTCAATTAGTAATAAAATGATAGGAATAATCGAGAGTGAATCAGGCCAGACTGTTTGAATAAAAAGTAACAATAATAAGAATGAATTCAATTAGTAATAAAATGATAGGAATAATCGAGAGTGAATCAGGACAGACTGTTTGGATAAAAAGTAACAATAATAAGAAGGAATTCAATTAGTAATAAAATGATAGGAATAATCGAGAGTGAATCAGGCCAGACTGTTTGGATAAAAAGTAACAATAATAAGAAGGAATTCAATTAGTAATAAAATAATAGGAATAATCAAGAGTGAATCAGCCCAGACTGTTTGGATAAAAAGTAACAATAATAAGAAGGAATTAAATTAGTAATAAAATAATAGGAATAATCAAGAGTGAATCAGACCAGACTGTTTGGATAAAAAGTAACAATAATAAGAAGGAATTAAATTAGTAAAAAATAATAGGAATAATCAAGAGTGAATCAGACCAGACTGTTTGGATAAAAAGTAACAATAATAAGAAGGAATTAAACCAGTAATGAGATAATAGGAATAATCAAGAGTGAATTACACCAGACTGTTTGGATAAAAAGTAACAATAATAAGAAGGAATTAAATTAGTTTTTTGACGTATTTATTAACGTCAAAAAAAGACATTATTACGTCATTATTTTTGCACCAAACTAATAGTAATAAAATAATAGGTATAATCAAGAGTGAATCAGGCCAGACTGTTTGAATAAAAAGTAACAATAATAAGAATGAATTCAATTAGTAATAAAATGATGGGAATAATCAAGAGTAAATCAGGCCAGACTGTTTGGATAAAAAGTAACAATAATAAAAAGGAATTAAATTAGTAATAAAATAATAGGAATAATCAAGAGTGAATCAGAACAGACTGTTTGGATAAAATGCAACAATAATAAGAAGGAATTCAATTAGTAATAAAATGATAGGAATAATCAAGAGTGAATCAGCCCAGACTGTTTGGATAAAAAGGAACAATAATAAGAAGGAATTCAATTAGTACTAAAATGGTAGGAATAATCAAGAGTGAATCAGGCCAGACTGTTTTAATAAAAAGTAACAATAATAAGAATGAATTCAATTAGTAATAAAATGATGGGAATAATCAAGAGTGAATCAGGCCAGACTGTTTGGATAAAAAGTAACAATAATAAAAAGGAATTAAATTAGTAATAAAATAATAGGAATAATCAAGAGTGAATCAGAACAGACTGTATGGATAAAATGCAACAATAATAAGAAGGAATTCAATTAGTAATAAAATGATAGGAATAATCGAGAGTGAATCAGGCCAGACTGTTTGGATAAAAAGTAACAATAATAAGAAGGAATTCAATTAGTAATAAAATGATAGGAATAATCGAGAGTGAATCAGGCCAGACTGTTTGGATAAAAAGTAACAATAATAAGAATGAATTCAATTAGTAATAAAATGATAGGAATAATCGAGAGTGAATCAGCCCAGACTGTTTGGATAAAAAGTAACAATAATAAGAAGGAATTAAATTAGTAATAAAATAATAGGAATAATCAAGAGTGAATCAGACCAGACTGTTTGGATAAAAAGTAACAATAATAAGAAGGAATTAAATTAGTAATAAAATGATAGGAATAATCGAGAGTGAATCAGGCCAGACTGTTTGGATAAAAAGTAACAATAATAAGAAGGAATTCAATTAGTAATAAAATGATAGGAATAATCGAGAGTGAATCAGGCCAGACTGTTTGAATAAAAAGTAACAATAATAAGAAGGAATTCAATTAGTAATAAAATGATAGGAATAATCGAGAGTGAATCAGGCCAGACGGTTTGGATAAAAAGTAACAATAATAAGAATGAATTCAATTAGTAATAAAATGATAGGAATAATCGAGAGTGAATCAGGCCAGACTGTTTGGATAAAAAGTAACAATAATAAGAATGAATTCAATTAGTAATAAAATGATAGGAATAATCAAGAGTGAATCAGGCCAGACGGTTTGGATAAAAAGTAACAATAATAAGAAGGAATTCAATTAGTAATAAAATGATAGGAATAATCGAGAGTGAATCAGGCCAGACTGTTTGGATAAAAAGTAACAATAATAAGAAGGAATTCAATTAGTAATAAAATGATAGGAATAATCGAGAGTGAATCAGGCCAGACGGTTTGGATAAAAAGTAACAATAATAAGAATGAATTCAATTAGTAATAAAATGATAGGAATAATCGAGAATGAATCAGGCCAGACTGTTTGGATAAAAAGTAACAATAATAAGAATGAATTCAATTAGTAATAAAATGATAGGAATAATCAAGAGTGAATCAGGCCAGACGGTTTGGATAAAAAGTAACAATAATAAGAAGGAATTCAATTAGTAATAAAATGATAGGAATAATCGAGAGTGAATCAGGCCAGACTGTTTGGATAAAAAGTAACAATAATAAGAATGAATTCAATTAGTAATAAAATGATAGGAATAATCAAGAGTGAATCAGGCCAGACGGTTTGGATAAAAAGTAACAATAATAAGAAGGAATTCAATTAGTAATAAAATGATAGGAATAATCGAGAGTGAATCAGGCCAGACTGTTTGGATAAAAAGTAACAATAATAAGAAGGAATTCAATTAGTAATAAAATGATAGGAATAATCGAGAGTGAATCAGGCCAGACTGTTTGGATAAAAAGTAACAATAATAAGAAGGAATTAAATTAGTAATAAAATAATAGGAATAATCAAGAGTGAATCAGACCAGACTGTTTGGATAAAAAGTAAAAATAATAAGAAGGAATTAAACCAGTAATGAAATAATAGTAATTATCAAGAGTGAATCAGACCAGACTGTTTGGATAAAAAGTAACAATAATAAGAAGGAATTAAATTAGTTTTTTGACGTATTTATTAACGTCAAAAAAAGACATTATTACGTCATTATTTTTGCACCAAACTAATAGTAATAAAATAATAGGAATAATCAAGAGTGAATCAGGCCAGACTGTTTGAATAAAAAGTAACAATAATAAGAATGAATTCAATTAGTAATAAAATGATGGGAATAATCCAGAGTGAATCAGGCCAGACTGTTTGGATAAAAAGTAACAATAATAAAAAGGAATTAAATTAGTAATAAAATAATAGGAATAATCAAGAGTGAATCAGAACAGACTGTTTGGATAAAATGTAACAATAATAAGAAGGAATTCAATTAGTAATAAAATGATAGGAATAATCAAGAGTGAATCAGGCCAGACTGTTTTAATAAAAAGTAACAATAATAAGAATGAATTCAATTAGTAATAAAATGATAGGAATAATCAAGAGTGAATCAGGCCAGACGGTTTGGATAAAAAGTAACAATAATAAGAATGAATTCAATTAGTAATAAAATGATGGGAATAATCAAGAGTGAATCAGGCCAGACTGTTTGGATAAAAAGTAACAATAATAAGAATGAATTCAATTAGTAATAAAATGATAGGAATAATCAAGAGTGAATCAGGCCAGACGGTTTGGATAAAAAGTAACAATAATAAGAATGAATTCAATTAGTAATAAAATGATGGGAATAATCGAGAGTGAATCAGGCCAGACTGTTTGGATAAAAAGTAATAATAATAAGAAGGAATTCAATTAGTAATAAAATGATAGGAATAATCGACAGTGAATCAGGCCAGACTGTTTGAATAAAAAGTAACAATAATAAGAAGGAATTCAATTAGTAATAAAATGATAGGAATAATCAAGAGTGAATCAGGCCAGACAGTTTGGATAAAAAGTAACAATAATAAGAATGAATTCAATTAGTAATAAAATGATAGGAATAATCGAGAGTGAATCAGGCCAGACTGTTTGGATAAAAAGTAACAATAATAAGAATGAATTCAATTAGTAATAAAATGATAGGAATAATCAAGAGTGAATCAGGCCAGACGGTTTCGATAAAAAGTAACAATAATAAGAAGGAATTCAATTAGTAATAAAATGATAGGAATAATCGAGAGTGAATCAGGCCAGACTGTTTGGATAAAAAGTAACAATAATAAGAAGGAATTCAATTAGTAATAAAATGATAGGAATAATCGAGAGTGAATCAGGCCAGACTGTTTGGATAAAAAGTAACAATAATAAGAAGGAATTCAATTAGTAATAAAATAATAGGAATAATCAAGAGTGAATCAGCCCAGACTGTTTGGATAAAAAGTAACAATAATAAGAAGGAATTAAATTAGTAATAAAATAATAGGAATAATCAAGAGTGAATCAGACCAGACTGTTTGGATAAAAAGTAACAATAATAAGAAGGAATTAAACCAGTAATGAAATAATAGGAATAATCAAGAGTGAATCAGACCAGACTGTTTGGATAAAAAGTAACAATAATAAGAAGGAATTAAATTAGTTTTTTGACGTATTTATTAACGTCAAAAAAAGACATTATTACGTCATTATTTTTGCACCAAACTAATAGTAATAAAATAATAGGAATAATCAAGAGTGAATCAGGCCAGACTGTTTGAATAAAAAGTAACAATAATAAGAATGAATTCAATTAGTAATAAAATGATAGGAATAATCAAGAGTGAATCAGGCCAGACGGTTTGGATAAAAAGTAACATTAATAAGAATGAATTCAATTAGTAATAAAATGATAGGAATAATCGAGAGTGAATCAGGCCAGACTGTTTGGATAAAAAGTAACAATAATAAGAATGAATTCAATTAGTAATAAAATGATAGGAATAATCAAGAGTGAATCAGGCCAGACGGTTTGGATAAAAAGTAACAATAATAAGAAGGAATTCAATTAGTAATAAAATGATAGGAATAATCGAGAGTGAATCAGGCCAGACTGTTTGGATAAAAAGTAACAATAATAAGAAGGAATTCAATTAGTAATAAAATGATAGGAATAATCGACAGTGAATCAGGCCAGACTGTTTGGATAAAAAGTAACAATAATAAGAAGGAATTAAATTAGTAATAAAATAATAGGAATAATCAAGAGTGAATCAGCCCAGACTGTTTGGATAAAAAGTAACAATAATAAGAAGGAATTAAATTAGTAAAATTAATAGGAATAATCAAGAGTGAATCAGACCAGACTGTTTGGATAAAAAGTAACAATAATAAGAAGGAATTAAACCAGTAATGAAATAATAGGAATAATCAAGAGTGAATCAGACCAGACTGTTTGGATAAAAAGTAACAATAATAAGAAGGAATTAAATTAGTTTTTTGACGTATTTATTAACGTCAAAAAAAGACATTATTACGTCATTATTTTTGCACCAAACTAATAGTAATAAAATAATAGGAATAATCAAGAGTGAATCAGGCCAGACTGTTTGAATAAAAAGTAACAATAATAAGAATGAATTCAATTAGTAATAAAATGATGGGAATAATCAAGAGTGAATCAGGCCAGACTGTTTCGATAAAAAGTAACAATAATAAAAAGGAATTAAATTAGTAATAAAATAATAGGAATAATCAAGAGTGAATCAGAACAGACTGTTTGGATAAAATGCAACAATAATAAGAAGGAATTCAATTAGTAATAAAATGATAGGAATAATCGAGAGTGAATCAGGCCAGACTGTTTTAATCAAAAGTAACAATAATAAGAATGAATTCAATTAGTAATAAAATGATAGGAATAATCAAGAGTGAATCAGGCCAGACGGTTTAGATAAAAAGTAACAATAATAAGAATGAATTCAATTAGTAATAAAATGATAGGAATAATCGAGAGTGAATCAGGCCAGACTGTTTGGATAAAAAGTAACAATAATAAGAAGGAATTCAATTAGTAATAAAATGATAGGAATAATCAAGAGTGAATCAGGCCAGACGGTTTGGATAAAAAGTAACAATAATAAGAAGGAATTCAATTAGTAATAAAATGATAGGAATAATCGAGAGTGAATCAGGCCAGACTGTTTGGATAAAAAGTAACAATAATAAGAAGGAATTCAATTAGTAATAAAATGATAGGAATAATCGAGAGTGAATCAGGCCAGACTGTTTTAATAAAAAGTAACAATAATAAGAAGGAATTCAATTAGTAATAAAATGATAGGAATAATCGAGAGTGAATCAGGCCAGACGGTTTGGATAAAAAGTAACAATAATAAGAATGAATTCAATTAGTAATAAAATGATAGGAATAATCGAGAGTGAATCAGGCCAGACTGTTTGGATAAAAAGTAACAATAATAAGAAGGAATTCAATTAGTAATAAAATGATAGGAATAATCAAGAGTGAATCAGGCCAGACGGTTTGGATAAAAAGTAACAATAATAAGAAGGAATTCAATTAGTAATAAAATGATAGGAATAATCGAGAGTGAATCAGGCCAGACTGTTTGGATAAAAAGTAACAATAATAAGAAGGAATTCAATTAGTAATAAAATGATAGGAATAATCGAGAGTGAATCAGGCCAGACTGTTTGAATAAAAAGTAACAATAATAAGAATGAATTCAATTAGTAATAAAATGATAGGAATAATCAAGAGTGAATCAGGCCAGACGGTTTGGATTAAAAGTAACAATAATAAGAATGAATTCAATTAGTAATAAAATGATAGGAATAATCGAGAGTGAATCAGGCCAGACTGTTTGGATAAAAAGTAACAATAATAAGAATGAATTCAATTAGTAATAAAATGATAGGAATAATCAAGAGTGAATCAGGCCAGACGGTTTCGATAAAAAGTAACAATAATAAGAAGGAATTCAATTAGTAATAAAATGATAGGAATAATCAAGAGTGAATCAGGCCAGACTGTTTGGATAAAAAGTAACAATAATAAGAAGGAATTCAATTAGTAATAAAATGATAGGAATAATCAAGAGTGAATCAGGCCAGACTGTTTGGATAAAAAGTAATAATAATACGAAGGAATTCAATTAGTAATAAAATAATAGGAATAATCAAGAGTGAATCAGCCCAGACTGTTTGGATAAAAAGTAACAATAATAAGAAGGAATTAAATTAGTAATAAAATAATAGGAATAATCAAGAGTGAATCAGGCCAGACTGTTTGGATAAAATGTAACAATAATAAGAAGGAATTCAATTAGTAATAAAATGATAGGAATAATCAAGTGTGAATCAGACCAGACTGTTTGGATAAAAAGTAACAATAATAAGAAGGAATTCAATTAGTAATAAAATGATAGGAATAATCAAGAGTCAATCAGAACAGACTGTTTGGATAAAATGTAACAATAATAAGAAGGAATTCAATTAGTAATAAAATAATAGGAATAATCAAGAGTGAATCAGCCCAGACTGTTTGGATAAAAAGTAACAATAATAAGAAGGAATTAAATTAGTAATAAAATAATAGGAATAATCAAGAGTGAATCAGGCCAGACTGTTTGGATAAAATGTAACAATAATAAGAAGGAATTCAATTAGTAATAAAATGATAGGAATAATCAAGTGTGAATCAGACCAGACTGTTTGGATAAAAAGTAACAATAATAAGAAGGAATTCAATTAGTAATAAAATGATAGGAATAATCAAGAGTCAATCAGAACAGACTGTTTGGATAAAATGTAACAATAATAAGAAGGAATTCAATTAGTAATAAAATAATAGGAATAATCAAGAGTGAATCAGGCCAGACTGTTTGGATAAAATGCAACAATAATAAGAAGGAATTCAATTAGTAATAAAATAATAGGAATAATCAAGAGTGAATCAGAACAGACTGTTTGGATAAAATGTAACAATAATAAGAAGGAATTCAATTAGTAATAAAATGTTAGGAATAAAGAAAAGTGCATTTTTTGAATGAGAGTGCTGTGCTAAAAAGCAATATTAATCAGATGGAATAAAGTAATAATTATTATGAAGTCTTAAAGCCATTTCAAAACCAATATGCTTATATCTATTGCAATTAAGAGAGACGATGTAGATGTTTAAATATCCCTGAATGTTGGGTAAATTTGTTTATGCTGATCTAGCATTGCAATTCTTTCCAGTAGTTACTGACGCACAACGATTTACAATTCAAAAGTTTTTTCATTTGATTAAAACAGACATTAATCCTTTTGATACGGGAGATTATAACTCTGGCATCAGGTGGCTAGTATGGTGTAGTTTCTGCTTCATTCCTGACTTATGATAGATTCAATTTTGCTGAAGATATGGGCATATCATTATTTATTATATAAGCTTCAAGGAAATTTAATACGAAGCAAATTAATGCAAGTTATATCTACATGGCTGATCTCTACCAACGGGACACATTTCCAGATTGTTCTTCTGGCTGTTTTCCAGATTGAAAGTAATTTTACATGCAATCAAATTTAGAGCAAAATTCTATTTTTGTTGAATATCAAAATTACTTTTTTATTTTTATTTTCTAATAAATTCAAAAAAAATGATTTTATGTTGGATAGAAAATAGGAAAATATATTCCTTGTTCAGAGTTCCTCATGTTCAAATGTTTTGCACAAATACCCTTGGGAAAGGTATGAATTCATTTCTTTTCCACTCCAGCTATGGGTTCAATAACGAGACTGATTAGACTTTCTTCCATTTAGCTGGTAACTAGTCTAGGAGTAGGAAATGTTTCTATTCAATATCAGCCTGATGAAGGAGTGCCTCTATCAGGCTACCTTGTCTAAAAACACCACCTAAGTCTGAAGCATATGTAGTTCTCAATTGACTGTAATGGGTTACAGGAGACATGATATGATATTTTTTTTTACTAATATTCACCCAATACAATACACGAGAGTCACTCAAGTTAGAGGGTTACTGTGTCAAGTTGTCTTATCATAAGAAAGAGCAAAAAGTAAAGTTGTGAAAAAATTTCTGGCAGGAACATTAGAAGCATAGAGTTGAAGTAGACTTTAGAAGGAACAGGAAACCCAATCCTAAACAGGGAACAAAGGATCAACCTCTACACTTGAACAGAAGATTGGGGAGGAATGTGAACCGGATGATAGGGAAGCCTATCTACTCCTATTTGGGGAGTTGAAAAAATAAATAAAATAAATAGTGAAAAGATTTCAGAGTTCAGGCAGGGACATTGTAGGTTGGAGTAGACTTCAGAAAGAATTGGAAACCCAATCCTAAACAGGGATCAAGTGATAAACCACTACTCCTGTGCAAATTACTGGGAGGAGTTTGAACCGGACGATAAGCTAGTCTATCTATTCCTGTGACTCATTCCTGTTGATCATCATTTCAATATCTGCAGTGGTGTACACATTTGTGCAGTAACTTATGCACAGACATTTTTTTCTTAAATGAATGGTCACTGCACAGAAACAATTTATCTCTCACTTATCCTCTCAGGTCATTTTTTCCATGAGTATAAATGAAATGTCAAAACTAGCAACATTTTTGGCTGTAGAGGTTGATAGCAAAAGAGGCAGAGATTATCACTGACCTTTCTAAGGGCTTCCTCTCATGGTAGGTATGGAATCAGAGTTGATGTTCCCTAGGTTATTGCCAGCCAAGGCTAGAGAGCCTATGATCTTTACCTATATCCCCCCACCAGCTATAGATAAAGAACAGAGTAGAATGGTATTTCTAGCCTTGACTCACAACCATTCTAGAGGAAGTGTATTCATATCTTCCCCGAAGCTATTAGTATGAAGTGAACACAAAATGTTTTTTCATCTACTACAAAACCCAAGAGGCACTCAAGGTAGAGGGTTCCAGAACGAGGCTGTTTTAACTGTGTGCAAGGAGGGAGCAAGTGATGCATATTATGTGGATATACAGGATAGATAATGGTTGAACCTAGATTTGAAGTGATTAAGATTATAGTGATCAGGGAATGATCCTTTGTGAGTCTGTTCCACAAGGTAACAGCCCTGAGGAAGGATGTCCAACTTGCCAATGGAATACAAAGAGAATTAAGATGAGGTAACTCTGTTCATGAGTTAAGACAGGTGCTAGCTGTGAAGGTCTAAACAGGTGGAACCAATGAATGTAACTTGTATGAACATCTCCCATAAAATTAGCAATACAGTTGAGAGACAATAGAATCACTTCATCCTTGGGAAAGGGTTTGTAGAATGGAAAATAATTAGCTCCAACCTAGACATGGCAGCAATGATCCATTTTTGGTCTAATTTGACTCATGTAAAGATAAAGACAGCTGAAATGATTTTGAACTCTATCAAGGCTGGAAAATGTGGATTGAGCAGCTCCAACCTAGACATGGCAGCAATGATCCATTTTTTGTCTATTTTGACTCATGTAAAGATAAAGACTGCAAAAATGTTTTTGAACTCTATCAAGGCTGGAAAATGTGGATTAGCAGCTCCAATGTAGACATGGCAGCAATGATCTATTTTGGTCTATTTTGACTCCTCTACAGATATAACCTAAAGAACATTACTAAATAGAATAATCAAATGAAGTCTGGTAATGAATGATAATACTTAGGACACGAACAACACACATAAGATTCACCAGAGACACATAGAAGTTATAACTGCTAGAAGTGAGTCAAGTGAATTCCACAATGAATCTCCAACTGCAAACCAACATACAGTATTTACTACTGTATTTATGTGAATCGGGACATACCCAACATCATCTGTCGGTATGCTACAACAGTTGAAGAATTTGAATTTGCATGGTTTATTAAGTTTTGTATAATAGCTATTTTGTAATAATTAGGACATTCACTTTTATAGTTATGCCCTTTGGCATAGCCCCACTGGGGATGCTCTCTGCCCTTTAATGTGACCCCACTGAGGATGCTCTCTGCCCTTTGACATAGCCCCACTGGGGATGCTCTCTGCCCTTTAATGTGACTCCACTGGGGATGCTCTCTGCCCTTTGACATAGCCCCACTGGGGATGCTTTCTTCCCTTTGACATAGCCCCACTGGGGATGCTTGCCCAGAGACAGAGAGCTTAATCAGCCCAGCTAAAGACAAATCTCCATCTCTATCTCCAGCAAACCCAAATATACAGTATTCACTACTGTATTTATGTGAATGGGGATGTATCCATTATCATCTGTAGGTATGCTTCAACAGTATGGCAGAAGTTTCTTGTAGTTTCTGGAGCAATAATGAGTCATAAATTTTTCCAGCCCCTTTATTTAAGGTCTGGAGTGAGTTGAATAGATGTTCCAAGCAACCAACCTCATTCAGATTACAAATGTTTGTCGTGATTGGACAAAATTCAGGATCATCTCAGTTATCATTCCATGAGTGGATCATCATGGAATATGGTTTCTGCAGTTTGCTTGGATGGAGCTCCAGTCATACTGGGATAAAACTCTGGTTTTGGACTGCTGGTGAAACCCAGTGCATCACACATCATTCTTACACAATACTGGCAGAAGTACTAAAAATTGTAGTTGAATATGTGAACTATATGCAAACTAGTGTTATGAAGCACTGCATCTTTAAAAAGCTGTGTTATGAAATGGACACTGAAGTCAAAAGTAATTCTGTACCATTTTAATTTTTGGTGGTTATCCTGGGGAATTGTGTTTTTGCCATGCATGTGGAATTAGCCTTGTTTTTGCAAAAGCACCAGCATTGCCATGCAGATTGCTTCAAGAATTCTGAGTTAATTCTTATTTTGGTGGACATGACCAATACCTTCGATGTTCTTGACAGATTTAAGGCGGTGTAGTCAACAAAATCGAAGTGGGAGAAAACATGAAGGCTTTTCAAAAAAAGCTGTCATTATGGAAAGGACAAACAGAAAATGATAACTTTGCAAACTTTCTCCTGCTGAATGACTGTGTAAGTAAGATCATTTCTTGAAGTGGAAACATTTCTGTACTTGCGAAGCTGACTCAAGCAATTGGCATGCACTTAGATGAACTCACAAAGTCCCTCAATAGATGCAGTCCCACCAAATAGTTATATCTGGCATGAGTGAGACAGTCATTCAGGTTTAGTGTTGCAACAGCAGATGTCAATGATGAATACTTTGATGAAATCAGTGAATTTCAGTAGAGCCAGTTTCAACAGCAATTCTTCAGAACAACAACACTCTCAGCATTTTGGTGTTACCAAATCGTAGCGTACCCTCTGATTGCTAAGAAAGCCTTTGAGACACTCATACCATTTCATATAATGTATCTTTGTGAGCAATCCTTTTCAAGGATGGTAGACATGCAAACAAAGAAAAGAACAGATTTTGTTGTGAAAATGATATGTGAGTGGCACTTGCCAAGTTGAAGCTCCAGATTTCTAAACTTGTCTCTGAAAGGCAACAACAAAAGTCACATTGCTTTGTAGTAAATATTCATTGAGTTATTGATGTAATGGAATAACCTGTCACCCCCCATGAGTAACTACACTATAGGTAGTAACTGCTTATTAGTAAGGCAATGGACTACAGGAGTTAAGCTGGGATCTGTTGAGTACGACTCAGACTTACACGAGAACTACTTATATTCTTTGAAAAGGCATAAATTCACTTTCCTTACACTTCGTCCCATCAACAGATATTTTGATAAACTGTCTCATCACTGGCATGCTACTGTGATTGACAGAATGGTTGATAGAAGTCAGCTAGTGAGCACTTGGATAAACAATTCTTCTATAGCTACCTATCTGCCTGGGTAATAGCTGCAAGAAGCTGTTACTCTTATAGCCAACCTTGACAAAGACTTCTTTTTCTCTCTTTTTGTTTTGTTTTAACATGGCACCTCAGCATGTGGTAATGGTTAACAAGGCTAGTCTAGTTGTCTATTACAGCCAAGTAGTTAGTTTGAGTGCCCCATATAAAAAGAAAAGTTGACATTTCATAAAGCCAAGCCAACTTAACCTCTTTTATTTAATAGTTGGATATTTTATCATTGAAAATGTTTTATGGAGTGGGATAAATAGTAACTACTGCTAAGAAATGATAAAAATGCAAATGACCTTTTGAGGTCACAGAAGGGATCTTTTACCGGACAATTCAGACTCAAAATTTTTTTTTTATTCCCAAGGCTGATAGAAGGAGATATTTTTTTTTAAATTTGAATAGTGTAAAATACTAAAACAGTTTTTGCCAAAATATTTCTTTGTTAAATTGTTTGTGGGTCCTGAGTGGGGCTATACTTTAAATTCTCTCAATGCATTCTTCATTTTCTGATTGGTTGATTCATTTGAAATCAACATTTTCATTGATTGATTCACTTACGCAGTTGATTCAGTTTCATTGGTGCTTTTGTACTGAAGTTCTTATGAAGTATGATTTTTGCCAAAGCAGAATATCGCAGAATATATAGGGAGCGTCAGTATACAGATAGCAGAGAAAAACAATTTTCAAATAACTTTTAGAATATTCCAAATTCTTTTTGACTTGATCGGCTTGAATGGGTAGCAGAATGGGGTGGGGGCAAGAAGGGTGGGAAAATGTTATTAAGTGCTACAAGGGATAGGAAATGGTGAAGAGGGTCATGATTGTCCATCTTGTAGAAGAAGAAGAAGAAGAAGAAGAAAACAAGGAAGAAAAACAAAAAGAAGAAAGAGAAAAAATGGAGAAAAGGAAGAAGGCTGGAGAAGAAAAAAGATAAAGAAGAAAAAGAAAATGAGGAAGAAAAACAAGAAGGAGAAAAACAAACAAGAAGAAGAAAAAGGAGGAGGAGGAGGAGGAGAAGGAGGAGAAGAAGCAGAAAAACAAGAAAAAGAAGAAGAAAAAGAAGAAAAAGAAAAAGAAGATTCAGATTCTGGAAGTTTTAAGACTGAATAGTAGTTTGTACTCTGAAGAAAAACTACCAGGTGATAAAAGTCCATATATTTGTGTACTCAGCTATTTGGTACTGTAGGTGAAGATGCTCTTTGGCAAAGCAATAGCAGGCTAAGTAGGGAATTGTTTGCTGGACAAGAGTGTAGGAATTTGAGTGTATTTAACCCTAGAACACTAACCATCAATTAAAGTTACACCATTACTAACCACGGGTATATCATACCCGATTTTGAAAATATCAAAAAAAATATTAAATATAAATCTTTATTTGAAATATTTTACATGCAGGCACTTCAAACTTTGTACTTTGAGTTAACATTATTAGGAACTGAAAAACATTATTTAGGTAAGAAAATCAGGTACTGAAAATTGTAATTAAAAATAGGAAAATCTGCGCTGGGTACTATACACCCATGGTTAGTGTTTTAGGGTTAATGAGATTAGACAGACATTAAATAAGCAGAAATAAGAGTAAGAAACAAGTAATAATAATAATGAACAGAAGATTTAACATTACATCTTGTATTGAATACAGGAAGAAATATAAGATCTAGCATTATCAGGCAATAGAATAATTTGTTGAATCTCATGGCTCACAAATCAAGCTAATAAAACTGACATTTAGAAGATTCAATGTTTTGAGCATCCTCCCTACTTACTATTCAAACATTTTCTTATCTTCATTCAAGATAAAAAAGAAATCAACAATCGGAGGAAAAATTAATATGTCTTTCAAAGATTTTCTGGCTTTTAAACATAAACAGTTTTATCAAAGGTAGGATATTTTCTCAAGAAACTCTTTTGGAAAAGAACATGGAATCAATTCCATTACAAACTTTCAAGAGGAAGTTCTTCTAAGAATCAACCTTCAGTATTATACTCTGAGTTCTAAATACTAAACTAATATCTAAAGTACCACTGTTTGAGACATTAGTACCCTGATAATCCGAGAATGAAACATGTATATTTATAAATAAAGGAAATTATGATTAGAAATCAAAATAATGTTCAAATATAAGAAAAACTCCTACTTGTCATACTAGCTCCAAGAAGACCTGAGATTTAATATGCATGATTATAAATTATTAAATTATGATTAGAAATCAAAATAATTATGAAAACAATTATGTAAACAATGACTACTATTGCTAATACTGCAAAGCTCTTCCCTGAATTGAATGCTATCAATCATTAGCATGTTTATTCGAAGAACAGGTACATAAAAATTTGTCTCCTTTTCAACTAGTTGCTGATAGCTCAGAGGTAAAATCTCTGACTAATGCCAAATCAATTGGGTTTCAATCCTGGCTTGAGGCAATAGGATGTCTAGCCTCATTGATGAGCTTTCCTAAATTACATGTTTGATAAATTGACAAAAATAAATAGAAATATCTTAATTGGCATGATGTTCTTAAGATGTAATTCAGAACGTATTGTGCCTTTTGATAAAAATTTCAAATAAATTCCACAAAACATTATGTATATATTGTACATGGAATGCTCTAAAATTAATGCCTCTTCTTAATTCTCACAAAAACTACAACAGATACGGGGAGCATAATGGCATTGTTTGATAGAACAAGTTTTCAGCTATAAAATACTATTTTCCCACATAGACCCCTACCATTGGCTATGACTTTGTGTTCCAAAAGTAATGTTTCTTATTTATTGCCACAGAAACTACAAAAGATACAGGGAGCATAATGACATTGTTGGATAGAACAAGTTTTCAGCTACAAAATACTATTCTTTTCCAATTTAAATCTATTGCTGGAATTTATGTATTTTTTTATGATTAAAATCTATTGTTGGAAATTTTTTTTTACTATTAACATCTATTTTGTTTTGTTTTACTATTAAAATATATTACTGGAAATTTTGTTTTTACTATTAAGATCCATTGCTGGAAATTTTTTTATTATTTTTTACTATTTTATAGTCACCATAACTGGCTTGGCTGTGTTGCTCCAAAAGTAATGACTTTTCTTAATTCTCACATCAACTACAACAGATACATGTAATACAATGACACTGTTGGATATTATCTTTTCACATACTCACTACCATTGGTCTTTTATTTCCGCAAGTGAGGAACAAGAGATTTCATTTTATGGGTTAAAATCTGGGCAGAGCTGCCTAGAATGTTTTTTATCACATACCTCAGTGAATCCACTGCTGAAAAACTTTCCCCACTACTGAACTGTCCTCACATCCACTGATTGGTCTCCATAAACATTCATCAGGTATCAGTGAAGATCAATGGGTGCAATTTTTTTTTTGCATTCAATGATATACTCTTCTTTGTATACACATTCACATCAGATGTTATTTTGCCAGACTACCAGTAATAAGGTAAAAAATAAGATATCGACACTAAGGTTCAACCTTTTCTACCTTACTCTCAACTCTAAGATCATAACATAACATCTTATATAATACTTTCAAAATTGCCCAAATCATTAAAATGAATTAGAAGTGCCTGGTTCTATGATGTATTAAGGAAGCAATTCTTTTCTTAAGATACGTAAAGCAAATAAATAAGAAGATTTGAACATTTTTTTGATGTATCTGTGCATAGAAAGAATATATCAATACAGATGTGGTACAGGCTTCTGCTGTCAAAATCTCCCGCTGATCATTCTGGTTTCTTGTTAATAAAACCCTGTTTAATGCTGAAAATCTTGATTAATGATCAATCTGATCATGTATCCTTCAAGCAATGACATGTCCGTTAACATATTAAGAGTTCCATGTCAACAGATAATACCTGATTCAATTTCCCATGCTTTACCTTTACAAGAGATAGATTAGACCAAAAATGGAATATTACTGCCATATCAGAACTAGAGCTTCTCAGTCCTTTCTTTCCAATCTTGTTAGGGTCCAAAATCATTTATGCAGTCTTGTGAAGGAAGTATTATTTTCCACTCTGAGGCATCTTCCCCATAAATGCAATATTACAAGCCAATCATGACTACCAGTATTTCGATAATAAATGTTCAATTGTGCTCGACTTTTTAGTTCCACCAGTTCAGACTTTCATAGCTATGACCTTCAGGGCTACTTCCATAGACTTCAGTGACCCTTGTTCCAAAGAAAGTTCTATGCTGACGACTTTTTCCAAAAACAACTGCCATTTCGTAGGATAGACTGGTGGCCACTTCAATCTTACTATCCTCGGAATGATAATAAACTACATCCCACAGCAAGGCCTCTGATTGGGAGCTTTTGAGGAGTGTGTAACCATTTCTTAATTGCTGTTGTTCCCAGGTTCATTCTGACCCAAGGTGGTTGCATCTGTTAGGGTCCCAGCTATGGGCAAATAGAGAATCCTCCAAATGGGTCCAAAACACTATGAAAGCATAAAAATATTTTTTACAGTAAAAATTTCCAACAATCGATATCAATGAAAAAAAAAATTTCCATCAATGGATCTTAATAGTAAAAACAAAATTTCCAGTAATATATTTTAATAGTAAAACAAAACAAAGTAGATGTTAATAGCAAAAAAAAAATTCCAACAATAGATTTTAATCATAAAAAATACATAATTTCCAGCAATAGATTTTAATAGCAAAAAAAACAAAATTTCCAGCAATAGATTTTAATAGCAAAAAAAAAAAAAAAAAATTTCCAGCAATAGATTTTAATAGTAAAAAACATAATTTCTACCAGCAGATTTTAATAGTAAAAAAAACAAAATTTCCAGTAATAGATTTTAATAGTAAAAAATAAAGTTTCCACCAGCAGATTTTAATAGCAAGAAAAAACAAAATTTCCAATAATTGATTTTAATATTAATAACAAAATTTCCAGCAATAGATTTTAATAGTAAAAAAAACAAAATTTCCAGTAATAGATGTTAATAGTAAAAAAAATTTCCAGCAATAGATTTTAATAGAAAATAAAGACTTAAACCTTGTTTAGAAACATCTCTAAACAAAGTGTAAGGAAGGTCTCTAAGCAAGGTCTCTGAGCAAGGTAACTAAACACACTCTCTAAGCAAGGTCTCTAAGAACAATGTCTAAGCAAGGATATAGACAATCATAGACAAAGAACATCATTGGAAAATTTGTAAACTTAAGGAATCAGAACACATGCTAGGCCACAAACATCTCCTGAGCCAACCAAGCATAGAAATGAATACAATATGGGAACCAGTAATAAGGAGTGCCAGAGAAAAGCAATAATAACAACGAAAATTGCAATATGAGCTCTGTTAAAAAAAACATGCAATGATAACAACAAAAATTGAAATGTAAGCACTGGTAATTAGGTTTATAATACCCAGAAATTCATACCCAGATGTCATCAAGGACACATGGCGCAGTTGATAAAGGCATTGGTTAGATCCAGTGACAGGGCCCAAAGAGTGTGAGTTCAATACCCAGTTAAGGCAGTGGAGAAATTTCAGAGGGAAATTAACAGGAAATAACATCCATTAAACATGGCACATGGAACTAGAACAGTCTACCCCAGTGAGTGAAATAAAGGGTTAAGTTCGACATTCCAACCACCTGAAGAAGGCCGGAGTGTAGAACAGCTGAAACATGATAAATATGGTGGTGATAGTCCAAATAATGTAAATAATGTCAGGCTTTTAGTTGGCATATTTCGTGATTTTTAAAAGTTACTGCAATAAAAAGGATTGAAAAACATGTCTACTTGTCCAGAAGATTTTCCCTAAAACTTATATAAGTGAAACTACATTTATATGATGAGTAGAGCCAATGAGAACTTTTTCTTTGTCTGATCTTTAAGTGTGGCTGCATGTTGATGTGAATCATCAGTGATTGTCATGCAAGGTTTTGGCTTGTTATAAGCTGATTAGTAAATATACGACTTAGAACTCAATATTCAAGTCTTCAGTCTTCAGTCTTCAGTCATAACACAAACTGACCTTGTCTCTTCTAGGAAAATATTTCTACAGTGATATATATATATATATATATATATATATATAATAAAAGAAAGAACAGTAAGCTATATAATGTGGTGTTCTTATTAATATTTTTACAAAACAGTGTTCAATGCAAATTTACAAAGCATAAATATTCCAAAATTTTGCTTGAAAAAGAAACCAGACAAGGGCCTTTAATTTAATTCTATAATTGAATTTGAAGTTTTCAGTTTCTATTTTTGAAACATGGTAATTCCTGTGTAGCAATGGAACCATATCTTTAAATCAGTTAAATTTTAATATATATATATATATATATATATATATATATATATATATGGATGCATGGATGAGTGGTTAGAACATTTGCTTTCTGACCATGAGACTCTGGTTTGAATCTCACCATGGTTGATTTGTCATATAGCCTAACGTGCTATGCCATTTAGCTGTCTAGTTAGCAAGGTTGAATTACTGTTTTTAAACAACAAATTTCCCATGATTTCTCTTGAATCCTATTATCTGCTCAAAGTGTATCTTAATATAAATAATGTATAAACAATAAATATATTAAATAATTGTTGGACTCAGTCCATTTCATAATATATGATGTCATTTGTTTACGTTAGGATACACTTATATATATATATATAAGAAGATATGAGTGTTCAAGAGAAATCGTGGGAAATTTGTTGTTTAAAAACAGTAATTTAACCTTGCTAACCAGATGCTTCCTCTGTTTAATTTGTAACGTATATAAATGTAGGTAGAAAAAAGCAGATGTTGATAAGATGGTGAAGGTTACAAAGCACTGCCCATGGCCCCTAATCAGTCTTTCCATCAGTCAGGGATTCAAGGGCAGTACAAACCATCCCTGATCATGGACATACCTGTGAGAAACAATTTGATAATCGCAAAGACTATTCCAGAGCTACCGAAGAGTTTGTCTAGCAAGCTCCTCTGCCCCACCTTGGCAAAAGTGTTTGAGATATCTAAAGCAATAGTTCTCATGATGTAACTAGCATTTAGTGCTTCACTGAACCTGTGTGTAATGACAGTTAAAGCATCAGCAGTGGAACTAGAGGAACAAAACTAATACTGTTTGATGCTCAGATTGTTGTTTCTAGAGATTTGAGCAACTAACTCCTTGTTGGTAATAGCTTCAAAGGAATGATGAGGAATTTAAGTTAATACAGACACAAGGTTGAATCCAAAGTTCTTGGGTAAATGTTTTATTGGTCCATATTCTTTCCCAAATGTTTGTCATTGTTTCTTAATTTTCTATGTACTGTGTTTCTTTAGGAGGTGGGCAATCATGCTTATCCACAATTTCTTGCCCATACTTAACTAAAATGGTTAATTCCACAAATGAAAGTTCCTCTTGACATCATACATTTTTGACAAGATATTGTTAAACCTGTAGAAACTACTATTAGAGGTTAGAACCACAGCTTCACCACACTAAGTGCTGCTATGGCTTCTTGAGCAAGTAGGGTTTTATAAAGTGGAGTTTCTAGCTGCATGTTCAACAAGTTTTAAGTCCAGTCATCTTTCTCCTAGATTGGTTGACAGCTAAAGCCAGCAAGTGTAGTACTGTCCTGTTATGAACCCCTAACTGGGAGAAAAGATAAGGGTATTTGTGAAAAAAATATACATGTCAGTCTTGACTGAAATTTAAACTTGATGTGCCAATCCTGTTTTCCATGTGAATAAGCAGTGCACTATACATGCATACACAACAAGATGGCCTTCAACATGTTTTACTCTTCGGCAGTTTAATGGATGATAGGATTGAATATGGATCAATTCAAAAAATGGCAAACTAAGTAGAGCCTCTTTGGGAATGGCATGATACCATTTTTCCTTGTATTCTAGCTCACAAAACAACTTGTCCCTGGCATGCTGTACTGGTTGATAGAGAAGAGAGTAAGCTGATGAAAACTTTGACAAACCACACTCCTATAGCTACCTGTTACTCCTATTATCAGCCATAACAGGATCCAGATGATGTTGCTCCCATTATCAACATTGACATGGTTCAAATAATGTTACTTTAAATATCAAACTCAAAATGCTCTTATTTTCATTATCAATCTTGACAGAATCCAGATGCTGTTACAACCATTATCAATCTTGACACAATCCAGATGCTGTTACAATCATTATTAAACTTGACAGGATCCAGATGATATTACTTCCATTAACAAACATGACAGAGTTCAGATGCTGATACTCCCGTTATCAACCTTGATATTGTCTTGATTCTGTTACTTCCATTATCAGTATTGACATCGTCCAGATGCTGTTACTACTACTACCAACTTTGACAGTGTCCTGATGCTGTTACTTTCATTGTCAATCTTGACATTGTGCAGATACTGTTACTTTCATTATCATTCTTGACATTGTGCATATGCTATTACTTTCATTGTCAATCTTGACATTGTGCAGATGCTGTTACTTCTATTATCATTCTTGACATTGTGCAGATGCTGTTACTTTCATTGTCAATCTTGACATTGTGCAGATGCTGTTACTTCCATTGTCAATCTTGACATTGTGCAGTGCTGTTACTTCCATTGTCAATCTTGACATTGTGCAGTGCTGTTACTTTCATTATCAATCTTGATTGTTCTGATTCTCTTACTTTTATGATGTTTAATATATCAAGAATTCTATGTAGAAGCTTATGAAGTTTTATTTGACTAATTCAGCTTTAGCGCTGAAAACGTTTATTTTTATATAATGCATGGTTACATGTGAGAGGGGAGATGAGATGTACTTATATTATTAACACACTACCATTATCAACTTTGACAGTATCCTGATGCTGTTACTCCCATTATCAATCTTAACATTTTCTTGATGCTGTTACTCTTATTATCAACCTTGACAGTGTCCTGTTTTATATTTGTGTGTTTTGGTTGGTACAGTAATATCAGGCAGCCATATTGAATTCTTTGTGGCATCTCTCAGGTAAGAGGAATCACTTGGCAGTACCTATGTCTTTTTCAAGTAACATAAGACACATAGTACAGGGTTAAATCGTACACATAGCAGGGAATAATCTTCTAGATTAGCTATTATGGGTATTGGTGCCAACTTAACACATCGGGGAGCCTCAGCTGGACATTATCAATTTACGGATTCTAGTTTTTGTACTGATTACCTCAAATCATTGAGTCTTGAAAAAACTTTTTAAAATCTCCAGATGTTTTTGCACTTCAGACATGGACGCTCAAACATCTACAAGGGACACACACAAGCATCTAAAATGGACACACACAAACATGAATATCAGGATGCTGCTTCTCTTAATGATAGCCTTGGCTGCCACTTTGTGGCTTTGTCACATGCAGTAAGGCAGGACTTGCTGCCCACTTGTGGAAATATGTGGCAAGTGATCGTCAACCACTCAAGTAAAATGGCTCAACCACATGTTCAATCCGTCTAAAAGATTGCAAAACATCCGCTGGCCTTGGAAGACACATGCATGTCCATAGAAGTTGAGCACCTCTTTACTGAGCCCTCGTTTGTCATCTGCGATGGTAGTCTATCATACTATATATGTATAAAGACAAATGTATGCCACACTTATTAAAAGAGAAAGTAATTTACTTAAATGAAAAAAATTCTTGAGAGAGTTGCTGTTGAATCTTATCAAAATATAAATCTACAACCTAGATTTTCTCAAAAATCTCCTTTCTTGAAAGAATTGCTTCTTCCCAAACCAACATATATATGACTATATAAATATTAAAAGTTTAAAAGAAATTGGTTAAATTAATAACCTGCTCTTTCAAATATATAACATATAAATTAATTCCAAACTAAAATAATTTAAATATTAATTGTATAAAATAACATAAAATAAAAATTCAACTTCATCATTTATTCACTTTCATTTGTTAGGCATTAAATTATGTCACTTATCATCCTCCATAATTTACCTAAACTTTTCAGTTAGCTTAACGAATTTTCATACTAACCTATCCTAAAAATCTTGTCGGCATTAAATAACCCATTGAGGTTGATAAGCCGGAAAACAAAAGTAACCAAACCGAACTGACCTTTTTTAATTAACATTAAATTATGTCACTTATCATCTTCCATAATTTGCCTAAACTTTTCACTTAGCCTAATGAATATTCATACTAACCTATCCTAAAACTCTTGTCAGCATTAAATAACCGATTGAGATTGATATGCTGTTAACAAAAGAAACCAAAGCATACTGACTTCTTTTTATTAGACATTAAATTATGTCACTTAGCATCCTCCATAATTTGCCAAGAATTTTCAGTTAACTTGAATATTTATAAGTAAGTCTTAAATTTATAATTTTAAAAAACTAACATTTTTACTTTTGTTTATAAATACTTGTTGCAAAATAAAATCCTTACATTTGCCTTGATAAATTCCATAAGAGGAGGAAATATGTTGGCAAAGATACATTTTCCTTTTGTCTTTGTTGATATTGTCCTTTTTTCAGATATATAGTTTAGTAATATCTGAAATTTTACATACATATATATATATATATATATATATATATATATATATATATATACACACACACACACAGAGACACATATATATATATAGTAAAGGTAACAAATCCATTGGTATATAATCCAAGTGGATCCTAGTAATATAAAATATTAAAGTTGATCCACAAAAAGAGCTCAATGTATAATATATTATTTATGTATATATATATATGAGTTGAAGTTCAAATATAGATCAAATATGAATTTAAGAAAATGATAAAATAAAATAAAGAACAAGTAGGAAATGAATTTAAATCTAACATGTTTCACTTTTGTCAGAGATTGATTTTCAACTCATATATATATATATATATATGTGTATGTGGGTGTATGTGGGTGTAAAATTCCAGATATAACTAAACTATATACCGGAAAAACATAGCAACAGGAATATTTGCTGATGCTTTTTTGCTGTTGTCTTTCATCTCTTAGATGGTCAATATGACTGTTTTTGAAATTTCTGATACCACTCTCACAAATATCTCCAGTTATTTCTTTTCAGGGCTTGAAGTTAATATGAGGAACATTTACACCTGAGAGATTATTCTTTAGCTTGTCTTTATACCTGAGCCATGAGAATCCAACAGTTCTTTGTCCACTGTGAAGCTGGCTATACATGAAGACCTTAGGTATTATGACATCACTCATCCATGCAACATGACCAGCCCAGGTGTGACTACATTGTATATATATATATATATATATATATATATATATATATATATATATATAGTAAATGTAACAAATCCATTGGTATATAATCTAAGTGGTATATAATACCATGCATCTCTTTATCTATATATTTTAAAGTTATTTTTAAACCCCTTTTTATTCCTCTTTTAATTTTAAATTAATATTTTATTCTTCCTATAATCCCAAATTAATGTCATAAGTTTAATGTTTGGGTTTAATATTATAAAACTTCTTCCCTTTAAGACAAATACCTTCCACCTTGCAGTTAAATTTCTATTTTTGACACAAACTCAGTTCATACCAGGGTTGATAAGATAGATGACGTATATTTTTGTCTGCAAAATAAGCTTATTCCTCCACAGGAGGTGATTTGGGATTTTATTGTTTATTAATTTTATATATATATATGAAAAATTTCAGAGAAAAAACTTACATTTGAATTTTTCAGCTATAAGCTTAAATTTATTTCAACAGTTGGCTTACACTGTTACACTGCATCTTCAGAGTTGGTTTAAATGCATTTAAAGATGCAGTGTAAACCAGCTGTTGAAATAAATTTAAGTTTACAGCTGAAAAATTCAAATGTAAGGTTTTTCTTTGAAATTTTTCTTAATTAAATTGCTTTGTATGATTTGTTATTAATCTCATACATTGAGCTCTCAATTGGGAGTTTTGTCTGGATTTAGGATCTCCTCGGGATTATCCACATAACCAAAGGATTTTATATATATATATATATATATATATATATATATATATATATGATAAAAAGTAGTTTTATGGTATGCTAGATTTATGGGTAAAAATGCTCAATATCAGAGAATATATAAATACAAAAGTGGACAGAGAGTCATCACAAAGGGATGTCAATCGGTTTCATGCTCCATTGCAATCTTCGTGTCCAGAAGAATGCATTGAAGCAGGAAACAAACTGTTGCTGCTATATATATATATATATATATATATATATATATATATATATATATATATATGTCTGAGGAATTGGATCATGATTACAATTCCAATGTAATAAATTATAGCCATGGAATATTAGTGTTTGAGCCTTTTATATTACATATATATATATATACTAGCAGGAGAGCCAAGCATTGCCCGGGGATGTAACAGTAAGAGATAGATCAAGTATCGACAATCATAAAGACTGAAAAATAAAATTGACAAAGATTATTGTTTGAGGTTGACGGGCATGCATGTCTTAATTAGATTTTTTTTTTGTTTTTTTGGGTTTTTTTATGAATTGGTCAAACCCAAACTCAAACAAAAACATTGTTTTCAATTGTTATGAGTCTATCGATTAAATAGAATTTTATTATAAACAATTGTCTTGTAAATGGAATTTTTAAAGTATTCTGAATGTAAAAATAAAGAAAAAAGTGTGCAAGACAATAAGAAACACTACCTGCCAAAAAAAAGTGAAGTTTTGTTGAAATCGGTTGAAAAATGTAGGAAATTCGATCCCATATATAAATGAACACACACACACAAACAACCTGGGTTTTATAATAAGTATGACTCAATATGAGTTGTCCCCCTTTCATTCTATTGCTGCCTCTTAATCGTGTTTTCAAATTGATTTCATGCAAAAACAATTGTTTTTCCAATTTTTGGTGCTGTCAGAACCACCGCAAGGTAATTTTACGTGGTCCTGTGAAGTTTTGTTGAAATCGGTTGAAAAATGTAGGAAATCCGATCCAATATATAAACGTATAGACACACACACACACAATTTGCATTTTATAATAAGTAAGATATATATATATATATATATATATATGCTGTGTCAATTTATTGAGACACATATCTATTTCATTTGTTTCCCAAAATCATTCCTCCAGGAAATAAAGAACGTCATTATTTTGGGGACTTCAATGTTTTTTTCAGGAAGCCATTTTTACACCTTAGATTTCCTGGATTTTTCAGTCAGTCTTTGTATGCACAGATACACACACACATGCATGCACATACACACACCAATTTCAATCAACTTGGGAGATGGGCATAAATAATTTTGAAGTTTCAGTAGAAGTTATCTGCTTATTTCCAGTTCCTAAATGTTATGAAGATCTATCAATCTATCTTTGTTAATGCCTGTCTTTATTTCTCTCAAGTACTTAATATCTATCAGTACCTCAGCCTGTTTTCATCTACCTATTACATTCCATTTCTTTCTTTCTATCTATCTATCTATCTATCTATCTATCTATCTATCTATCCTAGTCTGTTCATATTTCTCTATATTTATATCTATATATCTTTTTTAGTCTGTTCATATCTATCTATTGCATTCTGTGGACTATCTAATTTGGTACACTATCTATCTATCTCAGTCTATTCTTATCTATCTATCTATCTATCTATGTATTCCAGTCTGTTCATATCTATATATCTATCTCAGTTTGTTCATATCTATCTATTGCATTCCATGCACTATCTTATTCTGTACACTATATATCCATCTATTTATCTATATATCTAATTCTGTACACTATCTATCTATCTATCTATCTATCTATCTATCTATCTATCTATCTATCTATCTCCTCTTCTTTCTCCTTAGGGGAGAAAAAAGATGCCTTGCATGAAGTGAAAGCAATCACAGAAATATTTCCAATGTGAGTGTGGGTTGTGTAAGTAGGAATGATTTCTGACGGGGAGAATTTGTTTTGGCACACCATTGCACTCCAGTGTAAATTGAGGAGGAGTGTGTTTCAATCAATAGAAGCATGAAGAAGCCACAGAATTTGGCTCAACATTTTCTTTAAAAGATTTCACTAGGTAGATGAGGAGACATGAGAATCAGCAGATAAAAAGTGACGGAGGTGGGGAAGCATTTGGAATAAGGGAGGTGTGTCAGATAGAGCACTTGATTGCACATACACACAGATTTGCATCTATTTGTCACCATCAGTTTTGGCTAGTCATGACTAGCAATGGATATAATAGCAATTTGTTTTTTATTTTTTATCACTTAAGCCAGTAATCAGTAAAAATTTATCTGTCTTATGGTACCACATCAAGTTCTATATGAATTTATTTGATTGGCATCAGAAAGGTCAATTGGCTGTTTTGCAATGTCAACAAACACACGTTACTACTTTTGTAGTGTCAATGAATACTCATTGTTATTTTCATAATGCTCATTGTAGTAGAGACTTTGTAATTGCAGAAAAAACTATATTAACGCCGTTGAACAATACTGGTTTCAGACGCCTTCGAATAACACTTGCACTAATAGTACTTGTTTGATAATACTTGCTCAAAAAGTAACCACCGAATAGTAATCCGTGTAGTGATCTGAATAGTGATCACTTAGACGCCACACTAATTCCTATATATACATTTCCTTTACTATCACGTGATCTACTTATTCAAAATGGGATTGCCTGTATTTGCTCTCGGGTGATCTGTATTTAAAACTCCAGTGTCGGCAGCAACATTTTATTCTTCTATAACAGGCTGTAAAATACATTCTTTGAAATATCAATAAAGAATAACAAAAATTGTCAAACAAGGCTCCCAAAGACGACCCTGAGGATGCTTCTTTTTTTTTTCAAATTGACAGTATACAAAGATATTAGTATGAAATATGTTGAGAACCAGTTGTTTGACCTTTAATATAAGTAGGTAACCAGAGGGTATCATACTCTGAACAAACATTTTTTTATGGGGTTACTCACTTCATAGTGAGACATAACTTAGTCATGCATAGTTTTCATTCACATAGACTGAGCAAATAGATTCTTTAAACTCTTTGCTATTGAAACCACAGCAGTACACCTAGTGTAGTGAGACTGTGACCCTATACACCACAGGGGAAGTTACAAGGTAAACATATATATTTTCGAAGTTGGGTGTGGGTATCACTTGTGATACAAAATAAAACACAGAGATTAACGAAATTGATACTTGCCAAATGAATAAACTAGTGCTCTACCAAAACTTACTATGTGACTATTTTAGTTTTCAAAAAAGTGAGAAAATATGGGAATTAGTAAACCTAGTAGCCTGATTATGATAATGATAATACAGACATGGATTTTGAAACTCTTTAGATCAGTATATGATTCTTCTGTGTTAAGTTGTATCAAAGAGAAGTTGACATTTTATAAGGATTTTGTATATAAAAATTTATCAAATGCATTAGTTCTACATAGAAATAAGTCCAATGATAATTTCAATCTAAAGAATGCCACACCTATTAAAAGAGAAAGGAAGTTACTTAGACTGAAAATTTTTGAGAGTGCTACTATTAAATCTTACCAAAATATAAATCTGCATTCCAGATTTTTTTCAAATATCTTCTTTCCTAAAAGAATTCCTTTTTTCCCAAACCAATATAGATGGTTATAAACATGTTTTAAAATTAAAACAAAGCAGTTAAATTCAAAGCATTCTATTACTGAAAATATATAAATACATAAATTAACTTCTGAAACGAAAAGAAAATTAATTATAATTACATTATAAAAAAAGATTCAACAACAACTTATTCATTTTTGTTTATTAGATATTATATGACATCACTTAGCATCTGCCATAGTTTCCATTATCTCTGAGTTAGCCTGAAGATATATATATATTTGTGGAGCCATGTTTTCGAACTGTAGAAAAATGCTAATAGATTTAAATACTATCACAGTGGAGTAATGGATAACAGCTCAAATTGAGAAATTGGAGAGCCAAGTTCAAATTCCAGTTGAATCCATTACACTCACTTATGTGCTAGTACCCTTGGGAAAGGTATGAATCCTCTTCTTCTCCCCCCAGCTATGGGTAAATAGCAAGACAGACTGGGTTCTATAGCCTTGTGTGGCAACTGGTCTACTGCAGAAAGAAATGGCAACCTACTGCAGGAAAAAATCTGCCTCGTCAGTCATGTATTGAAAGATATATGATTGCCTAAGTGTGTATCACGTATAGCACATAAATGACTGACTGTCACAGAAAACTCATTTTTGACAATACTGTCTCACAGAAAGTACCTCAATTTTTTTACATTGACAGGCTCCAGATATTTGAATTTTTGTATTAGTTGTATCATCGAGGTGAATGATATACAGAATGAGTGCTTAATATATTTATTCAGCACCAGCATCTAGTGTTAACAGATACATACAAAAAACACAGAACAGTAAGTTACAAAGCAATTAACAAAACAACTTACAAGGAATAGATGAGGGTCAAATGCTGTAGAGCCAAATGAAGTAAGATTAGTCCAAATATTAATCAGATTAGTATCAACTTATTAATCAGCTGCTGAAGTCCTTAATCATAGACTATTTAACGCTATGAGCCAAGCCATCTGGAAGAGTGCCGAAGGGGTTCTAGCTACTCTACAACAGTATTCATATATATTAACCAACCAGCAATGTGATATGATATGCACGGTATTTTTTGAATTCGCAGAGAATAAAATATCTCTGTATCTTTGAGATGAGGTATTATGATTACTTACATTATTCAAACTGTTATCCTTATCACCATATTCACAACATTTCGGCCTCTATATCTCTGAGATGAGGTATTATGATTACTTACATTATTTACATTATTTAGACTGTTATCCTCAGCTTCATTGCCAAATTCACAATGTTTCGGCCGTTGTACGCTCCAGCCTTTATGTCTATGTCTCTCTATATCTCTGAGATGAGGTATTATGATTACTTACATTATTTGGACTGTTATCCTCATCTTCATTGCCATATTCACAATGTTTCAGCCATTGCATGCTCCAGCCTTCTTCAGGTGATTCAGAAAACAGTCTGCCTACCCTATGTGAAGGGATTATCAGAGAAAATACAAAGGATTTGTGGTTCATTTAACATCAGGACAATCTTTAAAAGTGGTTCAACACTTCACAGCCACCTCTTCCAAGTAAGACCTCCCATAGAGGAGAAAATGACTAAGGACTGTGTGTACATCATCCTGTGCAGCTGTGGTAGGGAATACAAAGGAGAAACAGGTCACCCACTTAAGGTAAGATGGCAAGGACATTGTTCAGTGGTAACACAAGGGGAAATAGAAAAACTAGGAGTAGTTGATCACATATGGAGGGAAAAGATTGATAACTGATTTATGTGGGATGAGGTCGAAATAATAGACAGAGAGCATCACTGGAAAATATGAAAAATTAAGGAATCAGCACATATGCTAGGCCACAAAAATTTCCTAAGCTGACCAAGCATAGAAATGAATACAATATGGGAACCAGTAATAAAGAATGCTAGAGAAAAGCAATGAATAACTACAAAAATTGCAATATAAGCTCTGGTAAAAAATGAAATAATAATAACAGAAAAATTGCAATATGAGCACTGGTAAAAAATGATGCTCTTACACTAGGTTTCTAAGTCCCAAAAATTCATATACAGATGTCCTCAAGGACACATGGCCCAGTGGATAAAAATCCATTTGTGAGTTCAATACCAGGCCACAGCAGTGATGCACAATACTTGGAGAGTTGAGTTAAAGGGAAATAATTGAAGCATCCGCAAGAGGTATGGCATGTGGAACTAGAACAATCTACCTCTGTAGACAAAATAAATGTTTTGGTTTGAAATTCCAATCACCTAAGAAGGCTGGAGTGTACAATCTCCAAAATATTGGGAATATGACAATGAAGATGAGGATAACAGTCTGAATAATGTAAATAAGATAGGTAGTAAAATATCTCTTAGAATGAAATTTTGCAGGATCAACTTCAGAATATGATTGGCAATATTTTCCCTCCTTAAAAGGAATATTTAAAGATTGGGAAAATATATATTAGCCAATAAGCTTCAGATAATTATATCTAAATTTTAGATTAATCCAGAGCCTACTATTTTATTATAAATATGATCAGTTCTTGTTTGCTAACTAGTCTTTCAGTGAACTTTTGACTTGGGTGTTTGTTCGATTTTTTGTTACACAAACGAAACTGAAATTCTCGCGCTTAATTAATTACTCACATCTTTTGCATATTTATTCAAGTACCGAACACGTGTAATGCATGATCTCAAATATTGTACGACCTCCAAATTTTCACTTATTATGTATCTTGTGTATCATGTGAGTTCTTTTTTTGAGTGACAAAATTGCAATAGACTAACCTCTCTTCCCCAATCTCTTTATCCCATCTTCTAGTTAAAAAGTTAAAGAAGTAAAAGAGAATGATAAAAGTATTGTTAGTAACGCTATACTCATTGTGCAAATGTGTACAGCAATAAACAAGCAAACAAGAAATTGCTGAACATCTTATAAAGGAAGATTTTTTTAAAAAAATGCATATTTGCTATGTTTGTATTTAATAATTATCAAAATCATATTTTATTTTAAATACAACTGTATTTTTTGACTACAGTAGTAAATGGATGTATAATTTGGTCACTGGTGTAATCAGGGCCAACAGTACATATGCTAATTTTATATTTCATGTATGATGCAAACCCCTTAAAAAGGGGGTCGCATAATAAAGAAGTTGAAAAATACATAAGTAGTATACACTATTACAAAAAAAAAAAATAATGCTTAGCGGCAGTTTGTTTACATGTTTCAAAAGTCGCAACTAACTTCCCTTCTCTTATTTCATAGAGCTGAATTTCTGCTGGCGTTTCATACACACTGTGAAAACAATGTAAGTCTGTGTCACATAGATCTTGATGCATATAGATGCATTTTCCATTTATCCTATACTAACGTAATTCATTGAGGTTGTTCTGTAAAAAGAAAGATACACAAAATATTTTGTGTGAAGTTGTTTGCAACGAATCTTTGTAATAATTCATTTCTTTCAATTTGAAAGAAAATTCAAATAAAATTATTGAAATTTGTAGATCAGTGTTTAATTCTTCGTTTATACATGCATATTCCACTATATATATATATATATATATATATACACACACAAGTATAGGATTGGTGTATACAGAATAAATTCTAATAAACAACAAATACTATTCTTAAAAGAGTGCTCAATACAGAGTAGAGCAAATATAATCATTTATTCAAAAATTATAACATAAATATGTTATAAAATCACTATAAAAATAGCCATTTTGTTTCAACACTTCTGGTATCTTATCAAGTGATGATGTTGAATGTCGAACTACATTCAACACCATCACTTGAGAAGACACCAGAAATGTTGAAATAAAATGGCTATTTTTATAGTGATTTTATAACATTTTTATGTTATAATTTTCGAATAAATGATTATATATATAAATATATATGTATATTAATAAAAAGAAAGAACAGTAAGATATATAATCCGGTGTTCTTATAGATATTTTTATTTTTACAAAATAGTGCTCAATGTAAATTTACAGAGCATTAATATTATAAGTTAATAGACTTAAAATATGGTTCCAGACGACACGCTTTTAACAGATGTTAGATTTCATTGAAAAATACATCCCTACCCACTACCAAAACGTAACAATAACTGATACATTAAAATATAAACATATTGAACATACTGACACCCCTAGTCTAGCAAAATAGATTTATCTGTAACCTTGGAAACATGAATTTTGTTTTAGCTGTGTATTTAAAACCCTGTAATTTTTAAAGTTACTCCAAACTTCCATTTTTGAAACATGGTTGGAACTGTGTAGCGAAAAACCATATTTTAAGTCTATTAACTTATAATATATATATATATATATATATATATATATATATATGAAAGAAAAACTTATCTTAGTCGACATGTTTTGTCCTCTTATGGGCTTTATCAATGTAGGGATTTTATCTTTATAAAGCCCATAAGAGGACAAAACGTGTCGACTAAGATAAGTTTTTCTGTTGTCTTTATTCCTTTTACATATATGTGTGTGTGTGTGTGTGACTGTGAGTGTATGTGTGTGTGGACACAGAGGTCAACACCGAGTGGCAACAGTCTGTTTCATGCTTACATGCAATCTTCAGTCCATGTGTGTGTATATATATATATATATATATATATATATATATATATATATATATATTATATATATATATGTATGTAAACACACACACACACATATATATATATATGCATATATTTCAGCAGGATATTTTCATTAAGACAGTTTTTGTTAAATAATTTTGACATGTTCTGTCTACTTATTCTCCATAGTATCCTTTCATTTGTATTGGACACATGACAACAATGCTTTCACATAGGCTAAGTCTTCATTTGAATAACACATCTAATATTTCCCAAAATTTTGAACAACATACCTGTCCACATTCAGGAAAATCCTTGCCAAAAATACCTCCTTACTTTTCTATGAAAAGAATTAACACAAACTAATAATTCTCTAAGCTATTTATATCAAAATATTGAAACCAACCCTTAATAAAATTAATTATGAATACTCCTCAAAGGTTTTAAAATGTGTACAATAGATAGTTTTTGAATTTCAATGTTCGTATTAATTGTTCTTCCTTTATTTTTTTTGACTACTCACGTCAGAAAATCTTTCCAATACGTACCTAGTTATCTCCCCTTAAACAGTGCTTAAACAGTGCATTAATTTTCAGATGATCATAACAATTTTTGTCTTTCACAATCATGAACACCACAACACTTACCTAATTAACAATACCCTGATGGTGACATTATACTATGTTGAAATTACTTGGATAATAAATAAAATATGAATCAGCACAGTGTTTTCCTCCTGTCATTCAATAATTATGAAAAAAGCTTATCCGTGAATATGAAAGGAACCTAAAGAGAATAAGTAGACTGAGTATGTTAAAATTATTCAATGAAACCTGTCTTAACGCACACACACACACACATGTGCATAAATATATATATATATATATATATATATGAAGAAATATAGTCTTAAGATGTGCTATATTTATGGGATAAAGTGCTCAATATCAGAGATAGAGCGTGTGTAAATATAAAAGTGAACATAGAAGTCAACACTTAGAGGCGACAGTCTGTTTCATGCTATATGCAATCGTCAGGCCTGACGATTGTATATAGCATGAAACAGACTGTCGCCTCTAAGTGTTGACTTCTATGTTCACTTTTATATTTATATATATATATGCACATATATACACATGCACACGCATTCATGTATGTATACATTCTAATCAGTGGCTATCAGTGGTTAATTGAGACAAAGAATGTCTTTGAAAATTTTTAACTCCTCCAAAATAAAACTGCCTTCATTTAATGATCAAAGGAAACTTTTCCTGACTTCCATCAGGCTAACCTCCAGGAGAGAAACTCATTACGTCTTCTTGGTCTCACATTTTCTGGTGACATGAAGTGGAATGATTATATTAAATTGATTGCTAGGTCTGCTAGAATGACATGGATCATGCATTACCAAGTAATGTTTCTCTCTGTACTGTCAAAGAATTCCCAATGCTAAGAATCTGCTTGGCTGATTCTAATCTCCAAAAGAGCAAACTCAATGCATCTTCTTGGTTCGACTGACATGAAGTGGAATGATCATATTGAATTGATTGCTACGTCTGCTTCTAGAAAGTTTAGCTCACTATCTCATGCCCGACAATTTTTCTTGTCAGAATCCATCTTGCACATTTATAAATCTATCTTTCATTCATGCAGTGAATATTGCAGCCATATTTGGTCTGAAATTCCTACTCTATATCTTGAAATTCTTGATAAAGAAGTGTCTGTAATATAATTGATTTTGACCTCCTGACATCTTGATTTCAGTTTTATCCCTCCCATGTAATATGTCTTCCCTCTGTTTTTTCTACAAATATTTTCATAGCAATTTTTCTGAGAGGCTTTCTTCCTTGATGCCATGATCGCATGAACTTAAGCATGCTACTAGATTGACAACTAGATTTAACCGTTTTACTGTTGAACTTATTTAGATGTAAGCATAAGTTCTATTCTAATAATTTCTTTTCTTGGTTTGGAAGTCTCTTCCGGTTACTTGCTTCCTGCCACCTACAATCTTCAGAAATTTAAGTGTAACATCAATTGCCAATGTAACAACCTTAAACATACAAGCAGTAGCAATGTTCAATAAACCTATCAGCAGCATCTCTCAAATATAAAAACACATGAACCCTAAAGTAACTGTCTCTCTCTCTCTCTCTCTTCCAGATTTTCCTCTTTTAAATTGGTGACATGAACTTTACATGCTGAAGCTAAAAAGGCTGTGAATGCTTCACCCAAAACACATCAACAATGTAAGTCCCTCTATAACATATTCATGAATATTTTGTTGTGTATACAATTTACGTCTAACAAAAGAAACTCTTGTTTTAAACTTTCCTTTTGTTAATCTAATAAATGTTATCTTGCATCTTGTTATTTTCTGCATATACTCTTTCTATCACCATTATTTCATGTGCTATAAAATGTTACCATAAGAAACCTTACACATTTAATTATTAAGGTAGCTAATCACTAAACTGTCTTTTGTCTTCCTGAATTCTATTCTTCTATTATCCTTTCTCCTCACTAAAGTCTTCTTGTTCTCTTCCACTCCCGGTGACCCCTTGTGTCTTAGGGGCATTATCACCTTGCTTGAGTTGAAATAATTAAAATACACACACGCATGCGCATGTGCACACACACACACACACACACACACACACACACACACACATATATATACATATTTTTTTCATGCTGAAATGAATAAAGCTTTTATTTGTTTTTCTTCGGTGTATTGAGTAGTGTTTCTGTCTTCTGCCATTTAGAATTGTGCCTAGAGCATTAAAACCTTGGCCCTTATCCATGTAGACACCCTGCCAAAGAATTCAACACAGTTCAATACAAGAAGACAGAAAAAAAAACACTATCTGAACCAATCGTGGCATACATTATTCAGGAAGTAGAGAATATCTGTTTAACATTTCATGAAAAAGAAAAGCTGATCACTTTGAGTCGAAAGAGTCTTTTATCAAACAAAATCAATAGACATCAAAATTGGAATGATTTATATTTACTGTTATAAAAAAACAATTACATTATAAAAGATTTTATAAACTGTTAAGTGATAATTTTGAATTCATAATTTCCTATTTCATTTCTGAGTTGATTTAATTGTCAATATTCTTGTATTATTTCAAACTATTGATCTTAACTTTCAAGACAAGAAGAATAGTTTGAAACAATATAAGAATCTTTAAATAAAAATTTGGGACCAAATTATTTTGATAACAACAGCCGATTTATAACATTGTCTATGAATATAAAGAAATGGTTTCCTCTTTATTTGATTATCTTAATAGATCATTTCACCCCAGTCAAGGCAATAAAAGCCACAAGGATGCAAGAGAATTCTGGGGATGAAAGAAACAGAGAGGGCAATAAAAAAAACACGAATCAAAGAGGAAGAAAATAACAGTTGACATTGCATTTAAATTTTTGAAGATCAAAGGCAATAAAGCCACTAGGATGCAAGGGGTTACTGAGTATTAGAGAATATAAGAAAAATTACTATTAAAGAGAGAGGACAATAAAAGAACAAGAATTAAGAAGACAGAAGATAACAATTGACATTGCATTTAAATTTTTGAAGATCATAGTTGAGAGGAAAGCTTTTCCTGTCACACTTCTCACTTGTGGAACTCTCTTCTGGCTTCTTTATTCCCAGTCAACATTGATCTTCCAAAATTCAAATGCAATGTCAATTATTATTAGATTTCATGGGTCACCGTTTGAATAAAAAAATGAGAGAAAAGATTGTTGCATGTTCAAATAAAACAATATTTATTTAAACGTAAGATACACAAATTTTAACTATAATTACTTATTATGAAATGAAAATTAAAACGTTCTACTCTTTGTCTGTAAGGAAATAAACAAAAATAGTCTTTCAATGATAATGTTATTAAGCTTATCAGACAATATGAAAGGAATTTACTTAAAATAAAGAGACAAAACTTGTCTATATTAATTAATGAAACATGCATCAATATATATATATATATATATATATATATATATATATATATATATATAAAGCGTGAAACCCAGGGTCACAAGCTCACATCTATCCAATCATATATGTTAGCTCTATCTCTGATATTGAGCGCTTTCTAATAAGTACCGCGCATATAATATATAAATAATTATACATATATATATATTTATTTATATTTATATACACACACTTTTCACAAATATATATATATACATATATATATATATATATATATATATATATATATATATATATATATATATATATATATATATATATATATATAGTTTGTAGATTATAAAGTGTATTGTTGGTAATTATTTATTAAGTGTAATGCTGAAAATTTCACTACAAAAATGTATTGTTGGTATTTTTTTTATAAAATTCCTACCTCACATTGTTCATATCTCTTCACTATCTGTCCATATCTTCCTGTCTTTTTTCATAATCTAGTCACCGTCTGTCTATATCTACCTCTCTTTTTTGTATCTGCCACTGTCTACATCTACCTCTCTTGGTTCCTATTTCTCCACCTTCTGTCAACTCCTACCTCACTCCTTCATATCTAATCACCCCTTGTCTATATCTACCTCTCTTTGTTCATATCTCTTCCTCCCTCTGTCACTATCTGCTTCTCTTTGTTCATATCTCTTTCACTGTCTCCATATATACTCCACTTTGTTCATATCTATTTTATTTTAATAATATCTACCTTTCTTATTTCCTATATATTCACTCACTATCCATATTTACCTCACTTTGTTTATATTTGTCTACTATTCAAATTACAATCATAGTACATTACGAGTTTTTCTAAAAGGCAAATTTTTAATAAATGCAATTAAATTTGACATATTGAAATAAGAAATCATAACAGAGATATTTTTTTTCATGAGAATACAACCATTTTGTTTTTTTTTGGTAAATTAGCTTACTGCCTTATTCTGTAGCTTTCTGTTCATTTTCTCTACTGAGCAGTAACGAGAGAATCATTCAGAAATGTTGACTAAACTTGTTTGTGATGACATCAATGGATTTATTTACAGCAAAGTTGAATCTTTACCCAAGAGCAGTAACCAGAAACCAGATTCTTAACTGTCGGTGGGGAGCACACCCAGGCCGGAATATCTTGTCTTACACAAGAGATCACTGCCAATGTTTTCCTATATTTATTTATTACAGATCACCACTAGTATTGTCTTACATACGTCTAAAATTATCAAAGTCTATGTGATTCAATGAAAGTTAAGGCAAACGAAAAATACATGTGTTTCATAAAGTTATCAGTTTACCTGCACTATAAAAAAATGACGTCAATATTTAAATAATTTGGCAATTACATTGGACTTATGATACAGGTAAAAAGTTTAAAGCCACCCACAAAATTAGCATGGAATGAACTTGACAGAAGAGTGAAAAAAATGTAAAAGAGCTCTTAGAGTCATTGAGAAAAGAATGGAATCAATTATCAAACTTATACTTTGAGAAACTTTTGAAATGAATGCCAAAAATTTGTGCTGCAGTAATCAAGGATAAAGGAGGATATTTTGATGAGAGCAAAATTTAATCATAAAATGCTTTTTTTCCTTTTTCTTATAATAAAATTTCTAATAACTTCTAATAATTCCTCACTTTTTTTAACAATGTATAATAATTTTCTCTTATTTAAAGTACAAAGCAACTATTTTGGGGGGCCAATTTAAAAAATTACCAGAGGTCATCTCAAGTTTTTGAACTGTAGTGTATATTATTTATATATTTTATTATATTATTGTTTGGTCATCCATTAAACATGGCACATGGAACTAGAACAGTCTACCGCAGTGAGCGAAATAAAGGGTTCACTTCGACATTTCAACCACCTGAAGAATGGCCTAGACATTGTGATAAATATGACAATAAATATGAGGACGATAGTCCAAACATAGTAAATAATGTACATAATACCTCATCTCAGAAATATAGACAAATACTGTAGTGTATATGTTAGAATACAGTTTGATTTCTCTAAGAAATTGTCGGATATTATATGAATTGATTTCATGAAAGAGTTTCAGCCGTTGTACACTCTGGCCTTCTTCAGGTGGTTGGAATGTTGAACTGAACCCTTTATTTCACTATATTTTTATATTTTTTTAGTTTTACATTGTAATTTTGCTATAAAAATGTGTTGTTGGTTATTTTATTATAAGAATGTACTGAAAACTTGCTCTATCCAACAGAAACTTTTGTAACAAATGCCAAAAATTTGTGCTGCAGTAATCAAGGCTAAAGGAGGATATTTTGACGAGAGCAAAATTTAATAAAATTTCTAATAAAAAATCATACCTCACTTTTTTGAACAATGTATAATAATTTTCTCTTATGTAAAGCACAAAGCAACTATTTTTTGGGCCAATTTAAAAAATTACTGTCATGGGTCCTTACTTATAACTACAGAATGAACTCTTCCTAACACTATGTATACTACGCCTCTCAAGAGAAAGGGATGAATTGAGTCGAGCCGATAGTAGTTCACTCTAAACCAGACTGACAGTCATACTGACACCTTCCGCATCTTGTATTATTATTTTGTGTAATATACCCTTTGTTATTTTCTACTCTTGTGTTCCTGTTGTTCTTCCTAACCTGGACCATAACAATTACCAAAGCTTTAAGCTTTTGAACTGTAGCGTATATTATTTACATTGTTCAGACTATTGTCCTCATCTTTGTTGCCATATTTATCACAACATTTAGGCTGTTGTCCGGCCTTCTTCAGGTGGTTGGAATGTCAAACTGAACCCTTTATTTTGCTCACTGGGGTAGACTGTTCTAGTTCCACATGCCATGTCTAATGGATGCCAGTTATCTCCTCTCCAAGTTCTCCACCGCCTTAACCAGGTATTGAACTCACGCACTTTGGATTTCAGTGGATCTAGCTAACGCCTTTATCCACTGTGCCATGTGTCCTGTGTATGAGTTTCTGGGACTTATAAACCTAATGTCTTCAGCAAACATTATTACCACTGCTCATATTGCAGAAAGTTTATGTTGCTCAGAATTTTCTAATTTGTGCACAATGTTTTTTTTTAATATTAAACTAAACAAATAACATTTTATTGAGGCTTGAATAATTATAACTTTTACAGTACCAAAGAATCTCTAGCATAGAGATTAGATGACTGCGAATCAGTTACATGCTTATTTATATACTGGACTTTGATGATGTATTACATATGTACGCACACACACACACACACACATATATATTCTATATATTTTGGCAGTATATTTTCATTTAAAAATGTCTGATTAAACACTTTAGAAATGTGTTTGCTTATTTTCAATAATATCCTTTCGTAATCACATATAGGCTTTGTTGTTTTATGATTAAAGGCAGCAAGAAAGGTGCCATGGTTATATTTATTCATTTTTTTTTCCTATCTACTTTTGATATATTCCAATATCATCTTCATGGTTATGATGGCTAAAATAAATAATTGTGATTTTCTGAAATAAAGAATCATCTATTCTACAATAACATTATCAAGACAGTTCCCTCTACACATGAATGATTCATTACCCACTGCAGAAACATTTCTATCAACATTCACAATTTACAAGAATATTAGTTGACCATACCTGCATACTTCACCAAGAACGTAATAAGTAGAAACTACAAATTCTTGAAACTATCTTTATTAAAAAAAAAAAACCAACACTTGACAAAATTAAATATGAATATATTACAAATGTTCTGAAATGCTTATAGAATATAGTTCTTTAGAAATATCTATGTTAAAACTAAACAGTTTTTTAAAAACAAGCAAATTATAACCTTCTAACAAGAATTCAATTTTTAACCAAATTACCTCCCTTACATAAAAATTTTGACAAAATAAAAAAATTTTCAAATCACTTTTTCTAACTTTGTACATGAGTGGAATTATTAATGGTTTAACCAGAAAAGCAAAAATTTATTTTGGACAAACATAATCATTTGTCTTAGCTATTATATCCCTTAAGATGATATTGGAATATGTCGAAAGTACTTGGAAAAGAAAAAATGAATAAATATAACTATGGTATCTTCTTGTACTTTTTAATCATGAAACAACAAAGCTTATATGTGATTATGAATGGATCTATTGAAAATAAACACAACATGTCCAAATTGTTTAATCAGACATGTTTATATATATATATATATATATATATATATATATATATATAATCAGACATGTTTTCATGATGATTGCGCCTAGCATGAAACAGCCTGTTGCTTCTGAGTGTTGACATCAATGTTCACTTTTGTATTTATATTTACATACTTTCTATCTCTGTCTAATCTTGAGCAATTTATTCCATAAATATAACACACCTTAAAACTATATTTCTTCATATATATATATAGATATAATAGCTGGCCACTTGTATTCGAGAATACCTGTCTACTGACTGGCTTGATCGGCACATTTTTAATGAAAATAAAGAAACACAACATTAAACAGACCTGTTATATATATATATATATATATATATATATATATATATATATATATATATATATATATATATATATATATATATAATTATTTATTTAAAAATTATAACATAAATATTTGGAGTGATTTCATAACATATTTATGTTATAATTTTTAAATAAATAATTATATCTGCTGTACTGTGTATTGAGCATTCTTTTAAGAATAGTAATTGTTGGTTACTGGAATTTATTCCGTATACACCCATCCAATACTTATATATATATATATATATATATATATATATTGAATATATATATATATATATATATATATACATACAATCAGACATGTTTATATATATATATATATATATATATATATATAAAAGTAAACATTGTAGTCAACACTCAGAGGCGACAGGCTGTTTCATGCTAGACACCTCTGAGTGTTGAGTTCAGTGTTGACTTATATATTTATATATACATAAGCTCTATCACTGATATTGAGCACTTTATCCCATAAATATAGCACACCTTAAAACTATATTTCTTCACATTTATACATATATGTATATATATATATATATATATATATATATAGGGGACCCCATAATGATGGAACACATTTTAACTGCAAGTATTTTGGATTATACAAATGACATAGAGTATCAAATATATTTACTGCATACAACGCTAACATACAAGTGTTTAACATATAGAAATATATAGAAATAGTTGAGTGAGCACAACATATATGGCCTTATGATTACGTATAAGGATGAAACATATTGTCACCGCTGGGTGTTGACTTCAATGTCCACTTTAATATTTAAACACGCTCTATCCTATATATATATATATATATATATATATATATATACTTATGCACCCAGATCCAAAATTATTTCCACCCAATAGTACGTAGAATAATTAAAAAACATAACCATTACTGCCTACCAAAATAACTATTAGAACAATACAATAGACTATCCATAATGCATCACTCAAGCAAAAACAACACATATGGCTTGAGGATTGCATATAAAAATAAAACAGGCTGTCATCACTGGGTGTTGACTTCAATGTTTACAGATATATATATATATATATATATATATATATATATATATATATATATATATATGCTTAATTCTCTCAACATCATGGTCTGAGAAACATGGAGTTTTAAGGAAAATGAGAAAAGATATCCTTAGAATCAGAAAAAAACTGTTGAAATTTCCTGGGCACATAATGAGGAAAAAGAGCTTGGAGAAGTTAACACTTACAAGACATATTGAAAGCAAGAGAGGAAAATTGCCTGACGATTGCGCATATCCATGAAATCGACTGCCCTCGCTGGGTGTTGATATAAATGCTCACTTATATATATATATATATATATATATATATATATAACTGTTAGAACAATACAATATACACACAATGCATCACTGACTTGTATATATAAATAAATAGTCGAGCAAAAACACAACGCATATGGCCTGACGATTGCGTATAAGCATGAAACAGATTATCGCCGCTGGGTGTTGACTTCAATGTCCACTTTAATATTTAAATTTATATTGAACACTTTAACCCATAAATAAAGCATACCTTAAAATTATATATATATATATATATATATATATATATGTATGTATGTATGTATTCTTTTAAGCATGTCTGATTGAACAGATTACAAACGTTGTCTGCTTGTTTATTCAATCAGACATGCCTAAAAGGGAATTTGCTGCCTAAATACACGCATATGTACAGAAGTTCGCTGAATATACCACCTAGAGTAAAGACGCATTAGTCCTTTTGAAAGAAATCCGTAGGACGTCACACACTTATTTTAATGTGCCTTCCACTTTTAAAAATAGTCTCCAAAATCCTCTTTCGGGATCACCATCAACTGCTTCGTCAATTTTTTCTTAATCTCGTCAATGGTTTGAAATATCCTCTCATTCAATGGGGATTTTAGCTTTGGAAAAAGGCAAAAGTCACAGTTGCAAAATGTGGATTTTTAAAATGCAGACATACCTGGATAATGCGATATTTGGAGAAAAAAAAAATCCACAAGATGTTACTGCGAATTCGATGTCAAACAGCTCACAAGCTCTATCAAAGGCATTTCACTACTGTTTGAGCCACCGCACAGAAGGAGTTATGTTTATGAATGAGCAGCAAGTTCCTTTTTGGTAGGTTGCCGTGTTACATCAACATCACACAACCGGTTTTCAAGATATTCAGAACGGGAAAGTTTGAGGTCACGTGGATATTTCAGAATTCCAAACAAACTGACCCTAGTACACCATTCATAGGTACAAGATATTGATTTAAGATCGAAGACTTTTTATGTCTTCTCAATAAGATTCTCTTCAAAAGACATCAATATTCCAATACGGGCAACAGTCTTTGGAGATTTTGCCAAAGTTGCTTTCATGTTAGTCAATAAAGCAATAAGAATTAACATGAACCGTTTAAAAAAAAATGTGATCGTCTCTGAGAAGGTAAGAGTGCTTGCATATCTGCTTGCCCGTATGTCTGTCGGAAAATCAGCTCTGAGCGGATTCTTTCGTTAGAAGTACTTAACATTGAAAAACTACTTGAATATAATCTCTTTTCATCTTGGAGGGCCTTCCATTGATATGTAAAATACATTCCATTCTATTATACTTTCTCGCCCTTCGTTCATCGGAAATTGAACTCGGTTCATTATCTACATCGAACATAGCCACACATCGATCGGTACACAGGTTTTGAATATATTGGGATTAAATATAAGAAACTGGCGTAATTTGTATATCTTTATCTTTAAAAAACGGCAAATGTATTTTTGAAATGAAGTTGTAGATAAGTGTGTTCACATTGGGAGGTTGTGGCGGACTTCACCACATTAATTTAACTTAGATCAGGAAACCAAACTGAGGTGAAAAAAGGATAAGCCAAAGACATCATTGCACATAAAATATGTATTTAACAAGATGTGCAAGGATGTGAAAGAAGGCATGCATTGAATAGGAAAAAAAGTTGAATAAAACAAGAGTTGCCTCTCTTTAACTATCATATTATATTCCAAAGTTCACTGAAAGAAAGTTTGTGATAGTTTCTTGTAATAAATGTTCTGAACAGTTTTGCTGTGTAAGAAAATATTATGTGAGTGTAAGGAATATTCAGCATGTAGGTGGTGTGAGTGAGAAGATTGATGCATGGTTTCAACTGTAGTGGATTCGTTTGTCAGCTGAAATCTCACTAATTATCTAAGAATATTTCTTGCTTATATAGATGACCATAGGCTCCGAATCGCTGCGCGGGAACAATTATTCTTCACGTACAGACAATCTGATTAGTTGGCATTGACCAATCAGCGAGCGAGTTTTGGGGAGACTCAAGAAAGCTTCTGAGATCCATTTCTCCCAAAAGTCCACAAAATCGACTACATGAAAATAGAGCGATTACAAAATTGTCGCATTGCTGCGATTTGTAAATTGATTTATTATCCAAAGAATGCTTGTATGATTTGTATTTGTGTAAGTATGTATATATGTGTTTGATGTAGATGTTTTGGTGTTTTGGATATTCTTAGTGATGTTTAGTGGAAACATAGGACAAAATGAAACTAACTCAAGCGTATAAAATAAATATTTGATTTATTTGCTTTGGACTTAGTTGGTATTCGGTGGAGCAAAAAGTTTGTTAATGAAGTGAATATTGTTAGTATGATTGGGGAAAGTCCTGAGGTGGTAGTTTTTGAAGTCAGACCATCATAGGGATAGTAGTAGCCTTAGAAATAGGCCAGTGTCAGTCTACTGTATTTTTTTCTCAGGGCGGAAACATGTTAAATATTAGTTTATCAGACTATTGTTTTTAGGGGGGAAGTGTATCTCTGCTCTGGCTTCCCCAGGTTGACCGTAGGGATCAGATTCAAGACAAAACAAGAAAGTCCATTTTGATCCGCTGAGCTAGCGTGTGAACGATTGATAGAGAAATGGATTTCAAGGTGTTGAGTTTTAACCGTCGAACAATGTAGACGTGTTTCTTTCGTGTCTGGAAAGGTCACCCCAGTGAAGGGAGCCCCCACTGGATATTTGGAAGATGTATACGTCAACGTTAATAAAAAAAGTTAAGTAAAATTCCCTGTGTTGAAGTTCTTTTCATCTCTGAACCCAAACCGACTAGCGATTACCGGTAGGGGGAAGAAGAAAGAGGGAAGATACAACATATGAGTAAATCGACGCCGTCGCCCAAGACCACTCTCACCAAGGGGTTATGCAACATTGTATTAATTTGTGCAATGACCAAGACCTCCCGGTATGAGGAAGTGTATACAACAAAATATCATTAGTAGATGACATTTTAACCACTTCTTTACACGTCATGTAAGCCTGGTTTCTCCGCGGTTCTCCACTCTCGCCATTTCTTCTGCTTCTAGATCGGAGGTGTCAGTTAATATCCGTTTTGATCATTCTCAGAGACTCTGGCGCGAACACTGATTTCGGCTAACGTCAAAAGTCTTAGACAAAATTATTTTATTTTCCGACGTTCCTTTCTTTTTCATTTTTATTTTTTATAACGGAAGTTACGCGTAAAGTGATAGTTTTTGATAGTTTTCAGTCACAAATAAATAGGCTCTGACCCTGCCAACTTTTTCAGTCGGGTTTAGTCTTTTCTTCCTCTTTCTCTTTTTATTTGAGGGTTGCCTTGTTGTTAGTTGAGAGATATATAGAAAGAAAAGTTTAGAAAGAAAGAGAAAGAAAGAGATAAGGGTTTTAAAGGAAAGTGTAAATGCTTTATTTTAATTTGAATTCTTTTTAGTTTGGTTTATATATTTTATTTTTATCGGGACTCACTACAACGTCAATTTCTAGAAAAAAAGGCAAAAATCTATCCAAACGTTTTTAACATTAAACTTGATTTACAATGTCATAAGTCTCTTCACGGGGGCCCTTTTCTTTTAACCATAGTGCGATTAGTTATTTCTTCATAAAGAAACATTCGGTATTCGTTGATCAAACAGCATTACTATCAGTTGAAATTAACATTTTTGGCGTAAAACAAAATTTCAGGAAAATACATTTTTCAAACGAGCTGTTATCATGCTTTCTACTTTTCATGGGAGTTTCTTTACTAACATTTTGTTTTAGGTAGTGTGGAAAGCTAATAGCTTGATTATATCGTTATTTTTTTCTAGTCACATGTGCTATTCATTTTTGTTGTTTTTGCTGATGGAAGTTTTCAAGTGATGTGTTTTTTTATTTGGTAAAGATCTTTGCTCATGATTTTGTAATGCCAGTCTATAGGGTCTGATAAAATAATTGTCATCAATAAGATTCACAGGATTGATTCATTTGAAGACCTTTTTAACCATTGATGTGATAAAACAATTGTATCCAGATGATGATGTAGATATTTCTGAATGGGTTGGATGTCATGCATGACATATGTATGAATGTCTAGATCTAGTACCGTGCGGGACTTTCACCTGTTGAATATATACGAGATTCGAGGGTCTTCAATAAAAAAAAGTTTTACATAACTTGAAATTTTTTGCATACTTATTTTATAAAAATAATAAATAAAAAGGATCGTCAACTTTAAGATTTATAGGATTGATTCATTTGAATACTTTTTTAACCATTGATGTGATAAAACAATTGCATCCAGATGAGAGACATTGCTGAAAATGTCGGATGTTATAGTGGCGTGGGGCTTCGGGGTTAATTTACCCAAGAAGATTAATGAAGGATGATAATGACAAGGAAACACCCGGGGAATTTTAACAAAAGGACATAAGGAATTTATTTACGAATTCACACGCTTGAATTGTATCAGTAGTTCGTTTCAGGAAAATAATTCAGACATTTTTAAAGTCCGTACTTTTAACGTATTGTCATGAAAAGGAAATGTTCATACCACAGATTAAATGATCTGACACAAAATAATATTCAAAAATGTTTAAAACAAATGTAAGGAAGTTTGTTCCTCACAGAAGGGATATGCGGTTGTATACGTTCAAAAGTAGACGAAGATAGTTTGAAATACTTAGCTTTCTTGGATTGTTGAAGGAAAATTCTTTGAAATGTTTCATGTTTGGTTAAAACCGATATAATTGGCAAATAATTTGACACTGGCGAAAACCTAAACGTTGGCGCATGAACAGAAACAAAACTTTTCACATAACTTCAGACACTCTTATTAATTTAATTGTTCTCCTCATTTTTTATCAAAAAAGATTTCTCATAGACTCGCTAATTTCTTTTCTTTCTTCTTGGCTCAACGTCTACTTTCCGTGGAGACCAGATTTTAATTAGCCCCAAATTTATTTCCTTTTCTTCTCAGCTCGCCGGCCAGTCCCTGTGAAGGCAAGATTTTCATTGGTCCCCCCCCCAAAAAAAAAATTCACATAGGCTCGCGAATTTCTTTCTGCCTTTTTCACTCAAATTTGAAAAGAGTGGGTAAAGGAAATTATTTTTTCCTACCCACTACAATGCCATGCATGACATACGCATGAAAGTCTAAATCTGGCTATTTAAGAACATGACACAAGTTTCAGGCCAATATTTTTCTTTTGTAGCAACTTGTAGAGTTAGATAAAAGTACATCTGATGCAACCTATCCCGGGTTTCTTCTTACAGACAGGGTGTGGCTAGCCTCTCACTGCTCTGTCGATAGTGTCATGAAAAGTGCTCGGATGAACTGCATTCCTTGCAACTCTTCTGAACGGTCTCCTTGTTTAAGTTGATGAATGCTGCTATAATCCTTGCTTTCAGTTAATCTTTGGTGTCACAAGGAGTTTTGTTGGTCTCTCACTCAAATGAACCCCACACATAATAATCAAGGGGTGCAGTATGGGGAGTTAGGTGGCCAGATGTAAGGGATGATGGCGTTACAGCAATTGGCTGACAGCTATGACTGGGTTCTCCTACTTGTGTGGCATGGTGCAGAATTCTGTTGCCAGACATAGGGTCTTCTAGCAGCCACCCTGTTGACGCAGGGCAGCGCTATCTCCTCAAGGTACTTGCATTTGCGTTGAGTATTAAGTCCTCACTAACTTATTCGGAAGTTCTTTTCTTATCAGAACGTTCAAAGTGAGTTTTCAGAGCTGGCGTAAACTCGTAATTACCATTAGACTCATCCCACTCTTTCGCAACCTTCTGCACTCTCGTCAGAATGACGCCAAAACATCCTGAAATGTTTGTATTGGAGCTTTCGGCGCGAATGCCAAGCAATACAGCATGGCGTTTCCAAATTTCTGGCGATGTGAATTGCGTCAACGGTGCCCAACTGACCCTACTATACTATGCAGTCGGCAATATTGAAAAGCAAACAACGCGCATGCGCGAAATGAAAAATATAAAATGCCGGCAATTTACCCATCGCACTCTGTTATATATATATATATATATATATATATATATATATATATATATATATATACTCTGTTATATATATATATATATATATATATATATATATATATATAATATATGTAATCTATTTAATAAAAAACTCATCAGAAAAAATCTGTATAAATATTTCTTTGTGTTATACATTATTTATACGAAGATTCTTTTCAATTTTCTTTGCTAATACAGATATGTGAACACATGCTTTTTATTTATAAAAAATACATATTTTTATTCTAACAGAGAGTTGAATACGCTTTTGAATTCTCATCTGAATATGTATGTATATAAACAAAAAAAAAAGAAAGGAAAAAGAAAGTTATTCGTTATTCCAAGAAACAATTTTGTACGGTTCAAAAATGGCTGCTTCCATTGTTGTTGAGTTGCATTTTTTATTCGCCGTTTTCAATTGAAAACCTCTCGAGAATTTAACGAGATGAAGTAAGATAGGTTTCATTGATCGATTATAAATAATTATCTGTTCGGCTTGTTTCACAGGCCGTAATCGATCGATATATACTTATTTACTACGTATCTTCGCTTTGGCTTTGCAAATGAAGACGTTCCATTTCTTTTTTAGTAATGCCAATATGGGACAAGTATCTCCTGCCGCAAGTCCTGAAGGTTTGAAATGTCGGAGAATGACTTTTTTTCTTCTCCAAAATACAGGTAGCTTGAAAAACCGCCTGTCACCATATTTTTCAGTCAGTAGTTTGCATTGACAACTGCCATTAGTCGAGGCCAAAGGTGGTGAAGGCCTTTTAAATAGAATTTTTTTTTTATCTCTTCCGTGTCTTTGTTCTGACTTGCTGACCATGGATATCAGCTGATATCGATTTATATTGAATATATAGCTGAATCAGGTTTTTTTTTTTTTTCAGACTTGGATTTTTAAGCAGGACCGGCGCGTCTTACTCCCTCCCCCACCGAAAGTGGAGGCGCTTTTGGCGGGGGGCGTTGTGGTTTCTGTCATTTTTTTTTCAGCACTGTTTTATGGCCATCCGCCATTTTTTTTAATTATTTTGAAACTGAAATTACATTGTCAGTGATAAAATAATATACATCGTGTACCTGCATTGCTGGTGCGGGGCGTACTACACAGGAACCCAAAAGGGCTCGTTTCAGCAACGTTTTTTTTGCTTTTTGTACTTTTTTCTACTTAAGTTATATTGTCAATCAATCCTCAACTATACTAATCGAGAGGATCGATGCTTACTACCCTGAACCTCTCAACTGCATGGGGGTCCGAGGGGTTAGAAGTGCTAATTTCAGTAGCGCTTATTTTCTTAAAGTGTAATTTTCTGTCTTAACAGTTCTTTTAAATCAATTAATTAATATATCTCGGTAAAATCATTTTTTATTCCGAGATCATCCACTAAGGAGTATCACTGATTTTTTTTTTTTTTTTTTTTTACTAATATTAGGTTGGTGCAAAAATAGTGTCGTTTTTCTTTTGAATTTTAACTTTAAAAAACGACATTATTTTTGCACCAAGCTAATAGTAATATTAAGCAGAAGTTCACGGCTAGTAGTTAAAATAAAATTTCTAGTCCCTATTTTTTACATTTCTAGAAAGATAAAACCGAGAAAATGATCGCTTAAAAGATAAAAATATTTAAATATTTCAACACCTGGAAAATCTTGTTTGTGTTGTGTTGGAATCTTTCGAAAACGTTTTTTCTCAGCGGAGATGGCTTGGCGATTAAGCTTTATAAAAATGTAAAAATTTGCGACTTAATTTTTTCGAGTAAAATTTAGTCATGAAAATATTAGAGGTTATTACAAAAAGAATAACATTTTCTCTGATTTTAAACAAAAAAAAACTATTATAAAAGTAAATAATGAATATTTTCATTTAATTTGGGTAATTCCCTGATTTTTTGGAATTTAAAAAAAGCCCTGCTCTTCCCCCCAATTTTCCTTCGTGCGTTTGTGACCAGCAAGTTGGGAAATTTTGAAATTTACATATAGTAGAGAGGAGGCGAGACCTTAGCGCCGGCCCTACCCTTAAGTAAACATGTCAAAACGAAATGTATAAGTTAGAAGTACATGAGAACTGATTTCTCGAAAGTCATTTTTAGTGATGAAAGTAGAGCTACATTGGATGGACAGGGCTAGACTAAGGTCCTTCGTGGAAATAGCTAACAGCCAGTGGTGTGATGGAACAATGTTTTTGGTCAGTATTGAAGACAATAATTATACAAGGACAATAATTCCTTGTATAATGAAAGTGTCAAGATAAATACAAGGGATTAGTGTATGCTCTTGGACAAAACGATGGATTAATGGATAACGGCTTGGATTGAGGAATCAGAGAGCCGAGTTAAATATTCCAGTCGAATCCATTACATTCACTTACGTGCTAATACACTTGGGAAAGGTATTAATCCTCTTCTTATCCCTCCAGCTATGAGTAAATAGCAGAACAGACCGGGTTCTATTGCCTTGGATGGCAACCGGTCTACTGCAAAAAGAAATGGCAACCTACTGCGGGAAAAAATCTGCCTCGTCAGTCATGTATCGAATGGCATCTAATTGACTTGGACAAGATATTTTGAGTTGTATTGGTCGCAATCAAAAGTTTGTTGCAGTTCATAATTCGCTGAATTTTGAATTCTCATGTGAATATGTATATATGTATATAACCAAAAAAACGAAAGGAAAAAGAAAGTTATTCGTTATTCAAAGAAACAATTTGTACGGTTCAAAAATGGCTACTTCCAACCAAATTTTTTTTATGTAAATGACGAACAAATAAACATTTTTTTTTTTTTTGCTTAAAATTACAACGATGTATTTCCACAAAAATAACAATTTTTGGAAACCGCGTGTGTATTTGGGAATATACATCCTTTCTTTTAATTAATTCTCGATAGACAATTTTGGAAGCAGTACTTGTTTGAATCAATCATTTGAATCTTCGAAAAGAATTCATATTAAGGGACTACACTCCTAATCCCATTTTAGACACTGCTTCACTTTATTTGGAAAGAGACCAGCTTTTCGTACAATTGTTTATATAACTGTATCAAAACTATGCATTCCATTTTCAAAACTATGCATTCCATTTTCAAAACTCAAAACACTAAACGTTTGTCTTTACGTAAAATTAATTACTGTTATTTCTATTTTAAGATATCACACAATCATTATCGTACTAAGGGCAGACAACCCGAATATTCCTTGTAAAATAAATATTATATTAATTACAAGATATATATATATATATATATATATATATATATATATATATATATATATATATATATATATAGAGAGAGAGAGAGAGAGAGAGAGAGATAGATAGATAGATAGATAGATAGATAGATAGGTTAGACAAAATAATTGGAACACTTGTTAAATTCAAAGAAAATTTATTTAATATGTTGGTCCTCCTTTAGCCTCACAGGCAGCTTTAATACGTCTAGGAATGGAATCATACAGCTTCCTGACTTCATTCAGAAGAATTTTCAGTCATTCTTCCGTTAAAACCTTCTCCAGCTCTTTACGACACGACGGTGAGGATAGCGGCTCCTAATTTGTTGCTCCAAAATGCACCACAATTGTTCAATAATATTGATATCTTGTGATTGGGGAGGCCACTCCATGTGTTCTAGCTCACTTTCATGCTCTTCATACCAATTCTTAACCACTCAAGCTGTATGTATTGGAGCATTATCGTCTTGGAAGATGCAGTCACCATCAGGGAATAAAGCCTTGGCCATTGGATGAACATGATCTCCCAAAATGTCCAGGTAATCTTTGCTGTTGATTCTACCATGCAGGGCAACTACTGGACTGAGACATTTACATGATATGGCGGCCCAAACTATCACTGATCCACCTCCATGCTTCACTGCTGGAAGAAGGCAGTTAGGGTTGTAAGCTTCTTTGGGCTGCCTCCACACATAAACTTGCCCTGAAGTTGGGAAAAGAGAAAAACTGGATTTGTTTGAGTATATGACTTGCTTCCATTGGTCTGCAGACCAGGCATTGTGATCTCTGCACCACTTCAACCTCTTTTGAATGTTGCGAGTGGAGAGAAGAGGTTTCCTCACAGTGGCTCTTCCATGATATACAGCCTTATGGGGCTCACGTCGAACAGTTTTATTAGAAACTGAACTATTCAGATGGTTATTCAACTCAACAGTCACTTTGGTCACATTTGTCTGATGATTTTTTGCCACATTGCGTTTCAATTCACGTCAGTCCCTGTCAGTAAGTTTGCAAGTCCGGCCCGAATTGCTACGGTTGCTAGAGGTCTTGCCCTGTTTCTCGAATTGCATCAGTGTTCTTGATATGGTAGCTCTTGAAAAACCAAACAGTTCAGCATCCTTAGTGATCGAGGCTCCTGCCATGCGAGCTCCAACAATTTGCTCTTTTTCGAACTCGGAGAGGTCACGCATTTAGCTTAAATGTTACTAAATTCTAAAAATAAATAAGACAAAGACAGTAAATTAGATAAATGAACGTATTTACAATAGATATAACCTGCAATTACGAAGTTTTAGTTAAAGTTCTTAATATAATAGGTCTTTGAAGTATAGGAGTGGATTTTGCAACTGTTCCAATTATTTTGTCCAACCCCTGTAGATAGATAGATAGATAGATAGATAGATAATATTAGTGGTCAAAATATATATATATATATATATATATATATATATATATATATATATATTTGGTTGGATTGATGTGAGTTTGTGACCCTGGGTTTCACGCTTTTGCGATCGTCAGACAAACTGATTAATTTTTTTTTAAATTTTGGGTTTATGTAGATTGCGTGTATTGGTGTTATTATGGATGTGGGGGGGGGAAACGTCGTCGTGGTGTCATCGTACCAACGCAAACATCGATGTATTTGTTACGCCCAATGAAGTACGGAGACACATATACATACTTGGTCGTCCGTCGGGACTAATTAGAATCCAGGTAGAAATGAATTCCCAGGACAAAGCAAGAATATAATAAAAAGGCTTAAACACTAATATTCAATTGTTATAATTTATTACATTGGAATCGTAATCACGATCCAAATCATCAGACCTACAAAATTTCGTTTTTTTATACCCGGAGTTATATTTTCTGATTTCTTTTTCAATTTGTAGGTCTCGTGATTTGGATCGTGATTACGATTCCAATGTAATAAATTATAACCATAGACTATTAGTGTTTGAGTCTCTTATATATATATACATATATATATATATATATATATATATATATATAATTAATGCTGAAACAATGGGGAAAACCGTGCGACATAATCTGATCAAGGATTTCAATCTGACGGCAGGTGTACATCGCTCACTTTGTACTTGAATGCCCGGGCTGAAATGTTTCAATAACGACAAAATATCGCTCACCTGGCAGGTGATATTAGACGCGCTCTTTCACGGCAAGTTGGTTGATACAATATACTGAGAAACCTTTTGAGAATGCGCTCTTTCGCTGTGCGGTTGTACCTTCGTTTCATAAGCTTGTTGAAAGCTGCATCGTTCTTATGATTTTTTGTGTTGTGGTAAGGCTCAGAAACCAATTCTGTATACAGCAATGTGACCCTCTTGCTCGATAAGAAAAACTATGTGTCTGTATTTACTCAACGTAATGCGACTGATAGTTTGCGTGACGCGAAAAAATAATTGATCCTGTAAAAATGTGGAAGATAAATATCTTCTTTTTGACAGGATGAATTTGATGATGTTTTAAGAGGCCCTTAAGAGTCTCATGACAGGTAGGTGATGAGGGTAGCCAGTTGCGGTTTACCTCCCGACGAAAACAGATTCGATAGCAAATTGTGATTCGGCGAACTAAGAATAACATGGGTCCTAAATGAGGGACTTAAAACATATCACCAGGGCTGTACCGTACCCCTCTTGATGACGTTACAAATAATACAATTTTATTTGTACATTCACATCCTGCTTGCTTTTTTTCATGTATTCTAGTTTTTCTATGTAAGATAAATTGTAACGAAAATATATATTTATATATTGTATTTTTGTATGACATATTCGTATACTTCAGTGTTGATGTATAATATATTTTCATGTACTCTTGGGAATTCATTTATTTGGATTAATCTCGACTTCCCTTCCGTCTTGTAGAAATGTTAGTAAACAACGGATATAATAATGCTTATAGTGGACCTTGGAGAGTGCAGAAAAACAATATGTGTCTCCTCTTTTTCTAAGCATTTAATTAGTCCGTTTATCTTGTCATTAATTCCAAGCTTGAGACAGAAAGAGACAGAGAGAGAGAGATTGAGAGAGACAGAGAGTAAGAGTGAGATAGCGAGAGAGGGAGAGGGTGAGAGAGAGAGTAAGATAGCGAGAGAGGATGTTAGAGAGTGAGTGAGAGAACGAGAGAGAGCGAGAGAGGTAGTTAGAAAGTGTGAGAGAATGACTGAAAGTGAGAGTGAGAGAGCGAGAGAGGTAGTTAGAGAGTGTGAGAGAGAGATAGAGTGTGAGAGTGTATGTGTATGTGTGTGTGTCCCACGAAGCCTGGCGAAAGATAGTTGGATGTTGGCTGATTGTATCACGTGACAGATTCTAATTTGGAGAAGGACCTTGAGGGAATTGATCGGGTAAAGTATTTTGTAATGTTCCCCGACGATTTGGGATTACATCGTTATTTCTTTTCTAAAATTTTCTCTTGACATTTTCAAATATCCCTTTTCTGCCATGTTAGAATTTTCGGAGGCGGTTTGGGGAGGGGGGACTCATACATTTCTACAAGTTCGGTACCTGTCGCTTCGATGACGGCAAGATGATCACATTTCAAATCTGAATTATTTGTCCATTTAAAATGTTACATTTATAAGATTTAGTTGAAAGACAGGGTCCATAAAAATGACTCCAAGGAGCCACACATTTAGGCTTGTTTATGTCCTGTTATCCACAGGTTGTTACCAGTGAGAAAGGGAAATTAAGCCTCTTGGCACGGGCATCTATTTCAATTTCGTTCAAATTCTACGAGGATGTAGGCTTACGTGTCTACATATATAGCTTATTTTAATAACAGACCTAAAAATATTTCTACAAAATTAAAACGATAGACTTTTAAAATATAACTGTGTTTATTACCAAATAATTTCCGAAAACGTCGGCCTTACTGATAACAAGAAAACAAAATGTGGAAGAAACAAAAGAAGAAAAAAAAGATAAGACGTGATTGAGATGTATAAAAGGGTTTTTATTTTATTATTTCCGTGAATTATAAGGTTCGATTGTTTGCTCGTTTCAGGGTATCATGAATCTGTCGGAGGAGACAGGGTATTTCGTCAGTGGGTATAACATAACGTAATCGAGAGAGACACGTGGAGAAAATAAACATGCATATGGGCTCGATAGAGATAAACTCGTACGAGAAATATCCCCCAAATGTTCGCATTGCAGTAGTCTCTGCTGCTGGGCGAAAGCATCTCTATTGATGGAAGGGCCTTGGTGTCGTAGCTGATATACTGGGCAGTCGTATAGTCTGCCACGTTTTATTAAGCGGGGACCGTCACTAAAACCTTCGTGGGCGAAAAAGGTTTCTCTGATTAATCAGAAAATATATTTTGTGAAATTGGACGGCGTTCCGGAAGTGGGCGCGCGTAGCCTGACGAAATTAAGGTCTGTTTTTGTCATGTGAGCTGTGTATGACGAAGTGAGCACTTCCGCTTAAGTTAAAGAATTGGAGTTCCGACAGGATACGACAATCTGGTATAAATTATATTTTTGTTTGTAGGGTTTAAAAAATTAACTGTTTTACCTTCTCTCCTACTTTATCTTTTTATTGATCAGCCCAGGGTACGGTTTGTCCAGACTGGGTAGGAGGGGATGTATTATTCCAATATCTTATTTCAATCTCAAATTGTAAGTCACTCACGCACAACTCAGATACGTGCAGATAAATTACATACGTGCTCATACAGACAATGTGTGATGGACAGAGAATAAACACTTTTATAATACAGGGTGTCCATAAATTCGTGTGAACTTTAAAAAATTTATAACTTTATTTGTATTTGCGATAGAAATAATCTGTAAAAAATGTTATAAAGTTTAATGTACCTAGTTTTAAGTATAGTATGTGTGATTATGGTTTTAAGTATAGTATGTAATTTCAGGCATTACTGTAAATCAGTTGGCAAATATTTTCCGTGAACTGCAAAATCGTATTATCCTTTGTATTGCAAATGATTGAGGACATGTGGAAACTTAAATAAAATTTCAATAAAACCTTAAAAAATATAGATTTACTTGTTTCTAATCCAATCGCAAATACAAATAAAGTTATAAATTTTTTAAAGTGCACACGAACTTTATGGACACCCTGTATATTATCTGATTCACTTGAAAATGGATCGGTCGACATTAGGACGGTAGCCATGGAAGTTGGCATCCGCTTACGAGAGTTTTAATAATTTACCCGGTGAATCGACTGGTTAAGAATATTTTACCCTCTCCACCTCCAATTACCAATAAAATTATAAATGTAGACTTGCATAGAATTTTCACAGAGAGAACGTGACCTTTTGCTCAGTGGCGTATCTAAAGTAGGGCGTGTGTCATGGGCGCCACTTTGGGGAACAAATACTTTTTTTTATTGTGATATTCATTAATTAGACATGAAGAAATAAATCATTTGGAAACATTCGACATCGACAGTCTATCGGTGTCGAATGTTTCCAGGGACAGGGTTTTATTGGCCTCGATGTTTTCTTTTTATAGCCATTATTGACCAATGTGCCTCAGTGAAAGCAAGAAAGATGCTGTTTTAAAATGCCTTAATTCTTTGCCTCCACTTATCTCCCCGCCGTATTTGTGCAATAAGTTAATATATATATATATATATATATATATATATATATATATATATATATATATATATATATATATATTAATAGAATTAAATCCGAGAAAAGCAGTAAAGCCACTAAGACAAAAGGTGTTACTGGTTGTGAAAGAATTAGAAAACAGAAAGCATTATGAAGGAGTGATAACAAAAGAAGAAGAATCAGGAAGACAGTAGGTAGCAATTGATATTGAATTCAAATTTTTGAAGAAGAAAGTTGGCCGGAAAGCGTGGAGCTGGAAAAGATTTCCACAGGCAAGAAGTGTAAGAATTTCAATCTCAAACACACCAGAAATCAGTACCAAGACAAACACCAGTGTCAAGTTGTGGTCATTTTATATTAACAATGAAAATCGGCAACACACTTTTGCAATGATCTGATGGTATAATGCTCATTAATTCAGTATTAATCACTAACTCATCCAGCAACATTCGACACTGGAACTCTGTCAGTATCAAATATTACCAGTGTCAAATATTTTTCCGGCCTAACCGGCATTTTCCTTAGTTTCTTGCTTTCACTCGTCTCTTCACCGTCGTTGTGCTATAACTTATTTGTAAGAATTTTTCCTGGTTGTGCGCGCGCGGGTCTGTATGTGCTCGCAGTGAGAGTGGAATGAACAAAACCCAATGCTCTAAATGTTCAACAGCTTTTATTTCTGGTTGAAAGAGAGGCAAAATAGTAGTATTTTGCGGGAAAAAGAGTGGGTTAACAAAGTTCCTGGGTAGATATTTTGTCGAAAGAGATTTCTCCGCCTGTTCCCACTGGAGGGACAAGAAACCTAAAGTCAAGCTGGCAAGATAGTCCTCGTTTTCTACAGCAACATTTATGAGTAGTCATTCAAACTGAGTTTGAAGGTAGAACCGTTGAAAGGGAAAATGGAAAAGAGGCTGAATAGTGTTCTGTCAGCGTTTTTATGACTTCTAGAACTTCCGGTTGTACCTGCTGATTACTTCTGTTGCTGCTACTGCTGAATCGAACAAAGAAAGGAAGCCCCAACATGCCACAATAGCCAACAAGCGAGATAGTTTTCCATATATTAAAATATATTTTCTTGAGGTGCCATTATGCTTTCATAATTTATCTATGAAAAAATTAAAAGATTATTAAAATATTTGTCTTGTTGTGGAGCATTTCATTGGTACTGAAATGCTAAAAGATGATTTTGTACAGTTATCATTTGTTGAAAGGTTGTCTGGTGATACGATTATATCGTATTTCATTATTTTATCTCACTTAAAAATGTAAAGGGCACTTAAGACATCTTTCTTTTTAGCCTGTTGGATTACCCCACCCGTGACGATAATCACAGGCGGCGCGATATTTCAAAGGCTCTACCTTTTGACTTTTGAAATGGCAACACCGTTTCCTTTTTCTCCGAACGTGACGAGGCATGTAAGCTCTTCAGGGACATAGACTGAAGATTGTATTGAACTGTTCATAACCTCAACGTTGTTGCTTTTCCTGTTAATATATTTATTAATTGTTTGCTTGAGATCAATGTTTTTTTCCCTTTTTACCTGGATTTACACGAGTCCGCCAAATATTATTTGATGAACAAATGCACCAGTAGGTATAAAATGATAATACTTTCCAAATTTAATAATATAAGTGGTAAAAAAGGATAATCTCTGATCATAAATCCTTATTACTTTAGAATTAAACAAATCAGTCATATGAGTTTTAGGCAAGAACTTCCAATTTATGAAGTTTTGATTAGTTCACAAATGTTGATATAATCATATTTTAGAAGGTTTCAGTTTTTTAAAAAAAAGGACTTTTTTTCTAATTAACTTGAATGGAAATTTTTCCTACATTTTGTTATTGTTGGGTTACTACCCCTTGACGATAATCTCAAGCAGCACAATATTTGAAAGGATCTTCCTCTTTCCCCTTTGACTTTTAAGGTGGAAACAACATTCTTTTCTCTCCGATAGACACAATGCGTGTAAGTATTTCAGAGACACAGACTGAAGATTGTATTGAACTGTTCCTAATTTCAACTTCTTTTCTTTCTTTATCCTTCTTGTCTTGTTAATACATTTATTGATTGTTGTTTAATTCCATATTTTGTATCTTATTTTTACCTGAACAGACATACGAGTCCGCTAAATATTGTTTGCGGAACAAATGCACTAGGGAGCCATAGAAAGATAATACTTTTCATTCCAACAACAAATCTAAGGTCATCTAATTTAAAATATTTCGTTTTGTGATGTGTTGCCACAATTTTGTTAAAAGAACATTTTATTGTCAAAGTTCCTCGTAGTTTCTTGCTTTCCTGCTTGCTGGGAATCGTCTTCTGTAGTTCCAATCTTTAAAAACTCTGGCGAACCGTCTGATCCTTCTAACTATCGGCCTATAATCTTTCTAGATCTTTTTGGCAAAGTACGAAAGGCTCTAATCATCACCAAAATGATTAGTCACCCCCCCCCACATCACAGAGTTTTCTTTCAGATAAGCAATATGGTTTTCGCTTCTCTTGGCGAGTTGTTGATGTATTAACGATTATTGCTGAAAGAAAGATTCTATCAAGCTTTAGATAAGAATGGTGAAGCTTGAGCTGTTGCTTTGGACATCTCGAAAGCATTTGACAGTGTTTGGCATACTCGACTTCTTCACAAGTTGAAAGATTATAGTATTTCTATTTCTGGACGAATTTTTGAACAAATTCAGTGTTTATTATCAAATCACGAAATGAAACTAAAAACTACTCTTCTAGATTTGTTTTCATTAATGAAGGTGTCCCTCAAAGCTCTATCCTTGGACCTATGTTGCTCCTAATTTTTATCAATAACCTTGCTGGACGCTTCAGTATCTATACTGATGACCCAACAATTTACTCCTGTCTAGAAAGTCTTATCGATTCGATTAAGTCAAATTGGCTTATTAATTTTAACACCTCCAAAACAAGCTTTCTCTTAATCATGACTGAGAGAACCCTTTCTGTCTTCCATCAGAATGACTGATGCTAACCTCCAGGAGAGTGACTCATTGTACCTTTTCGGGCTAACGTTCTTGTGCTGACACGAAATGGAAAGATTATATTGAATTCATTGCAAAGTCTGAAGCTAAGAATGTTGGTTCATGATGTGACAAGTGTCACATCATGAACCAACATTCTTAGCTTCAGACTTTGCAATGAATTCAATGAATGCAATGAAGACGCTGGTAAATTGAAAAAAAGGCTTTTGAAAATAAACTGAAAAAGAAGAAAAGAAACGCTGTTTTTCGACAGACTGAAATTATACTGATAACAAAACAAGAAAAACGCTATTTTTTCAATAGACTGAAAGTATACTGATAACAAGACAAGGAAAATGAAAGGAAAGAATATTTGTTTTCTTTCTCTCACCACGCCGAGGTTGAGATGCCGACGACGTCTAGTGTAGAAGCCATCCGTTTATGGTCAAATTAATAAATGATTGTATTTTCTTAAGTGTCCAATCGAACTCGCGCGGAAGAATAGATTATATTTTAACGACCTCAAGTGCCGACGATGGAACGAGATAAAGCGTCAGTGGGCCACTCGTTGAACGAAGTTGGTAATGGGAAGTCCACCGACGAAGGCTAACAGCAAGTCTTTCGCCAAAGTTCGGTCAGTTGATAAGACTTGGAATCTAAGACCGACATGTTTCCAAAATAAAGCAGGAATGGAATTGTAGTTATATTTCCTTTTCGTCTGCCTAAGACGTGACAAAATTTATTAAAACAAAGGAATTATCTCTTTTTGTCACTTGTTGACCAAAGAGCTGGCGAGGGGAAGCGACAGGTGACAAATCCCAGATGCAACCAACCCCACAAGGGCACGATAAGAATTCTCCGATGATGGAAATTTTGGATGATAACTGAATTTAGCAATTTGAACTTGACCACGGCTAGCCTCTGGGAACAGGTTTGATTAGGAGAGAAAGAGAGAGATAAAGTTACAGGTAGAATATATTAATGGTCTTGGTTTGTATTTTTAAACTAGTACATCTACTTTGGGAGGGTGTTTATCGGATATTTAGATAGAAGCGCAATTTTATTGATTTGTTACGTGTGACACTTTTCATAGATTAGCCTCTGCTTTATAGTGATTATAATAAAATCTTAAAAAAGAGAAATTTCGTTAGAAACAAAGAAAAGAGTTTTTGGATTGCTATGTAGTATCCATCGTCTTATATGGCTGTGAATGTTGGACAATTTCCCAAAGAATAAAGAAAAAAAACTAGAAGCAGAAGAAATGTGTTTCTACAGAAGGATGCTGAGAATTATATGGACGAAATGAGTAAGCAAAGAGGAAGTCTTAAATAAAATGGTAACAGAAAGAACACTGACTGGGTGTAACAGCAAAATTATCCAATTGTTAGATTAAAGTCTGAACCGCTGTATCTTAGAAATGATTAAAGATATCTTACTGGAATTCCCCGAGGTTTTTAGAATACTATTAGACTCTACTTTGAGCAATAAGAATGTATAATTACTCTTTAAGCTTAACAGAAGAATCGTGATGAAATTGATCATGAATGAAAATGACACGTTCATCATTGATTAATCATAGCTAAGGATCGGAAGCTCATGAAGTATTGAAATAAAGTTCATATTCTCCCTCCAGCTATGGGTAAATAGCAGGGCAGACTAGGTTCTATAGCCTTGGATGGCAACTGGTCTAGGAGAAGGACAACTCTGAATTCAAAACCTGCGGAGGGTCGTTTGGGGACCTTGTAGTGCACCAGGTCTCTGTATTTGGCCCTTCAAAAAGTGTGGATGGTCCTGCACGAAACCTTCACCACTATAATCAAATCTCATGTGCTGTTGTCGGGCTGTCGGTTTCCTAGGAACTGATCTGCTTGACCCTCGTACGTCGGATTCGACCGATTAGTCGAGCGATATATATATATATATATATATATATATATATATATATATATATATATATGTATGTATGTATGTATGTATGAATATTATAATTTTATCATATAGACAAAACCATTTTACTCACTACAAAGATGCAACTTGGTTTCAGTGCATTTCAACTGCACTTCAACGGGTGAGAATCGAAAATGATTATGAAAAATCCCGCTTGTAGACAAGCCGTATGTGAAATGCCACTTCTTTTTTTTCCATTTGTTTGAGAAGAAAAATATACATAAAAAAAGTTGATGGTGTGAAACAATAGTACTTGTTGATAGTAGTTTGGTGAAGAATGGATTGCGTGTTTAATGTTGACTGGTCTGTAGAGATTTCTTTTGCCGATAAGCACTGGTCAAAAGTCAAGGCACATCATCTTACAAGCGTCCTAAGAGTGAGATGTAGGGGAGGAAAGATGGAGATTGGGGATAGTATTACGCTTAAGTAGGTAAAAATTGTAGCGATGGTTCTAGCAGTAATTGGGAATCTTATTTTTGGTTTACTATAAAAATTCTAGAGCTGAATGGCATGTATTTATGTTGGGGTTATCACTACTAATTCTATAATCAATGAACGTAGGAAATATATCGAAGTAGGTGATTTATAATTTTAATCCGTTTATAGTTATGGAATTAAGAATTTAACAATATTGTAGCGTTAGATCCTTAGTATATATATATATATATATATATATATATATATATATATATATATATATATATATATATATAGTTAAATTCCCAGATCAATTCTGTAGACAAGACAGATTGGTATAAAATGACAATTGGAAAAAAATCTTAAACTTTGCCGACGCGTTTCGTCTTCCGACTTTTTCAAGGCAAAAATGAAATCGAAATGTTTTTGTTGTTATAGTTACATTAAAAAATCCAAATTTAAAAAGATAGACGCTTCTGTCTAAGCCGTTTTTTCTGGTTAATGTAAATTACCTTTATATTAAGGGATTTTTTTTTCATGTCGACAATATAGTTAAATTCCCAGATCAATTCTGTGGACATGACTGATTGGTATAAAATGACAATTGGAAAAAAAAATGATTTCATTTTTGCCTTGAAAAACTAGGAAGACGAAACGCGTCGGCAAAATCTAAGATTTTTTCCAATTGTCATTTCATATATATATATATATATATATATATATATATATATATTATTCCAGGTTCATTTTTATACTTATTCAAGATGATTTTCGTTCTCTCTAACCTTATAAGTTTCTGTCCTGGAGTAATAAGGTGCCTCGCAGGTTTCACGTACGATTTCATCTTCAAGACTTTTTCACTACTCTTTAGACTGTCATAGCTGAAACTCCTCTCTCACATGCCAAACGTCTTATGAATTGAGTTGGATCTTTTATAATTGATCTCCTTAGCTTTAAGTTGAGATGATGATGATCCCTCTTCCTGCTGTGACCTCCTGATCCAGTTTTCCTCTCTACTGTTCCCTCTTTTTTAAACTTATTCACCGTCCTCATAATGCTTTTTGAATGAAGATGGAAGCCAGAGTATGAATGTTGGTACCATTACTGAAGGCTTGTATGATCTTTTCCTCTCACCACTGCTCAGTTGAGAAGACAGTGGATCTGACACAAAGCATTTTTAACCTGCTCTCTTTTTAGGTGAATAACTTAACTTAACCATTACACCACGCCGAGGTGCCCAGTGTGTGTTCGTTTATATATGGGATCGGATTTCCTACATTTTTTAACCGATTTCAACAAAACTTCACTTTTTTTTTTTTTGGCAGGTAGTGTTTCTTATTGTCTTGCACACTTTTTTCTTTATTTTTACATTCAGAATGCTTTAAAAATTCCATTTACAAGACAATTGTTTATAATAAAATTCTATTCAATCGGTAGACTCATAACGATTGAAAACAATGTTTTTTTTGAGTTTGACGAATTCGTAAAAGAAAAACAAAAAAAACTAATTAAGACATGCGTGTCCGTCAAGCTTAAACAATAATCTTTGTCAATTTTATTTTTCAGTCTTTATGATGGTCGATACTTGATCTATCTCTTACTGTTACATCCCCGGGCAACGCCGGGCTCTACTGCTAGTTCTAAATATAAGTGTCTTTTTGTTTCCATTTTCGTGAAAGAACGGACAGGGAAGACAGCCGCTGGACTGTGCACCAACTTCACCTACGCCTCAGCTCTATTTCTCCCGTTTATAACAGTAGGTTACAATCCAAGCATAAATTATTAAATAGAATTAAGTGTAGACAGTGAAGATCAAATCCTTCTCTTTCAGTTTTTCAGTTAATTTTCTGTATTTGATACAAAATCTACGAGTTAAAAAGTTTCCTTTTCCTCAAAGATGACACCTGAAGTAGATTGAAATGTTGGAATGACAACAGCAAAAATACAAATAAATTGCACTTCCGAATATTGGCGGCCATGTTTGTAATTCTTCACAAAGGTCTAGATGATAGAATGTCTGTTAATATAAAAGTCACTATATGATTTACTATGAGTTCAACAGAATGGTGCTATGAATTACGGCACGGTTCACTTTTGGTTCGTATTTCTTCCATCTTAATTTCAGTTAAGTTATAATACGTGAACGTAATCAAATCAACTGGAATTTGAAAATTGGCTCCCCGATTCCTCAGTCCGAGCCACTATCCATTACTCTACTATGTATACACACACACACACACGTAAATTTATTTTATATATAAACAATTATTATATTATGTTATAGTACTCGTAGTAATATTGCCTTGAATTATTATTATTATTATAACTTTATGTCTTTTTCACCTGCATTTGTTTTATAATCACATGCGGGGTCATTACGAATGACCTCGAGCAAGCGGAGGATGTAAATTTTTAAGATTTCTTCTTTTTTTAAAATCATTTAACCTCAAGCAAGGCGATAATGCCACTAAGACGCAAAGGGTTAATGGAAGTGAGAGAGAATTAGAAGACTATAATGAGGAGGAAGGACAGTAAAAGAACAGAAATGAAGAAAACAAAAGATGGTGATTGGCGTTGCATTTAAAATACCCAACGGTAGAAGGAAGCCATTCGGAGAGCTTCGTAAAATATCACACAGGACATAGCGCCGCATCATTTTGTGCAACGAAAATAATAGTGTTTGTACAGACCTTCTCGATATATGGCAGCGTCAATGAAAATGAATAAACTGAATCCAGTACATGTGCTTTGTATTACTGTATTACTTGTTGTTTTGTTGTTGAGTTCCATTCTCTACCAGCCCCAAAGCTTCAACTACAACAGGAACAGTTTTAGTTTTTATGTACTACATTGTTTTATTATTTCCATCTCCAGGTCTCTGGATTTGCTTAGTTTTTTCAAAATCCTTCGCAAAGATGTTTTTGTCACAAGACACGCTCATGTCTATCAGTGTGTATACTTTTTCTCTTATGTCTTTGATAATAATGACTGGGAAATTTGTTTGTATTGTTCGACCTGTTTATTATTATTATTATTATTATTATTATTATTATTATTATTATTATTATTATTATCTCCTTCCTCGCAGTTTTTCTGTCGATGAGGGTTTACTAAAATGGATCTACTTCCCAAAATCTGAAAGGACTAGACATGAGAATTTATTAAAAATCTATTCTTGGTTGACCTGAGAACTTTTTAGCACACCCTCGAGTTTATCTATCTACGTCTAATCATTATCTATCTTTCTATCTAAGTCTAATCATTATCTATCTTTCTATCTAAGTCTAATCATTATCTCTGTACGTTTAATCATTATCTAAGTCTAGTCATTATCTATCTATCTATCAAGCCGCTAATGACCCGTTGGCGAGCCGTCGATGTCAACGCCATCGGTCCTCTGGTGGTAGCCACCGGAAAAGCCACCGGTGGGCCTCTAGCAGTCCGCCAGTGGTAACATCGCCGAGAGGAATACGCTGGAGGGCCAGCAGCGGTAAATGCTAGTGGCATTGCCACCCAGTGGCATTGCCACCCAGTGGCAGATTGGTGGCTTGCGTGTAGGAATAGACTGTTGCGTCGTTTCGATGTCGCCATTTTAAATTAAAATTTGTCATATCGACTTGCGAAATTCGCTTGTACCAGGAAGTTAATGTTTTAGTGTTTCCGATGCGCGCATTTAATTTGTCTTGTTGAGAAAAATATACTGTATTCAATATTTTGTCGGTGGTCACCATTTGTTGCAGGATGTTATCCTTTTCCACTGTTTGTTATTAAATACAGTTGGAACTTTTAATGGTAATGTCCTAAACTACATTGAGACAAAGTCACTTGTTCATCCTGCCTAAAAGTCACAACTGATATTACCGTACTTCCCTAGCCCTAAAATCATAGTAGGCGTTTGGAAGTAGCTTAGGCGATAAAGAGAGAGGGGGAGTCATGGGAGTTGAGATACAATCAATGAATAAAACAAAATCATTCTTAGTGTGTGTAAAACAGAAAACAACATTATAACAAGCAAAGAAAAAAAAACGAGAAAGAAAATCACATATCTCTTTTTGCATACAATATGTATGTACCTGAATTGTACAATTCAGGGATTTTTTTTTTTTTTCAAGACCAGGAAGTGTCATATTTGTGGAAGCTGTATTCGTCGTCGATGTGACTTCCGTTACTGCTGACTGGCCCTATGAAAAAAGAAAGATCATCGTGACTAAATCAGAGAAGAGAGGAAAGAGAGATAGAGAGAGAGAGAGAAAATGGAAGGGCATTGCTATTCCCATTTTTATACACCCCTCTGGGCGAGTCTCATTGTTCGAGAAGTACAGGGTGGTCCGAAAGTCTTTTCAACTCCTATCAAAAAGTAATGAAACCAATAGAACAGCAAGTAATACAAAGCACATGTACTGGATTCAGTTTATTCATCTTCATTGATGCTGCCATATTTCGAGAAGGTCTGTACAAACACTTATTTTCGTGGCACAAAATGATGCGGCACCATGTCCTGTGTGATATTTTACGAAGCTCTCCGAACGGCTTCCTTCTACCGTTGGGTATTTTGGTATTGTTCATGTGACACTCTCTCCTTGATAATACCCGACTGAGCGTTGAGATAGAAAATTATATTTTGTATGGGGTGACAAGATTTTCGCACCATTCTGTAATTTAATGTTATATTTATTTTTAGAAATGTATATAATCGTAGTAGCCAGATTTCTAAACTTTCACTCACCTCTACAAGCGGAAGCGTTGTTAGACTGTAAGCGATCTGGGATTGCAAAGGAAATGTTTGTCGCCGATTATTTCCACGTCACCGAGAATAAATCACTAAGTTGAGACTCGAACATCGGGGACAGAAAGAAAATGCTGAAAACTCGATTCGCAAGTACTGTTTCACAAATCACAATTCACGCAACCAGTCAGAAAATAACTCTCTCGCCAACCAACGTGCCAGCCAAAATCGCCGACTTTTTTCCCCCGATTCGAGAACACCAACTGCTTTTATCGGCCGAACATTTTTTTTCCATTCGTCCACAGTTGGGAGAGGATGTTCAGTAAGTAATTTACATATCAACATACTTTTATAGCGACTCCTGCGACGGACTTTTTTTTTTTTTAATTCAGATATTCCATTTTCAGCATGTCAAGCGGAATACGTACCCTTTTGTTTGGTAAGTAACTTTCTTTTTCGCCACATTTTCTGCCGTAGAATACACGCGACGTGCTGTCGCTTTGGTTTGACGAGGTAAGTCGCCGGTTTCTTCTCTATATAGACTTTTTAAATATTGATTATTATTTCTTTCATCTTAATTTCATTTGCTTTTCATCTAGTAGTATTAGTAGTAATATTATCTTGAATTTGGATTAGATGAAGCATTGTCAGCCATTATTAATTTTTGACTAGTATTTCTTTCATCTTAATTTCATTTACTTTTCATCTACTAGTATTAGTAATAATATTATCTTGAATTTGGATTAGATGAATCATTGTCAGCCATTTAATTGTGAGACTAGCTGCTCCATGTCGATGCGCTCAACTACTAAAGGCTACCACAGTTTGAGTTACCGGTGAAATTCGAACATACTACTCTGGTTTCTGAGACCAGTTTGCTAACCACTATTCTACGATCACACTTTTTTTTTCTAGGACCTATGTATATGTGCATTAACTTTCTGGCTATTTCCTAACTCCCACACAGTATCGAAAAGAAGGAAAAAATTTTTGAAGGAGTTGATATTTAAAACATTTCTTCCTGCAAGGATTCTAAGAGAACACGACAACCAATTTCACCCCGTTCAAGTTTTACTGCAAACATTTAATTTGCTGTAGTTTTGGCGAACAAGCAAAGCCTTTCGGCGAGATTTGGTCAATTAGAAAGTAATTAGAAAATTAGTCTGAAATCGGAGACTATACAGAAACACGCTCATGTCGAGCAAATAACGAAACCTAACCAATTCTCTTTTCTCACGTTCTCATCTTCTCGAAAGCTGCTTTGGAAGCTGAGACTTAGAAATGCAATTTACGCAAGCAGCACGTGAATGTTGACTAGAGAACTTCCCTGATGTATAACAAGGTTATTTTGGGACATGTTCTTCGAGTTGTTCGCTTTTATGTTAGGCTGAAGAAATGGTGGTAAAGTTAGACAGCAGGAATTACGCTGTTTCGGTCTGTAAATAATGTTCCGGTGGCAGCAATCTGACTGTTAACACATGGCCTTGTATAAGTCTTACATAACAGCCATCCCATGACATGAAAAACGAAACTGCTGAAAAATGTCATGTTTCGATTCATCGGCAGGCAAAAAAAAAAACCCAAAAAAAAACAGAGCAATAAAATTAGAACGAAAGAGAGGAAATATCAATAATAAACATTTAAACTAATTTATTTTTGTTTCTTAGAAATCAGATTTCGGCGACTGTCGAGTGTTTATTGAATATAAGATAAGAATTATTCATTTATAATGTGCATGCATGTGTGCGTGAGAAACGTAATTTCAATAGCTTTGAAATAAGGCTGTTTGTTTCGGTCACCCGCGTCACGTGGTAGCAGGTTGAACGTGTGGCTTCAGAGAGTAAAAATCGCCGGTTCTTATTGCTTTTACTGGTAGATTCAAAAGGCTTGAATTTTATCTTGCTTCTGATTGGTTAAAAACTAACTTGTGTTCTCTACTACGACCGCGCAGAACTTTTTTATGACATTGAAACCGTCCTAGGTAAGACGATAAACTACATCCGCGTCCTGCGTAAAACAATAAACTACATCTGCATCCTGGGTAAGACGATAAACTACATCCAACAGCAAGGCCTCTGATCGGGAGTCTTTGAGGAGCGTGGAACCATCTCTTAATTGCTGGTGTCCCTAGGTCCATCCTGACCCGGGGGAGTAGAACCTATTAGGGTCCCAGTTATGAGCAAATAGTTAACCCCCAAATTGGGGTCAAAACGTGTAAAAATAGTTGTTTTTTTTTAATACCAGCAAAAGATTTTTGTAAAAAAATTATTACCGGCAATACATTATTACCGGCGCTACATTTTTGGAAAAAATATTACCAGTAATACTTTTTGGTAAAAAATATTACCAGTAATACTTTTTGGTAAAAAATATTATTAAAAATACTTTTTGAAAAAAAAAAAAATTACCAGCAATAAAAATCTTGTCGGCATTGAATAACCCATTAAGGTTGATATACCGTAAACCAAACCAAAACAAACCAAATGACATTGAACTATAATTATTTCTTTTTTGTGCCATTATCAAGATTATCTTTTTTGCCATTAAAAACATACAAACTAAGCTTGTTTTTTACGTTCTATGTTTTTACTGACTCTGGTTCGTTTATTGTTAACATCCTGATGCTTCCTGATCACGAGGAAAACTAAGAGCTTAGACATTTTGCTTTCCAAATTTGAAGATTTTTAAATTGTTTGAAGTTCTTACATAAAATATTCTGATTATCAATTTTCGACATATTAAAAGCTGACAGTCAAATTCCGCTGACAATACCGGTTCTCGTTCGATCATCGAAGATAAGCAATGTCGATCCCGGTTGGTACTTAGATGAGAGATCGCTTGGAAATATCGGGCACTGTTGTGAGTTTGTAGTGAACAAAACAAGATCTAGATTTAAAATTCAAATGCTAAGCACTGACTCATTAATTTTTGCTAGAAATTAAAAAGACTCGAATTTACAAACTTTGCTTTACCCACACGCAAAAGCGAATCCAAAACAAAACTCGTCAAATTTCACAACTTGATGCGAAATATTTTTCGGCCAATAGAAAATTAGGAAACATTTAAAAACAAAATTCAAATAATCTTCAATTCTTAGAAACAAATTCTTTTACGGAACTTTTCGCGAGCCGACGCGAAGTTTGTTCGTCGTTCAATGGAAAGGCCCGAATCATATCCGGGAGTGAATTCCCAAATGACCTTTTCAAGCCCCTCAAACAAAATAAAAGACGGGCAAGTTAGCCTGTCACCAGAGAGAAAGAAACGAGCATATTAACACGTCCCTTGACAAACGTCAAGCGATCTCTATTATTATCTCTTCTTTTCTCCCTCAACGTTTTTATACTTGATAAAAGAACGGAACTTTTTAAGATTGAGCGATTACTTCAAAGACATTCCTACCCTACGATAACGCTCATACATACATACACACATAAGTTCCTGCCTACGTATACATAAACTCATTCTTGCAAGGACTACTACAAACATTTTGACAACCTTGTATCAACCAAAATACATTAATTTTATTTGTAAAGACCTAAATTGATTTATATGTATATAAATTTGTTGTTTCACTTTACAATTTGATTTTCTTGTTTTATACCCTTCTTATAGTGGGCTATCTAACTAACAAGGTCAAATCAAACTAATCTATTTCAACACGCTTACACTTCACTACAACTGATAAGCCACTATAAGTTATCCCACTTGACTTTGCTAAAAAAAATCGTTTCTAGGGGGCGCTCCTTGAACCTATATAAAGACGTGCATTTATATCTCCATAGTCTTTTTTACAGCTGCTGACTATAAGATGTAGTCGCATGTGAGGAAAAAAGTGCCCCTCCCCACCGAGGCACGTTCATTTTCATGGTTTTACTTTTCTCTCTTGGCCGTTTATAGTCTTTCACGCATGTGTCTATCGTGTACGCCTAAACAAATTTCACACACACATTCTCTAGGTTAAATGTTTTCTGAGTAATTAGTCTTTAAATGTTTTCTTTTTTATTGTCGTTGTAGTTCTGTAGAGGTAAAGAGAACAAGCAAGACTGATATATATATATATCAACAAATATATGTATTAAACAACAAATTTACAAGTGACAAAGACATCAACATTTGTGTTTGTGTGTTAACGTAAAAGTGTTTGTATTTTTGTGAATGTTCGTATATACGTGTATGTGTGTTTCATGGCGTTCTCTCACAAGTGGGCGAAAACACGGATCTTTACGAGAGATTCCATTTTTAAATGTGTCCGCTGCAATGTGAAAAAGAGAAAGAGGCAAGAAATTGCCCAGTATTTAGTATAGGGAGAGCGCCCCATAGTGAACAGTTTGGGAATTAAGGAGGAGCTAACTCCGACAGTTCCTTTTGTCAATACATGAAATTAGATGTCGTTTGTTTTATATTGTTTTGTGTTATCATTTTTTACTTGAACTCATATTGAGTCCGCCAATATTGTTTGTGGGATAAATTTTCCAGGAGCACGTATCGAAAGTGTTGATTACTGCAACATTATAGTGACTAAATATTTGCCCAAACATACCAGCTATGCCGCGACACTGTAAACGACTTCCTGCAATCCGAAATAATTTTCGGCTTTAAATAACCCACAAAGAGTTGATAAACCGTAAAAATCCATTTTAAATTAAAGTCTAGAGGACCGTGTGGGTTTAAGTGGTGTTGAATTAGGAACACGTGCATTTATTTCCTGCTAGAAAAAGGTCCAACTACAGGAACATAGCGGACTCAAGTTGAGTCCAACCGAAGATGTAAAGAAGACAAACAAGACCGATGCATATATATAAACAAATATATGTATTAAACAACAAATTTACAAGTGACAAAGACATCAACATTTGTGTTCGTGTGTGAACGTAAAGAGTTTGTATATTGGTGAAAGTTCGTACGTACGTGTATAAGTGGGCGAAAACGCGGCTCTCTACGAGAGATCACATATTTAAATGTGTCCGCTGAAATACAAAGTGAAAAAGAGAACAAGACAAGAAGTTGCCCAGTATTTATAGTGTACGGAGAGCGACCCCTAGTGAACAATTAGGGAATTAAGGAGGAGCTAACTCCGACAAAAGAAAAAAATTAATGATGAGATTCCAACTCGAATTCTTGGGAGCCTGTCTGACATAAGCAGCGTCTTACCGATTAGGTCATGAAGACCAAGAGACGAAAATTCATATTGTCATATAGCTACACTATTTGACCATGTTTCTACACAGCATATTATTTATTTCTTCCATTGTTATTTAGTAGCAGACGTTATTGGAAATTTTTAATGGAGAATATATTCTACCTGATTTTCTTCTTTCTTTTTATGTGCCATGTCCTTTCAGGACGTAGGCGATCATGGCTCTCCACTTTCCCCTATCTCTTGTAGCCCTTCCCCCTATTTCCTCCCCCAAAACGACGTTCTGTCATCCACTTGCTTAAGTCCGCCAAGCATGTCACGCGTTGTTTTCCCTTGTTTTTTCCCCTCTATTTGACTCGTGAGTATCACATTCTCCAGGCCCTCCTTCCTCATTATGTGTGCCAGAAACTTCAGCTGCCTCTTGTCACGTAACAGTTCAGTATTCTTTTCTTTGTTACCAAAGATATCCCCCTGTCTCGCAGTATTATGCTCAGCTTTTGGAATGTGTCCTTGGCTATCCCAGTACGCCTACGGATCTGTGTCGCACTTACTGTCCTGTTAAGACGCTTTCCACATATTTAAACTTCCGCGTCTGCTTGATTCTGGTGTTCCCGACCATCAAATCGCATTTCGGGCTCATCCTCTTACTGATCACCATGCACTACGTCTTAACTTACCATTCCAATACAGCATTACCGCAATGAAATTCAGTGAATACACGATGAAAAGTAATTGGAACAAACACGTCCTCAATTAAATGAATGCATTCGTCTATTTAATCGGTTCCAACGACAGTGGAATGAATGTATAAACATCCCTCTCCCCAGGTTTATAAACAAAACATAGATGCATGCTGGGATTTCTTTTGTTGTAGCATACCTACGGACGATAAAGGTTATGTCCCCATTCACATGAATACAGTAGTAAATCCTGTATGTTGGTCTGCAGTTGGAAATTCGTCTCCAGCTGTGCTGGTCAAACTCTCTGTCTCTGAGAAGAGAGGATCTCCAGACGAAGCTATGTCGAAGGACAGAGTCTCGTCTTGGGAAACAGCTACCCGACCCCGTTTTATACGGGGGCTACGGGGAATATTTGGCCGAGCATATGGGCTCGGATACCCCACATTAAATTCGTTCTTGTGCCACATCTGACCGCATGAGGCGGTTGGTAGATATCCTGCAGTTGGAGTTTCATTGTGGAATTCACTTGACTCACTTCTAGCAGTTGACTAATTCTTCTACGCGCCGCTGGCGAATCTTATATGTGTTGTTCTTGCCCTAAGTATTACCGTTCATTACCAACCTTCGTTTGATTATTTTATTCAGTAACCTTCCCTAGGTTGCAATATCTTCCTAGCCAATAAGATCGGCCACTTCTTGGTCTCACCCGATACATTTCTGTCCTTTCAGTGGTCATTCCTCCCCAAGGTTTACCTCTCCCTTGGGATGGGGGCTGAATTTATTGTCCGGCACCTGAAGCGTCCCTAAAATGTCAAGTGCCGAGGTAGTTTGGGAATTTTTCCATGGTACGGCCGATAAAACCACTTTAAAAGCCACGATCTTGTATCACATCTGGTCGCGTTCTAGGCGCGCTGGAAAAAAAAACTATATTTCCGCCCTTTCTTGTCTTGAAGTCAGATCGCTTGTCTGTATCCCCTTCTGTGTCTAAACACCATTCTTAGTTTATGAGCTTTTTTGCCTTATTACTATTGCTTTACCTTGCATATATTGTTTCCTTAATATTATTCTTACCTTGATCTTAAGTTTCTTTCTGTCATTCTTTATTGTAAACAGTATCAATTCTGTTTGTTGGGCATTTCTGTCAGTTACTCTATATAAGAAACGCGTATATCTCTCAAAAGGGGGAAATGGACAAACAAAATGCATTTCATAGAAATACACAAGGAAAACACTTTTCAAATACAGAAACTAACAATTTGAAGTAAACTCAAGAGAATAATTTCAAACTGCTTAGTAGGGAAGAGACAGTTACCGTGTATGCGATAGAGAAGGTGCTTATATTCCTTTGGTGGAGCTAAGTCACGTAGGTCACATGACAGCCGCTTAGTGACGTCCCTCCATACAGTGACGAAAGCGGGAGTCAAATTCAGTTTGTTTACAGCAACGAAACCAAAATGTTGCTTTCTTTCGAACGCACCCCCATGGCCTGGGCAGAGGATAAGTAACTTAAAAGTCTACGGTGACGTTTCACTTTGGGAATATATCTTTCTCAGTTATAGAAAGGAACTGCAGTTCTCTGTTTCCGTTTCATGGAATACGTACTCGCCTAAAGCATAGATGATTCCGGCCCATTTGAATCTGGAATCCTAAACATGGCTTCTCCAGACAAAGGAGTATCTCCATATTATATGTAAGATACTTCCTTTTGTTTCTTCTTACACTCTTCTTTACTGTTTAGATATATACGATATATTGTTTTCCGCTACGATATATATATATATATATATATATATATATATATATATATATATAATTATTTATTCGAAAATTATAACATAAATATGTTATAAAATCACTACAAAAATACCCATTTTGTTTCAACATTTCTGTTGTCTCATCACGTGATGGTGTTCAATATAGAATAAAGGGTTTTAAAAGGTTCAAATCAATCAAACATCCCTCGCTTGGGGAAACGCTGTTATATATATATATATGTGTGTGTGTGTGTGTGTGTGTGTGTCATAGTATAAAAGTCTTTTTGAGAACAAAGCATGTTTGTCATTCCTCTTCCTTTCGCGCCATTCCGTTCCGTCCGTGAACTATGATGTTATTATAACCGTGTTGCGTCGTCTCTTCGGCCGACATGGTAGTTTCCTTAGCCACTAAGGGGCCGCGTGATAGCAAACTCGCGGAAATTACAACTAATGCATGTATGTATGTGATAAATGCATGCATGTGTATATGTGATAAATGTCTAATATATTTTTACGGTCCTTAAAAAATTATTCTGATAATTTTAAAGTTATTACTACTGCTACCCTGCTACTACCAAGTAGTAAAGTCTCTAAACCCCGGAACACACATACCGGGCCCTTCGGCGACCGTTACAGGATATATTAATATTATAAGAAATATAAAAAAGAAAAGGGTGTTAATATCGCGTCGGAAAAAATCGCGTCGGAAAAAATCCCGCGTCACCTTAACTTTAACGCTCCTCTCGCGAGACCGAGATGTGACGTCTTTCTTACTCTTTGCTATGCTAATTATTTCCGACTCAAAGACAGACAGCCATCTTTGGTAACCCTATTACGTAATAGTCACTAAGTCATTCCAAGTTTTTCTTTCTTTCATAGATTAATATAAGAGTACAAATGTGGAACAAACATTAACTCACTACAGTAATAATTAGAATTGCCAACAATCCCGCAACCTCCGCCCATTTTATTAGGCGTCTGAGAGTATTTGGCAGTGATTACTAGACAGTTTCTTCAGCGTTGAAGAGGAGACTCGATACAACATAGTTTGGGTTCTACAGAAGGATGCTGAGAACACCATGGATGGAATATATGAGTAACGAGGAAGTTTTAAAGAAGATGCAAACAAAAAGTACGCTTGTCCTTAGAATCAGAAAGAGAGTTGACATTTTTAGATCACAAAGTTGTCAAGAAAAACATCATTTTGACGCAGGGCTTACGGCCACATCATGTTCAAGCAATGCTTCCCGTACGATTATCGAAGTTAAGCAACGTCGAGTCTGGTCCGTAACAAAATGGGAGACCGCTTTGGAATAATAGGTACTGTAAGCTTAGATGTGCGGGTGGTATAATGGATAATGGTTCGGAATTGTTAATCGGAGAGCCGAGTTCCAATTCCACTCTAGTCTGTTATATTCACTTACGCGTTGAATCCACCTTTTCTCCCATAGCTATGGGTTAAATAGTAGGACTTGTATCGCTAAATGATTATCATTTCTATGAAAAAAAATTCTTACAATCTAAAAGTATTTTCTGGTTTATCAAACTTTTTAAGGTGAATTAAAACCTGCAAAAGGTTGATAACTCAAAAAAAAATCGATCAAGCAATAAACCTTTTGACCCACCATTTCTATCTTTTGTTTATCTATGTTTTGTTTTGTTTTTAAACTTTGTGTAATCTTTTTTAAGCATTTCACTCGAAGCAAGGCAGGAGTGTCACTAGCACGCAAGGGGTTACAGAGAGTTTGGGCAAGAATAAAGAGGGGTGTTTGAGGAAAGTATAAAGAGAGGGACAGGGATCAAGATCAAGGCATCAGGAGATGTCGATTGACATTACACTTAAATATTTGAAGATTATAGTCATCAGGGAAGCAAGTAAGAGGAAAGGAGTTCCACAGATGGGAAGTGCGAGGGAAGAAGCTGTTGGGGTAGAAGAGACGGCTACATTTAACTGTTTTTACAGTAAAAGGGTGGGACTGAGATGCCAACCTAGGAGCATGCTTAAATTCATGCAGTTGGGACATTAGTGAAAGTAGATCGTCAGAGCAGTTGCTATGAAAATATTTGTAGAAAAGACAGAGGGAAGCCACAGCACGTCTGTGAGTTAGTGACTGTAAACGAGATGCCAAATCAGGACCTATCATATTGCTTATCCGTCTCTGGATTTTGTCGAGGACCTCGAAATGAACAGCGGGGGCTCCAGACCATATATGGCAACAGTATTCCATGCAAGGACGAATGGTTGATTTGAAGATTTGAAGGATGGTCTCAGATTGATTTTTATGCTAGATCATGACCAGTATTGATTCTTGTTGAAAACTTGTAAACTGAAGAACTATTGAAGAGAAAAAAGCCGTGAAGTTAAAAGTCAAACTTTCTTTGCTGGTCGAGGAAACGTCCTGTTAGGATCGGCGTGGTGGGGTCAGTTTTCTTGTGTGCATTTTGAATGATGAAGGAAGGCGCTTTGCATAGTGAGTGCTAGAAACGTTGAGACAGGGCACTTAATTATTTTGAACAGGTCGAGGTCGCTGCATATCGCTGATTGCTCGAATATGAGTCGACTGCTGAGGCGTTTTTTAAGTCGCTTGTTGCGTGTTGAAATGTGGTTTGCAGCACTGATATCCATTTTTGTTATTTTACTGGCAACTACTTTAGTCCGTTCGTGCGTGTGTCTGGCGTTTCTAGCAGAGAGTCCGTGAAGGCGTGTCTCGATGCGTGTAGCAGGGGCGCGTGTTGCACAAACATGGCGTGGCTTCTGCTGGTTGACTGTTGTCGAACCGTTGTAAAAATCGAGAGTTTGTATTTGGTGAAATCTAAAATCGGCTCACCAGTGCCTAATCGCTTATCTTTCTTTCTTTCTTTCTTTCTGTCATGACTTGGTATTGGTTTAAAAATAACTTTCCATTAATTACAATTGGTTGAGTAATGCGTTTAAGTGTTGGGAGTGCGTTGTTGTAAATATGCGTGGAGATTTCGCCCCAAATTGATTTCAATCAAAACTTGGACTGGGCATTTCGAGCCAGAAATTAACTGTAACAAAAACAACGAACTGTTCTATTTTTTTTTAAATTTCAGTCCGATTTGAGAACTTCTAGTTGTATCTCTAAATGATTAATTAACGCGATAACCTCGCATTAACGCCGAGAGTGCTCAATTTCCTTTTTTACTGAAGTTCACTTACTAGAAGGCCTGAGAGCCATTCAAGGTAGAGTGTTATTTAATAAGGTTTGTGTAGGAGGAGAAAGAGTAGAACGATTAAAACTCAACTTTTTTTTCTTTTATTTTCTTTGTTACGGGTTATCAACCCATTGCAGGTTCTTAAAAGCCAGAAAATATTTTTTAGATTGTAAGAATTTTTTTTGAGATAATAATGGCTTAGTTATACAATTCTTACTAATTAACCCATAGTTGGGGGAGAAGAGGCGGATCTATAACTTTCCCAAGAGTATTTGCGCGTAAGTGAATATAATGAACCCAACGGGACTTGGAACTCGGCTCTCCGATTAACAATCTGTTATCCATGACAACACCAGCCCACCCAAGCATAAAGAACCTGATATTCCCAGGCAGTCACCCATTTAGGTACTGACCAGGGTTGACGTTGCTTAACTTCGATGATCGTACGGTGTTTCAACGTGGTGTGGCCGTAAACTGATTCTCGACTTGAAGTAGAAGATTGTAGAATTCGAGCAATCAGAAATAAGTTATTGGGAAGAATCTTTCGAATTGGAATTTTCTTCTTAACAAAGATATACATATGGAATAGGGTGATTCAACCCTGGGTACGTAGCAAGGTGGGTCCTGGCTGCTAAAGTCTGGGCAGGTGGCGCTAAAGAACAGAGTTCGTCTGAACATTTGCCATGGAAGTAGCTAAAGGAAAAGTAGAGGAGGCTACTGCAGCGGCCTCCTATTGACATTGCCCGCTGACCACATCAGCGATCGGAACAGCCAAGCATATCCATCAAATGTGACCTAAGTAAATTTAAAAAGGTATTCCCGAACAATCAAGTAAACATCACTAAATGGAAACCAACTGCTAGCTCTTCAACCAGACAGACAAACGAAGAAACATTTATAGATAACGTATACGAGAGTAAGTCAAAAATTTATCCGCATTTTCGCCATAGCATATCTTTAGGATAGTCACACTACCTTCTGCGCATGCGTACTTATAGTTTGCGCTATTGTAGTCACGTGATCAACATTTGAGCTTGATCGCGCTAGTTTTCTTGTTACACTGTAAACATGGTCTCTCTGTTAGCAGTGTGCACCAAGACGGAACAAAGACTCAGTCAGTTATGTGCCATTCGTGATACACGCTTAGGCGATCTTTCGATACATGACTGACGAGGCAGATTTTTTCCCGCAGTAAGTTGTCATTTCTTTCTGTGGTAATTGCCATCCCGCTATTTACCCATAGCAGGAGAGAAGAGGAAGATTCATATATATATATATATATATATATATATATATATATATATATATATATATATATATATATATATATATACGCGTGGCCGAGTGCTTAGAACGTTCGCTTTCTGACATCCGAGTTCGAATCTCACTCCCTGATGTTATCTGCCTGGAGGGTGGACGATCCCAGAGTGCGGCTCATTTGGGAAGTGCCTGAAAACCAGGCCTTGTGAGTAAAATTGGGTAGACGGAACACTTGAGGGGATAGCTGTGCTAGCACGAAGTCATCGTGACCGAGTGTTTGAGTGTGCTGGTGTTGTTCAGATTGTTGATCATACTAGATAACACGCGCTCTCCCAGAAACTGAACTTAGGTCTGCAGTATAACCCACAGGTTAGTGTTAAACAGACACAAATGTGCCAGAGCGAGAGTCGGCAATAGGGATTATCTAGCCTCCCTAGTTGACAAGTCGAATACGAGTGGCTAGCTATTATACAAACACACACACACACACACACGCACACACACACACATATATATATATATATATATATATATATATATATATATATATATATATAATAGCTGACTGAGGGTTAATTTCGACAAATCTTAGTAACGAAAAAGTGATAGACGTAAGACACACTGTTTAATAGATAAAAATGGGGCGTCTACTTCAAATATGAAGTGTTCATAACGTTTGAAGTAATAAAAATAGCAAATTAAAAAATAAATCCATTATTATCTTTAAAAATTGATATATATATATATATATATATATATATATATATATATATATATATATATATATATATTAATCGATTTCACACCAATGATACGAGTAAAGTCACTCGGACACAAGAGGTTTATAGGAAGAATTAGAAAACAGAATATATGTGTGTGGGTGTGCGCCCGTGTGGGTGTAGTGGAGGATTGATTTGATATATATATATATATATATATATATATATATATATATATATATGATTTGATGAAGTTGTTAATCATTAGAAATTAATGATTTGCAATTATTGATATTCAATGCAGCAGCAATGTAAATACATATTCCGGTAATTATAAATATATTCACGTCTGGTATAATCATATATATATATACATAATTTATTGGGATTTTTTACTGATTCACATTTAATAACAGACTTTATTAACTTATTACCATCATTTTATTGATCCCTGTCAAGGTTAACTATAGTGTTAGCAGCTTCATTTTAAAATGTTCATACAGGCAAGACATTTATAGGAGAATGGTTTGATGAAACACTTATTCCTCAATTCTCTTCTGTGTCAAACACCACAACATGTTAATGATGATATATCTTATTAAGATATCTCCAAATTGCAGGGAGACGTGTATTCATGCCTTTCTAGAAAACATTTATGTTAAGTGAACATTAATTGCTTTGGTCAGAATTTGAACTTTGTTTGCTGATAGCATTATCCGTATCGATCACAGTTACACTGCATCATACGTTCGTTAAGAACATATATAAAATGCAGGGATAATTGGATTCATGCCAAGATTACTTTCAAGCATGAAACATACTGTCACCACTTGATGTTGACATCGGTGTCCACTTTTATATTTACATATGCTCCATCTCTGATACTGAATTGAGCACTTTTACACATAAATTTAACATATAAATATAAATATATATATATATATATATATATATATATATATATATATATATATATATATATATATGTGTGTGTGTGTGTGTGTGTGTGTGTGTGTGAACATTAAAGTCAACACTCAAAGGCGACAGGCTGTTTCATGCTAGACGCAATCGTCTGGCCTGAGGTTTGCGTCTTACATGAAACACCCTGTCGTCTCTAAGTATTGACTTCAATGTTCACTTACATTTTACATACGCTCTAGCTCTGATATTGAGCACTTCATCCCATAAATATAGCACACCTTAAAACTATATTTCTTTATATATATATATATATATATATATATCGCTGTATCGCAGGTCATCACTGTGGCTAGACATCCGATTGCTTCAAGTCGGGATCGAAACTCGACCGATTTGGCATCAGTCGGAGACTCTACCCCTCCTCGACAGAGAAAGGGAGTCTTTTTAACGTATTATATACGTAATGTATATAAACGCTAAATCAGCAGCCAAAGCGCTCAATTTACATGAAGAGCTGTGCGTTATAAGCAGGAGCAGCTACTCTTAAAAATTCACTTTCCTCTCAGTGCTCAATCGGCGAACGAGAGCAAGTCATATATATATATATATATATATATATATATATATATATATATATATATTACAATGAATCATTCATACAAAAAGTAAATTAGTAAAGTTAATCATATAAAATGGCGAAATCCCTTCGTTAACTAAATTTTAATGATAATCCCTCGATGAATGTCATATTACTTGTTTGTTTGTTTTTTTAACTGTATTCGTTCTTCCTTAAATACGCAAGTACTTTCGACTGTACCTCCAGTCATCATCAGACATGCAAATTATTTTGTTTTTGCTAAAATTCTAGTAGCATCCGAGACTAAAATAAAAAATGCGAATCGAAATATGTTTTGTTTTTCTTTTTATATATATATATTTTAATTTGTGGACCGTGCAGTCGCAACGCTAAGGGTTTTTTTTTATTTAAGTCAGTGCGTTTTTTACTAATATGGCAATTTGATAATTTTTACATTGACCCTCATACGTCGTATTCGATGTATGAGGGTCAAGCAGCTCAGTTCCTAGGAACCGACAGCCCAGACACCAACACATATGATTTGATTATAGTGGTGAAGGCTTTGTGCAGAACCAACCACACTTTTTGAAGGACTGAATAGAGAGACCTGGTGCATTACGTGCCACAAGGTCCCCAAACGACCCTCCACAGATTTTGAATTCTGAGTTGTCCTCCTCCTTGACCAGTTGCCATCCAAGGCTGTAGAACCCGATCTGCCCTGCTATTTACCCATAGCTGGAGGGAGAAGAAGAGGATTAATACCTTTCCCAAGGTTATAGCACGTAAGTGAACGTAATTGATTCGACTGGAATTCGAACTTGGCTCTCTGATTCCTCAATCCGAGCCGCTATCCACTGAATGAGTTTCATGCATAACCTGAAGATTGTGTCGTGCATGAAACTCAGAGACGTACTAGCGATGAGGGATAATATGTATATTCATTAATATATACGTAATATCTGTGTTATGTTAAATCAAGCACTGTTTTATTAACGCCAGCTCTCTCTCTATATATATATATTGAAAAGTAACTCCCTATTTTACGTATGAGTGTCCAGCCAGGAGTCCTGACTTAACACCCTGTGACTTTTTTCTTTGGCGTTGTTTAAAAGAGAAAGTCTACTATACCAAACCAAAACTTTAAAGGGGCGAATGCAAGGAAGTCATTTCTTCTATAAATAGATAGGCAGCACGAATTAATTTAAATAAATCTTGTTCAGTTCAAACGACAATGTCTGTTCAATTTATTTTTTCTATCTTTTCAATTTTCGAATAATTTGTTGCACAGAAAAATCAAAGTTGGAAATGAACTGTGTAAAGTTCATGTTTCGTTCGGTTTTTGTTCAAGTACTTTCGACCGTCTAATTTATCAAGAACTGGATGTTGTCTGTATGGTAGACAAGATTTTGTTGGCGTCGTCGATATATCGACCTCCTTTCTTTCTTTCATATATGCGTGTGTGTGTGTCATATATATATATATATATATATATATATATATATATATATATATATATATATATATTGCTGAAAGAGGAATAATTTCGTGTAATTCGTAAAATAATGACTATATAATATAGAGTCACAAGCCCATCGGTATGTATGTATGTATAAGTTTGTATGTGTCTGTGTACGCACTCCTGTTTATGTGTAGTTTAATGAAACACCGATTAAAATGTTAACTGAGACATAATTGTTATTACAGCCTATATTGATTATTGCTTCGAGCTCTCATTAATGAGAGGTAAGAAAAGTCATTGAATGCGAAGTCAATATTGACCAATCAAATGGCACAATTATTTTTTAGATTTGAATCCAGTCTTGTGGCATATCTAAAAATCGCTTTCCATTCGGCTGTGTTGTTAATATTCTAGTCTATGACAGTCATTATTTAACATAATGGCTGAAATATTTGTTTGGAAACTGCATATGTTCGCCCTTGATGATAATAAATAAGGATTTAAAACAATGGTTTCGATTGAAATAAGTGCTTCATTATGGAAGCGATGTGTGAATGGATCAGATATCCTATAGTGATTCGGATGGGAATTTTTTTTATAACCCTTGTTTCTGAGCCTGACTATGACAACGCTGCGTCTAGTTCAGTGTAATAAAACTACTAGAAAGAATTGAGAAGAAACTCCTTTTCAAGATTATTTTCAATAGTGGTGCTAGTCATAAGACGGCGTATGGTGATGCCAGTCATACGACGGCGTATGGTGATGCCAGACATACGACAGCGTAAGATGATGCCAGTCATAAGACGGCGTAAGGTGATGCCAGTCATAAGACGGCGTATAGTGATTTCAGTCATACGACGGCGTATAGTGATGCCAGTCATACAACGGCGTATGGTGATGCCAGTCATACGACAGCGTAAGATGATGCCAGTCATAAGACGGCGTAAGGTGATGCCAGTCATAAGATGGCGTATAGTGATTCCAGTCATACGACGGCGTATGGTGATGCCAGTCATACAACAGTATATAATGATGCCAGTCACACAACGGCGGTGATGCCAGTCATACGACGGCGTATAGTGATGCCAGTCATACGACGGCGTATAGTGATGTCAGTCATACGACGGCGAATGGTGATGTCAGTCATACGAAGTTGTTTTACAAGAAATTATGCAAAACAAAATACACACCTCTATCCTGTTCCACTATCAACAGCGAAGACAGTATAAACTATTAATGTGTTCGAATGGGACTTTTTTATAACCCTTGTTTCTAAGCCTGACTATGACAACGCTGTGTCTAGTTCAGTGTGATAATATGTTCTAGGAAAAAGGATTGAGAAGAAACTCCTTTTCAAGATTATTTTCAATTAATCAGAGGAACCAATTTTGAAACCTACGAGAAATTTGAAAAGTTTTATGAGCCTATCGTCTTGAATATAAGGGAAGAGTAATCTGGCTTAAATTACTATTTATTCACAACATGCTTCTGGTATGATAGTCAGAGAGACATATTTGAGAAGAAGACACGAGACTCCGCGATACCATATAATCAACAAAAAACTTCAAACAACATAATAAAACAGCTAATTTTTTAAATTGTTCATTTGAAATTACTCTCAAGATCAAGCTTTCCTTCATGATACAGGACAACAAACACACAGTAACTATAATTTTTCAAGGAAGTGCCAGCTTCAACAAGATTATCGAAACGACATTCATTCGGTGCTCCTTCCATCCAAGTACGGACAATTCCGCAACAACTTTGACCTATTAACTGGTCAGAAAATTAACAACTCGTGATCTTCGCTGTCATTCTAACAACGACTTTTGATTAAATTGAAAAGTTCCGACTTTTTTATAAACATTTTTCTCTACCTAGCTTTATTATTAAGTACCTAAAACAATATTTTGATTATGCCATTACATCCTTTTCTTTGCACATAGCTTATTGGAATAAATAAATTGTATTTCTATTTCATACTGAGTAAAAATCCATTTTATTGTGCACCTCAAGAGATAGCAAATTGATATTTATTTTATTCTAAATTAGAAAAAAACATTGTTTTAGTACCGAGAAAAGGCATTTGGCATTGTGTGCAATGTCAGGTTTTATTCTTTTGTAGTTCAGATGTCCTATCAGACTGTGATGATAGGATTAAGTTAACTGACCGAAGCAGGTATTTCGAAATAGGATCAGACAATTTATACGAGTTCTGTAAACTCAAAAGAAAGCCAATAAAAATATAACTGGGTAGGGATGCCGTTGAGAACAAGTCAGGTGATATGAAAAATATTTTTAACCAATTACAGCTGAGTTAATTAAAAAAGCTTGATTTACATGTTTCCTAAGTGTTGCAAAAACCTTTCAGTAGTCAAGTAGAAAGTTAGACAGTTATAATTTAAACCAAGTCACCAGGACTCAACAACTCCAGTTTGTCTACGTGACTTGATTATTTCTCTTAAATTCTTTGAAGCAAGCCAACGTCGAAACCGCAAACAACTCGATAACACAACAGTAACGATTATAGTGTGAGTTAGAATATTGAGAATATTTGTATGAAGCAGTTTTTATCAACCTTATTGACAAATTCTTATCACAAACTCTTAAAACTATAGATATGAGGAATTGGTTACAAAGTCCGAATATGAGGGCTTATATTTAGATTAAAATAAAAGAACTGAAATCAGATTTGACATTTGTTTTCAATGTTTTATAGTAAACAAAATAAGCTAAAGGCAAGTGAAATGTAACGGAATTGATTTTAAGGAAAAAGAAATAAATTATGTAATATTAATTATGTAATGTTAATGAAAAGTCATTAAATTAAGTATGCCACGTATGCTAAACAAATAATGTAATGAGGATTTTTTAATCGCTGTTGCATGATGATTCTTTCTCTTCTAATGTCATTCTGAACTTTTTCCGCATTTCATTTTGCTTTTGTTCTTGAAAGTTTTTAAACGAAAGACAATTTTTAACTCTGCGTGCATTATTGCAATCGTCATAGCTGAATGCTGGCTTTCTTTCCATAAAACTGACAACCTTTTCAATAGCTTTTTTCAGCTTTAGTCCAGGTTTCATCACGATCATATTTTTTTATTTCCTTGTTCATTGTGACATTGTGAACGCTGGAGAATAGTTTCTTTGGAAGTTTTTATATCATACAATGTTGACTTTCCTATGTTGAACTCAGCCATTAGTTACAATGAACTTTCAACAGCGTCTAGTCTGTTTAAAATTTCCACTTTTTGCGATAACTCCAAAATTGTTCTTTTCCTCTTATTCCCATCATCTTTTGCACCAATACAAGCCATTAGGGTTAAATAAGCATAAGCAATTATCCAAAGTAAATTTCCAGAAAAACAAATTTCACATCCGTTACATATCACCCGAATAGTTCAAATATACACAATAGAATCGTGTCCGGATATGAGGGATTCCGGATATGAGGGATACTACTGTATTTCGCTTTATTACAAACTTTGCAGCACATAAACCATACATTTCAAATGTGAACATTTTAATCTCCAATAAGTCCACAAACAAATCAATTCACGTATATACTTAAACATCAGCATTCTTTCATTTTATTCAGTTAGTGCATTTTTGTGCTGCAGGGGTCACCACTCTCCTCTATCTTACAATTGTGCTTCATGGTGACATTCAAGGCAGAATATTGCAATGGCTTTCCAGTTCCTATTGCACTAGGGATGTATAGCCTACATTTTTCCCTCATTTCAGAGGAGGATTTGTTTTTGAAGTTACCTTCTTTGCTTAAAGAGGCAGGACCTACAAGGCAGCAGGTGGTTTGAATTCAGAGTATCCTTCTCCTAGGCTGGTTGCCACCCAAGGCTATAAGACCCAGTGTGTCCTGTTATTTTATCCATAGTTGGAGGGAGAAGAAATGACTTCATACCATTCCCAAGAGTATTAGCAGGAAAATGAATGTAATGAACACAACTGGAATTTGAACTCAGATCTCCAATTCCCCAATCCAAGCTGCTAATCCTTACTCCATCGAGCCTCCAATTTGCACAGAAAGACCATTTTATTCCATTTTGAACCTCCCCCAGCTGCTTAGTACTATTATTCTTCTGTTGAGAATAATGACACAGCTTCAAAATTCTTGGTGTTACTGCTGTAGCTTATGAAGTAAATAGATTTGTATGGGGTATAGTTATCAGCTGCTTAGTGCTATTATTCTTGTTTTCCTTCTCTTAGACTGTCGATGGTATATGGAGTCTGTTCGCTGTCCAGACTACATGCCCACTTCTCAGCCGTACCAACAAGATCCAAAGGAATAGAGAGCTTTACATATTAGGCAGGATTGGCTGCAAGAGTTGCCGAAAAGTTGTTAGTGTTGACAGCCAACCGCTTTCGAGGCTTCCACTCCGGGTTTTCTCTTCGGATCTACTTCTATAACTTGTTTGGATATGACCGCAAGGCAGCGGAGGTTTGAAATTAGGGTTTTCCTTACCCTAGATGGACTGCCTTCCTGGGCTGTCGAGCCCCATCTAACCGAAATCCTTAACATACAAAACCTTACTGTAGAAAACAATGTAAATAAATTGCACTGTTGAATATTAAATTAATTGTTCAAAATTTATTTTCTTTTATAAAATAGTTATTTTAAAATATTCTTGAAAAAGGTATTGTTTATTCTTGTTTAGAAAAGGGTATTTTTTATTCCTATCTAGAAAAAGGATTTTTTCTTCTTGTCTAGAGAAGGGTATATTTTATACTTGTCTAGAAAAGGGTTTTTTATATTCCTTTCTAGAAATAAAGTATTTTTTCTTGTCTAGAGAGGTCATTTTTTATTCTTGTTTAGAAAAGAGTATTTTTTATTCCTCTCTAGAAAAAGGTATTTTTTCTTATCTAGAGGTCATTTTTTATTTTTGTTTAGAAAAGGGTATTTTTTATTCCTGTCTAGAAAAAGGGATTTTTTTTATTCCTGTCTAAAAAAAACGGTTATTTTTTATTCTTGTCCAGAAAAAGGGATTTTTCTATTCTCTTAGGTTGGTGCAAAAATAATGACGTATTTTTAACATCAAAAATTATTATTTTTGCACCAACCTAATAGCTGAAAAAAAGGAATTTAAAAATTTTGGCCAGAAAAGGCATTTTTTATTGTTGTTCAGAAATAAGTATTTGGCTTCTTCTTGTCCAGGAATGGGTATTTTTATTCATTCTTTCCCCTACAAAGGAATATTTTATCATTGTCTAAAAAGGCGATATTTTATTCTTGTCTCATAAGGGATTTTTTTGATTTTTTCATAGAAAAAGGTATTTTTGATTTTTTCCCGCCAAAAAGAAATCTTTTATTTTTACCTAGAAAAGATTATATTTTATTAATTCCGAGAAATAGGAATTTTTGACACTCCCGCCACCACCAATGTATATTTATTCTTGCCAAGAAAAAGTCTATTTTGTTTTTGTTTTTTATTCTCGTCCAGTAACAGGTTTTTTTTTATTTATTCTAATGCATTATTCAAACGACTTGCACTGGTTCACGTTTAATCTTTCCACGTGTTGCTGTTTGTGTTGCTTCTTCCTCCAAACATCCATCTTTTTCATTAGTTCTCAGTTGTTTCATAAAGTTCTTTCTCCTTCAGCTGCAAATCTCTTTTTTAAGTCCACAATTTCCAACACATGCATGATTGCACTAAACTTCGGTGAAGCATTATCAAGATTCTGATATATTTTTCCAATATTAAACAGGGAAAAAAATAATTTGTATGCTCATTTTTCTAATATTCAGCAATACAAGTTCACCCAGCCCCACCCGCAAAAAAATAATTGTCATCATTTTGTAGCCTAATAACGCAGCCAATTCCCGTCTTGGGTAAGACGATAAACTACATCCAGCAGCAAAACCTCAGATAAACTGCATCCGTGTCCTGAGTAAGACGATAAACTATGTCCAGTAGCAAGGCCGATGATCAGGAGATTTTGAGGAGCGTGGAACCACCTCTTAATTACTTGGATTCCCAGGTCCACTCAAATACGTAGTGGTAGCATCTGTCAAGGTCTCAGCTACGGGCAAATAGTTACCCACCTCCGAAAGGGGTCAAAACACTATGGAAGTATAAAATTAGGCTTTAATTCGAAGAATATATTTTTGAAAAAAATATTACCGTCAATAAAAATTTTTTGTCAGCATCAAATAACACACTGAAGTTGATAAGCCAGAAAACAAAAGTAACCAAACGGAATTGACTTTTTTTATTAGGCATTAAATTATGTCACTTATCATCCTCCATAATTTACCTAATCTGTTCAGTTAGCCTAATGAATATTCATACTAACCTATCCTAAAAATCTTGTCGGCATTAAATAACCATTGAGGTTGATCAGCCGGAAAACAAATGTAACCAAACCGAACTGACATTTTCTATTAGACATTAAATTGTGTCACTTATCATCCTCCATAATTTACCTAAACTTTTCACTTAGCCTAATGAATATTCATACTAACCTATCCTAAAAATCTTGTCGGCATTAAATAACCCATTGAGGTTGATAAGCCGGAAAACAAAAGTAACAAAACCAAACCAAACCAAACTGACATTTTTTATTAGACATTAAATTGTGTCACTTATCATCCTCCATAATTTACCTAAACTTTTCAGCTAGCCTAATGAATATTCATACTAACCTATCCTAAAAATCTTGTCGGCATTAAATAACCCATTGAGGTTGATAAGCGAAAAACAAAAGTAACCGAACCGAACTGACATTTTTTATTAGACATTAAATTGTGTCACTTATCATCCTCCATAATTTACCTAAACTTTTCAGTTAGCCTAATGAATATTCATACTAACCTATCCTAAAAATCTTGTCGGCATTAAATAACCCATTGAGGTTGATAAGTCGGAAAACAAAAGTAACAAAACCAAACCAAACCAAACTGACATTTTTTATTAGACATTAAATTGTGTCACTTATCATCCTCCATAATTTACCTAAACTTTTCAGTTAGCCTAATGAATATTCATACTAACCTATCCTAAAAATCTTGTCGGCATTAAATAACCCATTGAGGTTGATAAGTCGGAAAACAAAAGTAACAAAACCAAACCAAACCAAACTGACATTTTTTATTAGACATTAAATTGTGTCACTTATCATCCTCCATAATTTACCTAAACTTTTCAGTTAGCCTAATGAATATTCATACTAACCTATCCTAAAAATCTTGTCGGCATTAAATAACCCATTGAGGTTGATAAGCGAAAAACAAAAGTAACCAAACCGAACTGACATTTTTTATTAGACATTAAATTGTGTCACTTATCATCCTCCATAATTTACCTAAACTTTTCAGTTAGCCTAATGAATATTCATACTAACCTATCCTAAAAATCTTGTCGGCATTAAATAACCATTGAGGTTGATAAGCCGGAAAACAAATGTAACCAAACCGAACTGACATTTTTTATTAGACATTAAATTGTGTCACTTATCATCCTCCATAATTTACCTAAACTTTTCTGTTAGCCTAATGAATATTCATACTAACCTATCCTAAAAATCTTGTCGGCATTAAATAACCCATTGAGGTTGATAAGCGAAAAACAAAAGTAACCAAACCGAACTGACCTTTTTTTATTAGACATTAAATTGTGTCACTTATTATCCTTCATAATTTACCTAAACTTTTCAGTTAGCCTAATGAATATTCATACTAACCTATCCTAAAAATCTTGTCGGCATTAAATAACCCATTGAGGTTGATAAGCCGGAAAACAAATGTAACCAAACCGAACTGACATTTTTTTTTAGACATTAAATTGTGTCACTTATCATCCTCCATAATTTACCTAAACTTTTCAGTTAGCCTAATGAATATTCATACTAACCTATCCTAAAAATCTTGTCGGCATTAAATAACCATTGAAGTTGATAAGCCGGAAAACAAATGTAACCAAACCGAACTGACAATTTTTAATAGACATTAAATTGTGTCACTTATCATCCTCCATAATTTACCTAAACTTTTCAGTTAGCCTAATGAATATTCATACTAACCTATCCTAAATATCTTGTCGGCATTAAATAACCCATTGAGGTTGATAAGTCGGAAAACAAAAGTAACCAAACCAAACCAAACCAAACTGACATTTTTTATTAGACATTAAATTGTGTCACTTATCATCCTCCATAATTTACCTAAACTTTTCACTTAGCCTAATGAATATTCATACTAACCTATCCTAAAAATCTTGTCGGCATTAAATAACCATTGAGGTTGATAAGTCGGAAAACAAATGTAACCAAACCGAACTGACATTTTTTATTAGACATTAAATTTTGTCACTTATCATCCTCCATAATTTACCTAAACTTTTCACTTAGCCTAATGAATATTCATACTAACCTATCCTAAATATCTTGTCGGCATTAAATAACCCATTGAGGTTGATAAGCCGGAAAACAAAAGGAACCAAACCAAAACAAAACAAACTGACATTTTTTATTAGACATTAAATTGTGTCACTTATCATCCTCCATAATTTACCTAAACTTTTCAGTTAGCCTAATGAATATTCATACTAACCTATCCTAAAAATCTTGTCGGCATTAAATAACCATTGAGGTTGATAAGCCGGAAAACAAATGTAACCAAACCGATCTGTGATTTTTTATTAGACATTAAATTGTGTCACTTATCATCCTCCATAATTTACCTAAACTTTTCAGTTAGCCTAATGAATATTCATACTAACCTATCCTAAAAATCTTGTCGGCATTAAATAACCCATTGAGGTTGATAAGCCGGAAAACAAATATAACCAAACCGAACTGACATTTTTTTATTAGACATTAAATTGTGTCACTTATCATCCTCCATAATTTACCTAAACTTTTCACTTAGCCTAATGAATATTCATACTAACCTATCCTAAAAATCTTGTCGGCATTAAATAACCCATTGAGGTTGATAAGCCGGAAAACAAAAGTAACCAAACCAAACCAAACCAAACTGACATTTTTTATTAGACATTAAATTGTGTCACTTATCATCCTCCATAATTTACCTAAACTTTTCAGTTAGCCTAATGAATATTCATACTAGCCTATCCTAAAAATCTTGTCGGCATTAAATAACCATTGAGGTTGATAAGCCGGAAAACAAATATAACCAAACCGAACTGACATTTTTTTATTAGACATTAAATTGTGTCACTTATCATCCTCCATAATTTACCTAAACTTTTCACTTAGCCTAATGAATATTCATACTAACCTATCCTAAAAATCTTGTCGGCATTAAATAACCCATTGAGGTTGATATGCTGTTAACAAAAGAAACTAAAGCATACTGACTTCTTTTTATTAGACATTAAATTGTGTCACTTATCATCCTCCATAATTTACCTAAACTTTTCAGTTAGCCTAATGAATATTCATACTAACCTATCCTAAAAATCTTGTCGGCATTAAATAACCATTGAGGTTGATAAGCCGGAAAACAATTGTAACCAAACCGAACTGACATTTTTTATTAGACATTAAATTGTGTCACTTATCATCCTCCATAATTTACCTAAACTTTTCAGTTAGCCCAATGAATATTCATACTAACCTATCCTAAAAATCTTGTCGGCATTAAATAACCCATTGGGGTTGATAAGTCGGAAAACAAAAGTAACCAAACCAAACGAAACCAAACTGACATTTTTTATTAGACATTAAATTGTGTCACTTATCATCCTCCATAATTTACCTAAACTTTTCAGTTAGCCTAATGAATATTCATACTAACCTATCCTAAAAATCTTGTCGGCATTAAATAACCATTGAGGTTGATAAGCCGGAAAACAAATGTAACCAAACCGAACTGACATTTTTTATTAGACATTAAATTGTGTCACTTATCATCCTCCATAATTTACCTAAACTTTTCTGTTAGCCTAATGAATATTCATACTAACCTATCCTAAAAATCTTGTCGGCATTAAATAACCCATTGAGGTTGATAAGCGAAAAACAAAAGTAACCAAACCGAACTGACCTTTTTTTATTAGACATTAAATTGTGTCACTTATTATCCTCCATAATTTACCTAAACTTTTCAGTTAGCCTAATGAATATTCATACTAACCTATCCTAAAAATCTTGTCGGCATTAAATAACCCATTGAGGTTGATAAGCCGGAAAACAAATGTAACCAAACCGAACTGACATTTTTTTTTAGACATTAAATTGTGTCACTTATCATCCTCCATAATTTACCTAAACTTTTCAGTTAGCCTAATGAATATTCATACTAACCTATCCTAAAAATCTTGTCGGCATTAAATAACCATTGAAGTTGATAAGCCGGAAAACAAATGTAACCAAACCGAACTGACAATTTTTAATAGACATTAAATTGTGTCACTTATCATCCTCCATAATTTACCTAAACTTTTCAGTTAGCCTAATGAATATTCATACTAACCTATCCTAAATATCTTGTCGGCATTAAATAACCCATTGAGGTTGATAAGTCGGAAAACAAAAGTAACCAAACCAAACGAAACCAAACTGACATTTTTTATTAGACATTAAATTGTGTCACTTATCATCCTCCATAATTTACCTAAACTTTTCACTTAGCCTAATGAATATTCATACTAACCTATCCTAAAAATCTTGTCGGCATTAAATAACCATTGAGGTTGATAAGTCGGAAAACAAATGTAACCAAACCGAACTGACATTTTTTATTAGAAATTAAATTTTGTCACTTATCATCCTCCATAATTTACCTAAACTTTTCACTTAGCCTAATGAATATTCATACTAACCTATCCTAAATATCTTGTCGGCATTAAATAACCCATTGAGGTTGATAAGCCGGAAAACAAAAGGAACCAAACCAAACCAAACCAAACTGACATTTTTTATTAGACATTAAATTGTGTCACTTACCATCCTCCATAATTTACCTAAACTTTTCAGTTATGCTAATGAATATTCATACTAACCTATCTTAAAAATCTTGTCGGCATTAAATAACCCATTGAGGTTGATAAGCCGAAAAACAAAAGTAACCAATCCGAACTGACTTTTTTTATTAGACATTAAATTGTGTCATTTATCATCCTCCATAATTTACCTAAACTTTTCAGTTAGCCTAATGAATATTCATACTAACCTATCCAAAAAATCTTGTCGGCATTAAATAACCCATTGAGGTTGATATGCTGTTAAGAAAAAAAACCAAAGCATACTGACTTCTTTTTATTAGACATTAAATTGTGTCACTTATCATCCTCCATAATTTACCTAATCTTTTCAGTTAGCCTAATGAATATTCATACTAACCTGTCCTAAAAATCTTGTCGGCATTAAATAACCATTGAGGTTGATAAGCCGGAAAACAAATGTAACCAAACCGAACTGACATTTTTTATTAGACATTAAATTGTGTCACTTATCATCCTCCATAATTTACCTAAACTTTTCAGTTAGCCTAATGAATATTCATACTAACCTATCCTAAAAATCTTGTCGGCATTAAATAACCCATTGAGGTTGATAAGCCGGAAAACAAAAGTAACCAAACCAAACCAAACCAAACTGACATTTTCTATTAGACATTAAATTGTGTCATTTATCATCCTCCATAATTTACCTAAACTTTTCAGTTAGCCCAATGAATATTCATACTAACCTATCCTAAAAATCTTGTCGGCATTAAATAACCCATTCAGGTTGATAAGCCGAAAAACAAAAGTAACCAATCCGAACTGACTTTTTTTTATTAGACATTAAATTGTGTCATTTATCATCCTCCATAATTTACCTAAACTTTTCAGTTAGCCTAATGAATATTCATACTAACCTATCCTAAAAATCTTGTCGGCATTAAATAACCCATTGAGGTTGATAAGCCGGAAAACAAAAGTAACCAAACCAAACCAAACCAAACTGACATTTTTTATTAGACATTAAATTGTGTCACTTATCATCCTCCATAATTTACCTAAACTTTTCAGTTATCCTAATGAATATTCATACTAACCTATCCTAAAAATCTTGTCGGCATTAAATAACCATTGAGGTTGATAAGCCGGAAAACAATTGTAACCAAACCGAACTGACATTTTTTATTAGACATTAAATTGTGTCACTTATCATCCTCCATAATTTACCTAAACTTTTCACTTAGCCTAATGAATATTCATACTAACCTATCCTAAAAATCTTGTCGGCATTAAATAACCCATTGCGATTGATAAGCCGGAAAACAAAAGTAACCAAACCAAACTAACATTTCTTATTAGATATTAAATTGTGTCACTTATCATTCTCCATAATTTACCTAAACTTTTCAGTTAGCCCAATGAATATTCATACTAACCTATCCTAAAAATCTTGTCGGCATTAAATAACCCATTGGGGTTGATAAGTCGGAAAACAAAAGTAACCAAACCAAACCAAACCAAACTGACATTTTTTATTAGACATTAAATTGTGTCACTTATCATCCTCCATAATTTACCTAAACTTTTCAGTTAGCCTAATGAATATTCATACTAACCTATCCTAAAAATCTTGTCGGCATTAAATAACCATTGAGGTTGATAAGCCGGAAAACAAATGTAACCAAACCGAACTGACATTTTTTATTAGACATTAAATTGTGTCACTTATCATCCTCCATAATTTACCTAAACTTTTCTGTTAGCCTAATGAATATTCATACTAACCTATCCTAAAAATCTTGTCGGCATTAAATAACCCATTGAGGTTGATAAGCGAAAAACAAAAGTAACCAAACCGAACTGACCTTTTTTTATTAGACATTAAATTGTGTCACTTATTATCCTCCATAATTTACCTAAACTTTTCAGTTAGCCTAATGAATATTCATACTAACCTTTCCTAAAAATCTTGTCGGCATTAAATAACCCATTGAGGTTGATAAGCTGGAAAACAAATGTAACCAAACCGAACTGACATTTTTTTTTAGACATTAAATTGTGTCACTTATCATCCTCCATAATTTACCTAAACTTTTCAGTTAGCCTAATGAATATTCATACTAACCTATCCTAAAAATCTTGTCGGCATTAAATAACCATTGAAGTTGATAAGCCGGAAAACAAATGTAACCAAACCGAACTGACAATTTTTAATAGACATTAAATTGTGTCACTTATCATCCTCCATAATTTACCTAAACTTTTCAGTTAGCCTAATGAATATTCATACTAACCTATCCTAAATATCTTGTCGGCATTAAATAACCCATTGAGGTTGATAAGTCGGAAAACAAAAGTAACCAAACCAAACCAAACTGACATTTTTTATTAGACATTAAATTGTGTCACTTATCATCCTCCATAATTTACCTAAACTTTTCACTTAGCCTAATGAATATTCATACTAACCTATCCTAAAAATCTTGTCGGCATTAAATAACCATTGAGGTTGATAAGTCGGAAAACAAATGTAACCAAACCGAACTGACATTTTTTATTAGAAATTAAATTTTGTCACTTATCATCCTCCATAATTTACCTAAACTTTTCACTTAGCCTAATGAATATTCATACTAACCTATCCTAAATATCTTGTCGGCATTAAATAACCCATTGAGGTTGATAAGCCGGAAAACAAAAGGAACCAAACCAAACCAAACCAAACTGACATTTTTTATTAGACATTAAATTGTGTCACTTACCATCCTCCATAATTTACCTAAACTTTTCAGTTATGCTAATGAATATTCATACTAACCTATCCTAAAAATCTTGTCGGCATTAAATAACCCATTGAGGTTGATAAGCCGAAAAACAAAAGTAACCAATCCGAACTGACTTTTTTTATTAGACATTAAATTGTGTCATTTATCATCCTCCATAATTTACCTAAACTTTTCAGTTAGCCTAATGAATATTCATACTAACCTATCCAAAAAATCTTGTCGGCATTAAATAACCCATTGAGGTTGATATGCTGTTAAGAAAAAAAACCAAAGCATACTGACTTCTTTTTATTAGACATTAAATTGTGTCACTTATCATCCTCCATAATTTACCTAAACTTTTCAGTTAGCCTAATGAATATTCATACTAACCTGTCCTAAAAATCTTGTCGGCATTAAATAACCATTGAGGTTGATAAGCCGGAAAACAAATGTAACCAAACCGAACTGACATTTTTTATTAGACATTAAATTGTGTCACTTATCATCCTCCATAATTTACCTAAACTTTTCAGTTAGCCTAATGAATATTCATACTAACCTATCCTAAAAATCTTGTCGGCATTAAATAACCCATTGAGGTTGATAAGCCGGAAAACAAAAGTAACCAAACCAAACCAAACCAAACTGACATTTTCTATTAGACATTAAATTGTGTCATTTATCATCCTCCATAATTTACCTAAACTTTTCAGTTAGCCCAATGAATATTCATACTAACCTATCCTAAAAATCTTGTCGGCATTAAATAACCCATTCAGGTTGATAAGCCGGAAAACAAAAGTAACCAAACCAAACCAAACCAAACTGACATTTTTTATTAGACATTAAATTGTGTCACTTATCATCCTCCATAATTTACCTAAACTTTTCAGTTAGCCTAATGAATATTCATACTAACCTATCCTAAAAATCTTGTCGGCATTAAATAACCATTGAGGTTGATAAGCCGGAAAACAATTGTAACCAAACCGAACTGACATTTTTTATTAGACATTAAATTGTGTCACTTATCATCCTCCATAATTTACCTAAACTTTTCACTTAGCCTAATGAATATTCATACTAACCTATCCTAAAAATCTTGTCGGCATTAAATAACCCATTGAGGTTGATAAGCCGGAAAACAAAAGTAACCAAACCAAACTAACATTTCTTATTAGATATTAAATTGTGTCACTTATCATCCTCCATAATTTACCTAAACTTTTCAGTTAGCCCAATGAATATTCATACTAACCTATCCTAAAAATCTTGTCGGCATTAAATAACCCATTGGGGTTGGTAAGTCGGAAAACAAAAGTAACCAAACCAAACCAAACCAAACTGACATTTTTTATTAGACATTAAATTGTGTCACTTATCATCCTCCATAATTTACCTAAACTTTTCATTTAGCCTAATGAATATTCATACTAACCTATCCTAAAACTCTTGTCGGTATTAAATAAGCCGTTGAGCCGGAAAAGAAACAAACCCAAACCAATTGTAGCCAATTCTCGCTCAAATGATCTCAAATTTTAACAAACTGTCGAAAAACAAACTAACTTGACTGTGTGGACTTATCTTAATTAGAATCTACCAAAGAGCAGATGGACCGTGTGTGCCGGTGTTAATGGCAATTGTGTTGTTGTTGATAATGCCCACCACGTTCACCTGATTGGCATATTATCATTTTTTCTATGGGGCTATCTGAATGAACAGGTCAATATCCCTCTCTTCCTATAAGCCTAGAGAAACTTAAGCAGAGAATCGCTGAGGCGCTGGAAAATGTTACGCAAGACATGCTACAGCGTGTTTAGCAGGAGCTGGTCTATCGACTTGACGTATGTCGTGTCGCAGGTGGTGTGCATATTAAACATTTGTGAAGACTTTGTGAAATCGGTTATAAAATCTACATTCCCTTGAATATCTTGTTCGCATTTTGATAAATAAATCTTTTTCGGATGCGTTTTCCTTGCCACAGCGTCTTGTTAACCGGCAAATACGGAAATTATGTGCTCGGTTAATTAAATTCTGTGTTAGTGCTATTTTGTAGTAATTAGGACACTCACTTTTATTATTATTATTATTATTATTATTGTTATTATTATTATGTCTTATATTTCCCAGCCGCAAGCTTAAACATGCTCTGTTTTACTAGCAGCGGCGGATGCCTTTCTGCTCTTGACTAGGTATGTCATTGCCATACAAACAAAATCGGACGAATTGTAAACAATACGTGGCGTCACCTTTTGAGGGACGCATGGTAAATGTGTTGTTGTATGAGAATGACTTTTTTTTCTTAGAAATTTCTTTCCAATATTAGGGTGCCTCTTCCATGACGCTACATCTTTTAAGGCGGGAAATACGGTAAATAAGTTTATCGCGAGAAAAAGAAAATGGAATTACGAAAAGAGATGTAGAATCGAATGAAAGCGAGAAAATGATGAAAGATATTTCAACAGAATGTGAGAAAGAAAAGAAAAATCAAGTCAATATTTTGGAAGGCAAATAACCACATAATCCGCAAAGTAACCTAGATACAAACCTTGGGTTTAAAAAAAGTTTTAGTTAAAAGAGTTACTGCTGGATACTCACAACCTTCGTGTAGTCTGATTCCAGTGTACTAGCGTTAATTAGTAAGGGAAGAAAGTATTCATTACAAGTCTTTGCAGCGTGGCTAAGTACACAGAAGCAAAAATGGAATTATCTGAAAGTAGAGATTAGCAATGTGTAACAGTATCATAGGATGTACTTCCCGATGTACAGTCATTGTGCATGAACCTGAAGTATTGAGGAATAACACGAGGAAACACACGTTTTATATTTAACGAAACAAGATGAGGAATTTATTTACAAATTTACACATTTGAAGTTATTTCGGGAAAAGGAATCAAATATTTAAAGTTCGTAGTTTTGATGAAATGTCAAGAAGAGAAAATGTTCATATTAAATCATCGGACATAAAATAATATTCCAAAAGGTTTAAAACAAATTGAGAGATTTCGTTTTCACATAAAAGTTATACGGTTGTAGCTATTTTAAGATACTTAGCTTCGGAGTTGAATAGAGTTCTTTGAAATTTTCCCTGCTTTCATTAGATGTTGCTAATAATACCGGCGTGTAATTGGACACCGGCGTTATTCAGACACGTGTAACTCTGCTTCTTTTTGCTTTTTCTCTGTTTGTCTGTCTGTCTGTCTGCCTCTCTCTCTCTCTCTCTCTCTCTCTCTCTCTCTCTCTCTCTCTCTCTCTCTCTCTCTCTCTCTCTCTCTCTCTCTCTCTCTTACCCTACCTCCCGGCCTTGATTCAAATTTCTCTGCCTATTTATATCAAAAAGCGATTTCACATCGGCTCGTTACTTTCTTTCTCAGTTTGTAAGCCGCTCCCTTTTCCATTTGTCAAAATAAATTTTCCCATAGGCTCGTTAAACTTTGCCTTGGTCTTTTCTTCAGCCCGGAGCCAATCCCTTTTCCTATTGGTCAAAATAAATTTTCGCATAGGCTCGCGAATTGGAAAACAGTGGAGATTTTTATTTTTTATTTCGTATTCACCACAAACCCTCTAGCGTAGTAATACTTGGGGACACTTCACTTTGAGTAAGGTGGAGAGTTACAATACACCCGGCTGTACATGAATGTAAATAAATGCATTATAACTAAGCATTGATTTACCACTTGTTAATTCCTAACTACAACAGCCAAACTGTAGACAAGTTTTAGCTAATATTGTACAAAGTAAACTTGTTGGGAATACCTAACCTCAAAGAGTCACTCTTATTTATTGCTTATATTTTGTGTTGAAATATCCTTGTTAAATGCTTTATGCTAATAAGATACTATACTTTAGTTTTTATCGATATCAATTGAACTTTCGAATTCTTTCCTGATTTTGTAAGACAGTTGTTCGCAAACTTTTTTTCTCTGGACCGCATTTTCCGAATTAAAATTTGATCGCTCCTCACCAAATTTTATGTGACAATAAGCATATTAAAAAAAAAAAAAAAATAGAGAGGGTTTTAAATGGAGATAACCGTGAATTCCAAGCCAGGACATTATCATTGATAACTCCCTCCTCCAATTTGCAGAGCCTAGTTGCTATATTCTTAATACTTGATATAATAGAAAAGTATCATAATGATAAAATCGGTTTAGTTTATATATATTTAGCATGTTTCTACATACTATTGGCTTGGATTGCTTGTTTAATACTTTTAATATTTCATGTTTTAGACCAGTGATTCTCAAATTTTTTTTCTCTGGGCCGCATTTTCGGAATGAAAATTTGCTCGCGCCTTATCAAAGGGAAGATCCGGTGAAAAGGCGCAAGCAATCTTACGACAAAGAAGGTTCAGAGAGTGGGTTAAAGGGAGATAACCACGGATTCAAAGTAAGAACATTATGATTGATAACTCTCTCCTCTAATTTGCTGACCGTAGTTACTATATTCTTAATACTTGATATAATGCATAAATACCACAATGAAAAAATCGGTCAATAATTATTTATAACTATTTATACTTAGACTCATGCATGCAATTACAAGTAATCCATAATAATATTTTAAACTTTGAAATTATATTTACTTTTGGCATATGAATTTTTGGAAATTGTTTCTAAATCTTTGACTTTCAATTATTCCGCCTCACCTGCTATCCTCATCCGCCTCACCTGCTATCCTCATCTGCTATCCCCATCCGTTGCACCTATGAGGACCGCCGCACCGTTTTGGAACTACGAATAACAATTGCAGGTTTGAATGTTGTGACATCGCAAAGGTAATTAAATTTTATTGGTGTTAGAAAACTTCAGAAAAGAGTTTGTGAACATTATCTGCCAACATACCCGCTAGGTAACATGAATCCACTTTTTTTGTTCCGGGTGTAGTAGCGACGACACTGCACACTTCGCTTCCGGTGAGTCTTCTTAATCTCCGACAAACCAACTAATTAATTTCAAACAAGCCACGTGGATATCATACACACGAACGCACGCACACTAACATACACACACAATGGCTAAGTACATAAAGGCTTTGCTTTCCTTTTTTTAACTATCTGTATCAACGTAAATATAATTGTCACTTCTCCTTTTGTCAGCTCTGTTTTACTCTTTATAAATATGCAGAGTAATTGATCGGAGTTCAGTGCAATTGACAAAAATGGCCAACAAACCGAATTGACAAACTAACAAAAGAAAGAAAATGAAAACAGGTCAGGAGGTTCAAAATAGGTAAAAGAAGTAGCAATTAGTTTCTTTACAGTCGTCTTCTAAGCAAACAATCTATATGCAAATCAAAACGGAGTAAAGTAACAGTGCTAAAACAAAAGGTTAACAAACAACGTTGTTAACACACAAAAGGGTTACAGTCAAGTGATTGTGACGCTCTGATTTTCAAGACAAGAAAGAAAAAATATGGTGGACGGGCCCGAGTTGTGGTCCATTTTTTATTGACTAGGAAAAAATCTCATCATTTAAGATTTGTTTATGTTGTGGATTCCCAGATGAAATTCAGTCTCCAATGAATGACAAACGCAAGAAATAAAGATAAGAAATTAAATGTATTTACACAATAATACAATGGGTAATTCTGTTAGTAAATCCAGGAACGCGGTTAGTCGTAATAATAATAATATATATATATATATACAGTCTCGAAGTAGGACTTCCTTAGAGTCTACGTGCTTGTAACTGACTTTTACAAGCGGTTACCTCACTCTACCTCCAACTCAATCACAATCTCCGTTCGTATATTCTGACTAACTGTGGGTATTTAACGGCAGCAGTCCCAGTAACACTTTGGTCGAGTCCACTTATATGAAAAAGGGGAGGACCCCATAACAGTTTATAAATTTGTGGAGAAGTATATTTTTTTCAGTCATTTCAATGGGTTGAAACCAACAAAGCATTTATAGAACTTCTTCCACATATTGAAATTCATTTTATTGAAAATATTGTATTCATATATTTTGAAAAGTCTTCATCGCCATCTTGTCGCAACTACTCTCGTTACAACCTTTAATGCTTAAAGAAAGGATCAGTTGGAAACAGGTAAACTTCTCGGCCCCATGGAATTCCTTCTGTCGTGTCGTCCATATCACGACTCGCATAACCCCCAGTAAGCAAAGGAACACATAGTGCTCAGCCTTAGTCAACGGCGGTACTATATTGTTACAGACGGAACTGGTCTCGAGGACAAAGAACTTACCGCGCAGCATGCGAACCATGATGTCTTCAACAAACGTGCACGGAGCTACGACACTACAATGAAAGAAGGCGTGACCTAGGGTCTCCACTTCCCCACTGCAGCAAACGCAGTTTAGAGACTTAGCCAAACCCGCTGAACGAAGTATTTTGGCGACCCAGAGAGCCCCACAAATCAACAGCCAGGTGATTGATGCCTCAGTGTTAGTGAGACATTTCAACCCGGGTGCCCAAAGCCATATACAGCAATCCCCACGCTTCGTCAAAACGAGCTCGCCTATCAAAGCATCTTGAACGTTCCCCCTAACACCTGACATAATGCTTTACGGGACAACGGCTGGACATCGGAGAGGCCAACAAATTGCTTAGTAAGAGTTGCTTGAGAGCAAGCCGACATTCGAGATAGAAGGAGCCCTCGCCTCGGGGCGTACGGTCGGCCTCCTCCTCGTGTGAGCGCACACTTCTTAAGGAGGGAAAGTTTCTACGAGCGTCTCCCTTCCAGAATTCGCTGTTCTCATCTGGTCTAGATAAGTGGTGCGAAGCACATGTTGACGAATCTCAACGCAAGGCACCCCCAGACCGCCATCTGAAGGATGGGGGTAACAGATCTCGCGACTAACCATGGCGGCCCTGCCTCCCCACAAGAAGGAGAACAAGAGCCTTACAAACGCCAATAAAGTGTCAGACGGGAGTGGAAGCACAGAGAGTCGGTAAAGGAGAATCAGGTAGATGTGCAAGGCACATGCCTCCGCCCTCCCCTTCAAGGAAAGATTCCTCCGGGTCCACAGACGAACTACGAGCTAGGCCTTCTCCCGCACTTCCGACCAATTCATTTCCCACAGGAGGTCGGGATCAAACCAGACGCCGAGTGTTCTAACCGGCCCGTCCGTCCACAGGAGAGGTCCGGTAAGGGAATTCCGCGAAGGACCGGATTCGTCTTCAACTTACGCAGAAAATGTCCCAACGCAAGAACGTACATCAATGGAGACAACAGACACCTTGACGAATGGAGCGAGACAAAATGAAAGGTTTCGATCTTACCCCATTAACTTCTACTAGCACACCTGGGGACGCATACAGCAGTCGGATCCAGGTGTGAAAGTCTGGCCCGGAACCGGCGGCCGAAAGAACAGCCTCCAGAAATCGATAGTCAACCCTATCGAAAGTCTTGAACTGATCTAACATGATCAGCGCGGCATCACTGTCTACTTGCTCGATGATCAAGCGTACCAAATGAAGGTTGTCATGAATAGTCCTGCCCTTCACAGCACAAGTCTGCTCGGGAGAAATCAGACTAGGGAGGACAGTCTGCAAACGGCCGCCTAAGACCTTGGCTAAAATCTTCAACTCTGTGTTTAACATCGTCAAAGGCCGATAATTATCTAACCCATCCCACCGTCTTTGCTCTTGCGAAGCAACTTGATCACACTCCTGGTAAAACGTTGAGGTATAGACCCCTGTTTCATCCAGTTGTTGTAAATCAGAGCCAGCAAGGGGACAAAGACGGGCGACTGCCTCAAGTACATTTTGTAAGGAAGACCATCTAATGCCGGAGTTTTGCCCAGGCCAACCTGTTTCAGCGCATCCCAGATTTCAGACTCTGTAATGGGACCCTCGGACCCAGCCGCTTCAGCCGCCTTGAGGCGGGAAAAGTCGGCTAAATAGGCATCAAAATGAGCAGAGCTCAGTCCGGACTCCCTGATAAACAGTTCCTGAAAGTAGTCACGGAAACCCTCACAAATGCCCACGTCTGTAGTCACAGTCCGCTTGTTCGACAATGTGATACTCACTAGATGTCCTACGAGCTTCCTCTGCACGCAATGATACTTCAAATCTTTTATACGATTTCCATAGACTCTGGCTCTTTCGACCTGGGCCAGGGAAATACGACAGACATCCTCCCCCGAGTTATATATATATATATCACGTTGATTCTTGGCAAAGACTTGTAAACTGAAAGTAAATTTAAAGAGATGGAATTTCGCAGCTTTTTCTAAGTCGATATCTTTTTTCTTTTTCTTTTTTTTTTTTTGCTGGGCTAACGACAAGTGAAGTCTGGTTGAGAATCCTTTGTTGGAAGCCGTTAAAAGTTTTCTTGTGTCTATTTTGAATGGTGAAATTATGTGCGTTGCATACTGAGTTGGCAGAAATGCTGAGACAGGTGACGAAAAGGTTAGAAAGTGTTGAGGTCACTCTATGCCTCTGGTTGCTGGCAGATGAGTTTGTGGAGTAATTTGTTGTGTGGCGAAACATGTGATTTGCAGTATTCAAGAAGTTATAGCAATTAGTCATAGTCACAATTGATAAACTTTCAAGAACTGTAGCTAAGTCTTAAACTGTAATTTGTTAATAGTTTTAACACAAAATTTGTGAGTATAAAGGTGCGTGCGTACAAGTCGATTTTTGTGATTGTATTTCTTCAAAGTAAACAGTTTTATTATTTGAAATGCTTATATGACTGAATAACTATCTGATATAGGAAAAATCCACACATTTAGTAAAAGTCATTACTTACAACATACGAGAAAAACGTGCCATGCAGCTTCGAAAGTTGTTGAGTATTCTGATTTCTAGCCGCTTCGATTCTCTCATTGAGTAAAGAGAGTTGTTTGGTGTTGATTTGTGTAAACGATCTTTTAGTTGAATGACAACGACCTATTACAAAGTCTTGTATTTTTCAAGTGAAACAAACTAAAAATTGCTTTTCTTTATTTGATCAAACCAACAGAGATTGATGGAAAACATCATCATCACATGTTTTACTAGGACGTATGCAAATTTCTAATCTTATTTTAGATTTTATTTTTGACACCATTTTTGTAGTTTGTCCGCTTTAAATCTATCTATCTATCTATCTATCTATCTATCTATCTATATATATATATATATATATATATATATATATATATATATATATATATATATAGTAAATACTAATATATATATTAGTAAATACTAATATATCTACAACAGATCCTAGCAAAAGAATTAAGTTAATCATATACTACACTAAATCTAGTATATCCAACTTAATTATTCGCAATGATTCTTCTCGCCCGGTTAGCGATTTGCAAAAAACCAACATAGTTTACAAATTCAAGTGCCCCTTGGGAGATTGTATCTCCAACGAATTAAACAATATTTATGTTGGTCACACCACAAACTCGCTTTCATGACGCTTGACACATTTAAATGATAACTGTAACAATTTTAGGCATTTAAAACAACATGCCTGGCCGCATACACAATTTCGGAAAATCCTCGTTGAAAACACAACTATACTTAAGCATGAAAACAATAAACAAAAACTAAAAATTCTTGAAGCTATATACATAAAACAGTTGAAACCTCAACTGAACAAAATAAACAATGAAATCTCCACAAATATTCTTAAATGCCTATAATTGGTAACAGAAGCCATTGGTTTATACCAAGGCTCCCCATACTTAATACTTCTTGTTTCCACTCACGCGTGGTCATGTGTGACGTCACGAGTTGCGACGCGAATTTCGCTTCCAGCATCTTATATGCACGAGTTTGTCGTTGCTTGGAAATCTTCCATGTAAACAGACTATCATCACTGTTTTGTCCGTGCATTGCTTAATATATTGTAATGTAACTGTCATCTTTGATAATGGCTTATGTAAACCGAAAGTTTAGATAGGGTTAAAAAATATGTGTCAATATTGTGATTTTCTTTCATCTTTCAATGATAATGTTATTAAGCTTATCAGACGATATGAAAAGAATTTATATAAAATAGACAACACTTGTCTATATTATTTAATGAAACATGCATCAATATATATATATATATATATATATATATAGTGATTTTCTAAGCCCGGCTTAGATGTGGCACAAGGCCGAAAGTATGGGGCACCCAGTGAGGATTGAACTCACTAATCAGTAATTGATCTAGCAAAACAAGCTTTCTAACCATTACACCACGTCGAGGTGACCCAATATATATATATATATATATATATATATATATATATATATAATGTGTGTGTTAATCCTCTTTCCTGAGGCTTTTTGACATGCCTCTGAAATCTTCGCACACTAGTTATTTTAATTAATTATCAGTTTGATAGCTGTTGCTTCGCTGACGGCAACAGGATCAAATGTCAAATCTAAATCGCTTGTCCATTAAAATACTTCATTTATTAGAAAATAGATTCAGTTTCAATACAGAAGGAGTCATAAAAATAACTTCAAGAGCTTCACATTTCAACCTAACTCCATGATACTGTAATATTAAATGCAACTAGTCTGGCAGCCATCACTTCGCTAACGCCAAGATTTATTTTTGAAATATTTTTCAATAAAGCGAATTATGCTGAGTTGACAGATTTGTAAATATGTACGATTTTAGCGATTTAAAAAAATAATTCCAGTGAATTTATATTTGGTTTGAAATATTGTAATATATTTTGCATATTGCAAATATTAATCTAATTGATTGCAACTAAAACTAAAATAAAAACTTCAAGAAAGATTTTAAAATTTAGGTGTCGCTCTTTTTGTTGTTGTTGTTCTTTTTTCTTTGCTTTTTATTCTTTTTTTGAATGGTACCCTAATAACTTAATGTATATCGATTCCAAAACCTTCAGACGATAACAGGTATTAATCTTGCTCTGTACTGAGATCATGTCCGGGCTATAAGACCGGATATACTACTGGTTTTTAATCAAATGTTCAGCTATCGCTTAAGTTAATACATTAACGCACCTTTGTAAATTGTGCACCTTTTTCACTTGCGAATATTGGCTGGTACATGTTGGTTAATACCGCATCTCCAACTTGTTTAATTTCCCAACTATACAGGGTGTTGCAGCAAAATCCGACACCTGACAAAAAGAAAACGAAATAGGCAATAAAAACAAGAGTTGTATATGCAGAGACCCGACACTTTATTTAGCAACAGTTAGTTACATATTACATTATTTCTCAATGTAACCGCCGCCGGCGACGACCATCTCAAGGCGGGCGCGAAATGAGTCACACGCTTTGGCGACCATGTCCTTGTCCATAGCGGCGAACACCTCCACGATGGCAGCCTTCAGAGAGTCAACCGTATTGTGGGCGTGCTTGTTTGTTTTGGCCTCGATCACGCCCCAGAAATAGTCAAGGGGGTTGCAGTCGGGTGAGGAGGACGGCCACAAGTTCCGTGACCAGTGGTGAGGAATATTGTTGAGCAGCCACGCCTGGGTCCTCTTGGCCTTGTGTGCAGGAGCGGTGTCTTGCTGGAAGACGTAGAGTCTTCCGGCGGCGATCACTTCCATCCAGGCATCACCACGCTCCTTAACACCTCCTGGTAGTTCTCAGCGGTGACTCTCAGATCCTTTTCAAAAGAAGAACGGAGGCATGACGTCCTCCTCGCTGGAGATGACGCCAAGGACCATGTCGGAGGAGGGAAACTTCGTATACTTCACCAGGGGGAACCTCTTCGGTGTCTTTGCAGATCCATCTGTCGTTCTGGCTGTTCTCGTCTTCTCCTGGATGAAATTCTTTTCATCGGAGAAGAACCTCAGCATCCCGGCTGACCCGTGCTTGAGCTCGTTCAACAAAGCAGTCGCCTTGACTTTCCTCGACTCCTTGAAGGCATTCGTGATGAGCATGCAATGAGACTTACGGTAGGAGGAGCAAACAATGTCCTTCTTGATTGGTCGGCAGATCGTCGACTTGTGATAGCCCATGTCAGCGGCGATCTTGGTGTAGCTCTGGCTTCCATCATTGTCGCCTGTCTCCTTGACGGCGGCGACGAACTCGTCGGTCCTAACGGCCGAAGAATGAACGTTGTGGGCCTTTCGTATGGCAGTAAACTCGTCCTTGTTCTCACACGCCTTCCATTTCCTCCAAATGTCCATGACAATGGTCCTCTTGAACACAAACCATGCCATCACTTCCGCAGGCTTCTTCCCGACGCGAAAAGAAGCTACTACCGCTGCTCTTCGCTCATATTCCATCCTGGAAAAGGACAGAGAGAAAAAGTCGGGTATCTGCATATATATAAGTATGAGATTTCTAGTCACTGGTATGTAATCTAATCAGCAAAACAACATAGCCAAAAACCTGACTTATAAAAAGAACAGGTTTTATTTTACGTTAAACAAATACAACAATATACAATATACGCATGTTCTTCCCTAATGTGGAGATAATGACTGACGGACTTGCCCAAATGGTAGAACACAGGAAAATTGGTTTCTCGGAGATCTGGTCTACTTGGCTGCTGTCACAGATCGAGTCTGGGCTGGAAACACAACACTTGTGGCGCTCGGCGAGGCCTGCTGAAAGAGGGAGCTTCTCCACGTGCTACGCTTTTTGTATGGGCGGACCGTGACAGGATCAACCAATGGGAGACCGCCCTGTCGTCACGTAATCTATCTCTCCACGCATGGGTAAAGACAAAGCTTTTTACGGCCCCAACACATACAGGTAAGCGAAGCGACAGTTTGACGGACATAAAGCTGTTGAGTTTTTCAGAGTAAGGGTTTTCCAACGTCTGAGTCATGGAAGTCACCCACACACGACACAGACATAGTCATATCCATTGCATACGGCCATGCAAAGTCACATGCAGACTGTGCATGACGGACAGAGAATCAGGTTTTATTTTGTTATATAGATTAAAAATGTTGAATATTACGACGAAATAAGTTTTGGAATTCATTTAATCGATTTACCGGACATCTTGTTTCTTCTGTGAGGCTGTCGACTTTTCTGCCAGTCATTGAATATGTGTCGAAGTATGTGTGTGTTACGAGGTTTTATCGAACAGTGACAGACCGTTCTCTGTAGGTGGTTACGATTAAAAAGTTGTTGAAAAAAAAGGAGCTTTATAACTTGGTGAAATCTAAAATCGACTCAGCAGAGCGTAATCTTGTCTTCCTTGTATCATGATTTGCTACTGGTTTAAAAATAACTTCCCTTTAATTACGATTGGTTGGATAATGTTTTTTAAGCGTTAGGATCGTAATGTTTTGAATGTACGTGGCGAATTTGTGCCAATTTACTTATCGGCAAAACTGTTAGAGACCGGAAATGATTTGAAGTGTACAAATCTGACCCGTATTTATCTCAGCATGATTTCGGGCTTTGAGGTGACAACTTCCGGTTGACTCTCAAGGGCAGTTTTTATATATATATGCTACTCTTTTGTACTAAATAAAAGTCCTGTGTGGTAAAGCCATGCTGATAGAAAATTTCAACTTATATATATTAAGACATTTATGTTTAGTTTATACGTTCTTTTTATAGATACAAATATTTAAGACTTAAATGTTGTTAATACTGTTTATTATAAACAGAGCATTTACTTAAATTTTAAGTAAATGCTCTGTTTATAATAAACAGTATTAACAACATTTACGGGCCTGAATGTCCGAGAAATTGTCATAGAAAATATGCGTCCTCCGACAAGAATCGAACCTGTATCCTATATGGAACCGTTATATAGCCTGACGTGCTTTTACCGATTGAGGCAAAAACAGTAAAATCGACCTTGCTAACCGATACGCTCCTCTGTGGCTAAATCGGTTAAGGCACGTCAGGCTATATGGCGGTTCCGTATAGGATACAGGTTCGATTCCTGTCGGAGGACACATATTTTCTATGAAAATTTCTCGGACATTCAGGCGGGTAAATGTCGTTAATACTGTTTATTATAAACAGAGCATTTACTTAAAAATTTGTATCTATAAAAAGAACGTATAAACATAAAAAATGTCTTAAAATAATTGTCGGACTTTGTCCATAATATATATATATATATATATATATATATATATATATATATATATAAGGTGCCTGTTCAAATCATTTGTAAAATGATAAGCGTACCATACCAAGTAATCAAAATGCTGGGTTAGCAGTCAGGGAAACTGAAGGAAATAATTTAATTGAGCCGAGACCCTTTTATTTGGTACAGAAGATTATCTTCGACATATCCATACTCCAAAAAAGGGTTCTGCCACCATATCATATTGAAACGCCGCTTCTCGTACGAAGTTAAGCAACGTCGAATCTGGTCAATACCTAGATAAGGGATAACTTGTGTAGTGAAAGAGATAATCAGCTACCTCGAAAAAGAGTTCGTGTTTTGTGTGCGGTCTACCGAAGAAAAATTACCAAAATTAGCAAAAAATCTAGTTTAAGGACCAGAATCCATGCTAATGTTCTTCCCTCCCCTGAATGGCGTGACCAATCAGAAAGATCTCTCGGTGAACAAAAGCCTTTGTTTTTCGCTTATGTGGGAGATTTGGATTTTCTGAGCTTGGTAGACGAACACGCGTTTTTTGCTGGTGTCAAGTGAAGGTTGGATGTGTGACACCATTTTGTCATTTCTACATTGCCTGTTGGACTTTTACGACCGACTATCGTTTGAACTCTGATTTGGCTACAAGTGTTGCAGTCGAGAGACAGAAGAAATCTATTGCAGGCGTTTATTGCTACTATAACTTGGAAGTACCAGCAGCTGTAAGTTTGGATGTGCCGCTGGTGTAATGGATAACGGCTCTGAATTGGAAATCGGAGAGCCCAGTTCTAATTTCACATGAATTCATTATATTTGCGTAGGTGCAAGTATCGTTGGGAAATATATTCTTTTCTCCCCCAGGCTATAGGTTAATTAGTAGGACTTGTATCAGTATTATCTTTAAAAAATATTACAATCTAAAAATATTTCTTTTGGTTTTAAGTAACCTGCGAAAGGTTGATAAACCGTAAAAATCAAATCAATCAAGAAACCATATAGGCTGCTATCCGATACGGATAATATCAAAGATTTTTCTAATAAAAAAAATATGATGTTTACTATTATTAGGTTAGCGGTCGTCGTTTGAAGTTAAGAAGGCTTCATGTGTCGATGAACCAAAACTAAAAGTGCTGAATAGGTTGAGAAAACAGACAAATAAGTGAATGAAACGAAACAATATAGAAATGTTTATTCTATCAACAACTTTTTGTGTAGAGAAAATTTCAAGGAACCTTCCCGAAAGAAAGTGCAAATTCAAGGAACATGTATGTCTGTAAAAAAAAAAAAGATAAGAAAAGTTAAACTGACTCTGTTTTTGAGTTAAAGAGGTGTATGTCTAAGCCATGTGTATCTATTGTACGGAGCGCTAATTTTAGCGTCCTATCACAACCTCCGTCCAAAATGAAAATGAAGAGCTAGCCTTTTTGGATTCACAGGATGTATATTCCCAGTTTTTCCTTTTATGCGGGCCCAAAAGTTGAAAAGGGGTTGAGGCTGCTGACAGGGTTAGCAACTTGTCTAGTGAAAAGTTTTAACGCCTATTACAGGTAGTAGTGATATTACTAAATGAGTAGTTATATCACTAACTTTCGAAGCAATCGTATAATCAATATGAGATAAAAACATTCGCGCCAAAATAGTTTTCAAGATTTAATAACACAAGAAGACATCATCATCACATCCGCTTGAATACCCACTGAAAATCAGTGGAATTTCTCCTCTTCGGTTCCTTTCCGATCATGCCCGTCTGCTCAGACCCATCTGTGTTTCTTCAACACCCATAGAGCTAACCGTTACTTTATATTATAACTATGTATAATATACGTTAACTACAGTTATCTTATTGTGAGCGATGTCGCCATTTTATATTTTTAATTTTTCGCATACGTGTTATTTGTTTTGATTTTATCAATTGCAATTGTATAGTAGGCTCATTTGGGCACCGTCTGTGAGCAAAAAGACCACTATGACGCAATTCACTCCGCCACAGATTTGCATACAGCATGCTGTACCGCTTGGCATTCACGCCTATGGTCAGCCTGTGACATCAGATTACTGAAGAATGAGACCGGCAATCTCAAGAGAAATGAATATTGCTTCAAGAAGCTAGTCGAAGGCTGAAAGTAGCTTCCCCTTCCATATCATAAGAAAGACTGTTGACAAGATAACCTTTTCTCCTAACAAGTCTTTTCTTCTAAGTTAAAATCCGCAGACATACGTTGTCTGTAAGCAATTCTTTTTTACTACTTTTTTCCTTTTTACTAACCCTCTATAAACTTGTATTCTGTCGTATTATCGTAGATATAATCCCCACATCGGCTTAGATTTACACAAGACCAAATGTGGCTAATTTTTTTTTATCGTCTTTGCACATTTCTAAAGAGGCCCACTTAAGAAATATATTTTACTTATAGTATTCACGGCTCGTCTATTAACAAAGCTACTTCATGAGATGGTTAACCTTTTGCCGCACCGAAGCGTCCTGTCCAGTCATCCTGTCTCACACCACACATGATGTCCTTTGATGAGTTGAATTTAAGTGAAAAAATAGGATCCAGAGAACTACACGCGAATTTCTCCAGAAGTTATTTCTGGGCACGCGAAGGATTTATCGACTTATGAGGTTGAGATCTTTACAAAATTTAAGTTTTTAAGGTTGTCGGATCTCCAATTCGTTTTTCATCATCCCATAGTACAGATTTTCCTCGAAAGGAGATTGTGAATACACACAGTTTTAAATCATTATTTTGGTGCCTGCATCTTTCCAGGTTGTTGGTGAACCACTTTCCGCAAAATGCTGAACGAAGGAGAGGTTTTTAATGTTTTATTTTAAAACTGATGTTTGATTTTAATTTTATTTTTTCAAACACTCCTTGTAAATAAATTCTGATACTAGTGTTCGTTTAAAGCGGAAATCTTTTACTGCTTAATGACGAGAGAATTTAACGTAGGTACCTCCACTTTTTTGCTAAAAAAGAGATTTTAGCGAAAAAGTGGAGGTACCTACGTTAAACTCTGATACTAGTGTTTGTTTAGAGCATACAATGATGAAAAAGGCCCCAAATTTGACAAAAACAAAGTTTTATCGCCAAATATTTGAGAGAACAGACTAAAGTATTTTTTGATTATTTTATCAAATTTTTTAATCCTTTCTAACATGTTCGAAATTTTGGTTAAAAATGTTTTTTTGTTTTTTTTTTTGTCAGCGGTGGGCCAAAGATGGGTATTTTAGCGTCCTTTTTCCGGTAAAAAAACCCAAAAAAACAACAACAACAACAACAAAAACAGAATGATTTGTAAACTCTTGCAAAAATCAAATAATTGTCGGATTTTAATGAAACATTTATGACTTATCCAGAAATGGATAAAAAATTATTTTTTAAATATATATTTTTTTTTAGAAAATCTTGGTAACATTATTTTTTTTTACATCAGTTACCCACCAGTTACTTAATTTAATGAAATTTCGAGAAAACATTCTTTTGTAATACAAATGAATTCCCTTGCTTCCCCACTTAATCAGCCATGTTTGGAAACCTTTCACGGTGACTCGCAGTTCAATTCAAAACTTGTACAAGAAACAAGTAAATAAATGTGGTTTCTTCAAATACACACCTTATCTATTTCACTTTCATTTAATTTCTACTTGCAGTCTGAGACTGGCTAGTAAAGTAAAAAAAACATAACACAACAGTAACACTCAATGTGAGTTGATTTTTTTTTTCTTCGGTTCTTGTCTTTAGTATTCATCCGGCATGGACATCTGAATCCTCTAAAAAAAATCTTACCAAGAATGGAACGTGCTAGGTTTTTTTTTTTCCTTCTCGTAAACTGATTGGTTGCTTGCCACCAATCAGCATCTCCCGACTGGCTAGTAACTCGTATATAAACGTCCAACTCTCTGACGTCATCAATCAAGAAGACGCGAAATGACGTTTGAGTTTTACGTGTTGAAGGTATGAAATAAAAATTACTTTCTCAGTTTTTCTCCCTCGTAATTCTGCTTCTGAATTCATTTTTGATCGGTTAAATTGCGTGTTTTTATTTATATTTATTTATTTTAGGCTTATTAGTAGTGGAGGTGTTTTATTGCAATGCCTTTTTTTTTCTTTTATATTATACTTCCGTGACGTAAACATATAGTTTTATTTTTAAAATTGTGCTTAAAGAACAATATTCGGTATTATTAAAGCGACAACTAAGCTTTAAAATGCTTTTAAAGATGAAAAATCTTGAAGATTTTATTTTAGTTTTAATTGCAATAGATTAATTTATTACAACGTTTCGGCCGTTGTATGCTTCGGCCTTCTTCAGGTGATTGGAATGTCGAACTGAACCCTTTATTTCGCTCACTGGGGTAGACTGTTCTAGTTCCACGTGCCATGTTTAATGGATGTCAGTTGTCAGTTATCTCCTGTTAATTCCCCTCTCCAAGTTCTCCACTGCCTTAACCGGGTATTGAACTCACACTCTTTGGGTCCTGTCACTGGATCTCACTAACGCCTTTATGACACATGGCACAGTGGATAAAGGCGTTAGTTAGATCCAGTGACAGGACCCAAAGAGTGTGAGTTCAATACCTGGTTAAGGCAGTGGAGAACTTGGAGAGGGGAATTAACAGGAGAAATTAAATGTTTCAAGAAATCCTATTGGCTAAAAAATAAAAAATACAACATTCGCTCACGCATTTCTCAGAAAAAATTCGCAACAGCTACCAAGCCGATTTCGTTGTTAAGAAAACTATAAATAGAAATAGTAAACGAAATTTCGTCGCATTTGAGACTCACATACACGAAAGATGCACACGGGAATTATGTGCCGCCAAAGAAACAAACTTCCTTCATGAGAGATTAGAAAAATTTACACAACAAACTTTTTCACTCAATATCTTTCATAGAAAAATCTTTTGTCTAAGTTAAATTGAACCATTTTAATCCAAGTCAGACAACTTTTAGATATTGAACATTTCCGAAACATCAAAGAACTTTTTCTCTAAAATATACCTTTGCACACATCATTACAAACAAAGAAATTGTAAATTGTGTATATAAAATGTAATCTGTTGTTTCAAACATGTATTTTTTGTTGTGATTGAATATTGTTACCATTTGGCTATTTCTTATATTTTATGTTTATGGATATTGCATATTTTATTTGCAGCACAATTTTAAATATTCACACTGCCTTCCTAGATCCACTACAAATTTATATAGGTACCTCCAATGAAAAGTGATACCTAAAATACATTTAACAGCTACATATTAATAATTTAAAATATTCAAAGCTTTATAAATGATTAAAATTAAAAAAAAAATTAAAACAATTCTTGTAAAAATTCATTATTCATCGAAAACATTTTTTGTACATATATTTTATTCTTAAAAGCAGTTAAAAACTTTTCTAATTAAATAATGTCTTAGTTTTATTGCACCATTATTTTATGATTCAGCACAGATTTTCTGTAACAGTAAAAAAATGATTTAAATTCTCCAAGGACTTGTGTTTATAACTAATATAAACATTAAACTCTAAAAAAAGAATTTCTTGAAATTTCATGAAAGTAAGTGTGTGTTGGGGGGGGGGTCAGATATATATATAAAAAGATTTTAAAAAAGAAATGTTTCTAAAATGATTCATTTGTGAATAAATTTGATTAATATCAAACATTTATCTGATTTTTGCAAGAATTTCCAAATCAATGTTTTTCACCGCAAAAAAAAAAAAATCCCAATTTTCCCATAAGATTGACATAAGAAAAACAATTTTTAACCAGAATTTTGATAATTCTAAAAAGAATTTAAAAAAATATAATTTAATAATCAAAAATATCCTTTGATCTTTCCGCTTAACACTAGGATGGCCAGCTCCTTTGACATTTTTATTTACATTACGCCGTGAGGCAGCCATCTCTAATATATTCAATATTCAAGTCAGGAATAACAAGTCTGAAAAGAAATTCACAAATACAGTGTAACCCGGATATAAGAGAGTTGTCGCAACCGGATAAGAAGTCTCTTATATCCGGGTTTCTCTTATATCCGGGTTTGGTCTATTTTGTTTAGGTAAGCATGGCTCTAATTTGGGACCAGATAAAATCTCTCTTATATCCGGGTTACACTGTATTAATATATCTCATACTGAAAGAAAGTGATTATATATATATATATATATATATATATATATATATGAAGAAAAATATTTGGAAAAAACAAACAAAAATCCTTAAATGCAATTATGTTGTTTTAATATGAATGAAATGTCAACGTCTGACGTTTCGGTTTAATAAACCTTCTTCAGGACAATATTCATTAAAATACAATTAACATAATCAGTTCAACATGACAAAGATGATGGACATAAAAACAAGACTTATCAAAAACAGATAACTGAAAATTTTAAATGATCAGCTTTCCGTTTAAGCTGAAGAAGGTTTATTAAACCGAAACGTCAGACGTTGACATTTCATTCATATTAAAACAACATAATTGCATTTAAGGATTTTTGTTTGTTTTTTCCAAATATTTTTCTTCATTCTGTCGGATTTATATCCATTTATATTTGCTTACATATATATATATATATATATATATATATATATATATATATATATATATATATATATATATAAATTATGTGTGTGTGTGTATAGAAAGATAGATAAATAGATAGACGCAAGTATTATTGTTTGTGAGAAATTTTTCAATGCATTTACCCTTAAATAGCCTAGGTGTCAAAAACGACACGTCGGCCATTCAAGGTAAAACCTCAAATATCACCTATTCCACTGAATATTTTTTAAAGAATTGTCTGTTAAGCATCTTTGCTAAAATTCAATAATTGTCCATAAGCCTCAGCATCCAATCAAAACTAGTTATTCCATAGTAATTTGTTGGAAATTTGAAAGCGTCGAAAACGACACGTCGGCCATCCTAGTGTTAATAATAAAGATAATTGCGGTAAAACGGTTTTTTATTAAGATTGGGCCATTTTTTCATTTTTCTCGTTTTTTTTTTGTCTTTTTTTTAGCTAAACTTTATGGGTAACCAGGTTTATATGAGAGCGTGAAGAACCTCACAGGATCAGGACCATCGCCAGTTTGAGTGGGGGCTTTAAATCAAGTAGGTCCGCGAATAAGGAATCGTACGCCAAAACAAAATTCAAAATATTCTCAAGCAGGTTGAAATGATATTCTTGGTAACGGGACTGCATACATGTTACCCCAGTGGGCTTTCGACTTTCTATATCTATTCTTTAATAAGCAGGAAGTTGTTGAGAGCCATTCTTACCCATGTCCTGAATTTACATAAGGCACATAAAAGAATTGTAGAAACTCACTTTGATAGTGTAGTATGTTTATTAAGCTTCGATCATCTGATTTTTTCTTTGTACTGCATCATAAAAAAAGCGTCGGGTTATTCGGTACACTATCGAAAGGGTTTCTAAAATGATTCATTTGTGAATAAGTTCTGAAAGGGAAGAAATAAAGAAGAAAGGAAAAAATCTCTTCTCAATTCTCTGCTGCTACCAGTTCTCTTGAAAAAAAAAAAAACTTCTTTTAGTAACACGTCACCTTTGTAATGGCGACCTTACCCTTAGCAAAAAGAAAAGGTGGACGTGACAAAAGATAAGGCGTGGTTGAGATGAGCAAAAAGAGTTGTTATTTCCTCTTGATTTGCAATGTTTGATCATTTGCTCGTTCCGGGCAGCCGTGGGAGGAGACTGCGGGTTCGTTCGGAGTATAGCGCAAGGTAGTAATCGAGATAAACACGCGGAGAAAATCAACACGCATGTGTAATCTAGTAAGATAAACTTGTTGCTGAAATATTCCGCGAATTATCGCATTGATATAAGCGTTTGTCTCAGTTGTTCCAGCTGGTTTTGTCGCTTGTCGAAGGCATCGCTGTTGATAGAAACGTCTTGGAGTCGCTGATCTAGCTAAGCTTACCTGCCGTGGTGGATTCGTCGCTAATACCAGCCTGGTCGGATCTGCCCTGTAAATGCAAACGGTTTTTGCTTTATAGTGAGTCAGTGGCTTAAAAACGGCTGCTGCGAAAACGGCTGCTGCGAAAACGGCTGCTGCGAAAACGGCGTGGACCTTTTATTCTGATTGGTCAGATGTTTATATGACTCTGGTATCTTGGGATTAGTTTACGAAGCCGGATGAAATTAAGGTCTGTTTTTGTTATAAGTTGTGGATGTCGAAGTGAGCATTAAATAATTGCAGTTCCGACAGTTTCGTCACATCAGTCACAAAGACGAAACACTGGTTTCAATTTTTAGTTTCTCCCATCACCCGTCATATTGGTCACAGTCCATATCTCACAACCATTACTTACCGATGTTAATCTTCTTATTTTACTATTTAAATTTAACTGAATATTTGTCGATACATTTCTGTGAATGAATATTTATTCCAGTTCTAATGCCTTAAACAGCCAAGAGACCAATGTTTTTTTTGTTTGTTTGTTTTTTTGTTTTTTTTTGTAATTCGGCTACCAAAGTATTGAAAGAATTATTCACTATACGTGAACTTTATTTTGCATCTCACTTTAAATTTCTATTATTCAGGACAATCTTTGATAAGAACGTTTTTTGATGGGCCTTGTTTGACTTCTGTTTTTGGTTAGTAAAATATAACAGAATTTAATTTGAGAACCATTTACTACAATGTTTTACAAGTCTAGTCTTTTGAGATTTTTGTCCCGAAATGTGTGTTTGTTTTTTTTTTTTTTTTTTTTTCATTCTTTCTTTCTTTTTAAAGCATTTCCCCCCCCCCAGCAAGGCGGGAGTGCCACTTATAAGTAAGAGGACACAGACAGTGTCAGTAAAGGAAAAGACTGGGTATAAGGAAGTGAGGAAAGGATCAAAAGAAGAACGGGGGTCAAGGCAACAAAATTTCGATTGACATTACATTTAAATTTTTGAAGATTATATTTATCAGGAAAGCAAGAAAGAGGAAGGGAGTTCCACTGTCGAGAAATGCGAGAGAAGAAGCTATTGGAATAGAAGACAGTAAAAGGGTGGGACTGAGATGCCAACCTAGTAGCACGCTTAACTTGAGTGACTCTTGGGCTTTGTATTGGGTGTATTTTTCATTAGTAAAAAAAAAAAGAAAAAAAAGAAAAACTGAATCATTGTTGAGCAGACACTTTCAATCATGCCCCTTAGAGGCTGGCAGAATTGTAATAAGTGATCGCCTTACAAACAGGTCATATGTCATCGGAATTGTAATAAGTGATCGGGTTATAAACAGGTCATATGTCATCGGAATTGTAATAAGTGATCGGGTTATAAACAGGTCATATGTCAGCGTTATTTTAATAAGTGATCGCCTTACAAACAGGTCATATGTCAGCAGAATTGTAATAAGTGATCGAGTTATAAATAGGTCATATGTCATTGGTATTGTAATAAGTGATCGGGATATAAACAGGTCATATGTCATCGGAATTGTAATAAGTGATCGCCTTATAAACAGGTCATATGTCAGCAGAATTGTAATAAGTGATCGCCTTATAAACAGGTCATATGTCAGTGGAATTGCAATAAGTAGCCGCGTTATAAACAACCCCAATATATAATAAACAAAGATTTCATAATGGCCAGCGTAATACCAATTCTCGGAGCACTGGGGTAATCTGTCCCCACGATTGGTCGTACGTCATTTCTTAGTGACGCAGACTATATAAATATTTCTATCAATAATAAACATTATAAGTCTCATATGTGACGTCTTAATAAAGACGGGATTAATTAATTCCATTGTAACTATAAATATCAATCACATTTCAATAATGCGGCTACTAGCCCTCAGTCCTGCTGTTTGGATGCTACACATAATCGCACAATACATTTTGTCTCGTCTATCATCCTACAAGGCGAAACGTTGATATGTTACATAATAATAATCAAACGCTATTGATAAAGAATTTAGAAGAAACCTGTAATGTTTTGCGCCGTGTATATTTGACAAGACCAAAGTAAATTCTCTTCATGCGAAGCTCAATTGGAAGCAATGGGTCCAATTGACATAAAGCCAACATCGGTGTCTTTACAGTTGTCAATTTTAGGGAGTGGCTTTTTACAGAACTTTTCATGTAAGTAATCCAGAAGTTATACTGGGAACGAAACGCCAACGCGCGGATAGAAAATAAATTCAATAAATGTACAAAGACAAGATGTGCCTTCTCACCAGATTTAATTTCAAGATGTTATTTCAAGATGTCTTCTCGCCAGATTTAATTTCAAGATGTCTTCTCACTAGATTTAATTTCAGGATGTTTCTTCTCAGCGGATTATTCAACCTTTACACTAGTGAGGCGATACTGAGAGAATTAGTCCTACTAGGATTAATTATTGGTGACCGCAATCTTAAGATATGCCGATGATACAGTAAACATTGAAAGTGAACTATAGGAACTGCTATAGAAAGGGACTAAATATCAATTAGTAGAACACAGAAAGTATTCAGGGCGAGTGTGATCACATTTCAATAAAGCGTAGTGCCTGCTGTTACTAGATAATTCAGCCATAGAATGTTACATATAAGCAATCAATACATTTTGTCGTACATTATTTACATTATTCGGACTATTGTCCTCATCTTTGTCGTAATATTTACAACGTTTCGTGTACGCCACTAAATAAAATTCACTATTTTTTTTATCCATAATGTTGAATGTGTTAAAATTATTCAACTTTTTAACAAGAAAAATCTCAAGTTGATGTTAAAAATTGCCACAAAAAACATTGATTTATTTAAGATGGAATGATCTATTATGACATGTCTCTAATTTGTATTTGGATACATTGTATTTATTTTAAATTTTTCAACTTGAATTGTTCACCTATATTGGTGTAGTGGAGTGCCCCCTTACCATATCATAGATTCAAGGTGGTGGGGTACAAGACCTTTGCACTGGCCCTGTTTTTGTTTATACCGGTTTTGTTTTTAAATATCCTACATTGTAATGGGGTATTTATTTAAAAAGGCTATATGAACCTGGATACAAAAACTTGAAAAAGTTTACTTGAACTGACCGGGGGCCTGATTGGGGGCCCCAGGCAGTGTTTTGTAACCTTTGCTATTGTGGGATCTTCCACAACAAACCAGCCTTACCTCATTTTAGAAAATGCACTCTTCCTATCTGGTAAGTAACATCCTACTTTCACATAACTATAACAAGTATTCATTGGTCAATCACCTCCATTCTAGCTTGTTGATTGGTCAGTTCCGACCAATCAAACCGCCTGCACGCGACCAATCTGTTTTCCTGCTCATATGCTGGGAGCCTCATGACCATTAAACCCAAAACGTGTAAACTCCCTCGAGTTTTTCTCTTCATTCATCTCTCTCGCACGTCTCATTCCTTGCTACCAAGTGTCAAGATGTAACCTTCAAGAACTCCTGTCTTAGTCATTGCTGGCCAGACAACTAACAACATTCACGAACTCTGAAATCACTTCTGAACTTTTACCAACTTTACAACTCACAATTCCAAACTCTATTGAACTCCGGTACAACTAATACCTAATCAAAGGAACACGACTCTGTCCTACCTTTTCAGTTCGCATGCATGTACATCAAACATTAATAAATGCAATTATTATGTTTTGAAATCATTCCGTTCAGTTTTTTGTATTTTATTCTATGTGCTATTTACGTCAAATATAAATTGCATTGCGTCCACGCATTGTCCTTAATCTCACCTTTCCTAGCCAAAGTTAAATATTGATAACACCGTCACTACAAGATGGGCAACCCCGTCGTTCAACGTTCCCGACAACAATGGTAATAATACAAGCCATTACAGATTTAGTGATCCCGTCGAAAATAAACAACAATGGTAACCCATATCGCTACACTATCTTATCAACATTTTCTTTTTTTTTTCTACCTAGATTTATATATGTCATAAATTAAACTAAGCACAACTGATTATTAATTAATTTTTTTCACTTCTTAATGTAATTCTTGGGTATTTTGGGGTTTTTTTTTTGTTCAAATCTGTGAATTTGTTTTGCTTATGCTAAGTCTTGAAAAAAAACACGATATAAAATTCACTATTTTTTATCCATAATGTTGAACTTGAATGTGTTAAAATTATTCAACTTTTTATCAAGAAAAATCTCAAGTTGATGTTAAAAAATTGCCACAAAACATCGTTGATTTATTTAAGATGGAATGATCTCTTATGACATATCTCTAATTTGTATTTATTTAAATACATTGAATTTATTTTCAATTTTTTCTAGTTGAATTTTTTGACTATATTGCATTATGATCCATTTCTGTACATAATTAGGTTACAATAAAATTTGTATTTTATATGAATACTACCTTATAGAAATTGAGATATAGCTGAGTGAGGGCCTCATATCATCGATGGGGACTCTATCATAGATTCGAGGGTGGTGCCTATGATACACTTGCACCGGTCCTGCCAGTTGCTGCCTAGATTTCTGGTTAACAGGATTAGTAAGGGAGTGTTTAGATTTAAAACTGTTTTGTTATTTTTTTCCATACCAATTCATTTTTTCTTGGGTTGGCATATCGTCAGTAGCAGAGTCCTATTGTATGTAAACGGTTGCAGTGTACAAACATCGAGTTTCTTTTTCTTACCGAAAGAAGCAAACAACGATTTTCAATCTTGAACCCATTATGAATGGCTTGCAAAATCAATGTATTTTACATTGAATTGTTCGATGTATCAAATTGTAAAACTCTGGTCTGACTTTCTCTATGTTCACAGAGAATGACATAACTGGCAAACTGCCTGTATGGTTAAATAAAAAATGGTTTCCGTATGGATTGGTACATAATCAGCGTGGCGCTTGTGGTCTCGTCTTTGGGCGAGACACTGCAAAAAATAGTCAAGAAGTCATCCCATAAATACGCAAAGATAAAACCTGCAAATATATCTAACGCCCTACAACGGTTATTCGGTGACGTAACGATTTTACGAGCTAACCTCAACTCCTGAACTACCAAATTCAAGATTTCAAACGTTTTACACATCCCTAAACACGATTTCTACACACCCAAATTAGAATCCTTATAGCCGTGGCCTATTCGTTAATACTCATAAAGAGATCACAATGAAAATATAATGCAATAAAATGCCATTCAATATACTGAGATGGCTAGATGTAACCGTAAGTTCTATGCTAACAGTTTCTTCTCTCGCACTTCTCGCTCCATGCTTTCCAGCCAACTTTAATGTACAAAAGTTTAAATACAATGTCAATCACTCTTTTCTTTCTGCATTTTTTAAAGCGTTTCACCCCAAGCAAGGCGAGAAGCCACTAGGACGCAAGGGGTTACAGAAGATCAGATAGGAGTGATATAAGAAAGGATGAGGAGAAGGACAGTGGATAGATCAAGGCAACTGGAGATGTCGATTGACATTACATTTGAATAGCTGGAGATTATAGCTCTCAGGAAAACTGGAATAGGGAAGGGAGTTCCACAGACGAGAGGTGCGAGACATGAAGCTATTGGAGTAGAAGAGACGGCTACATTTAGGAGTTTCGACAGTGAAAGGGTGAGAGTGGAATGCCAGCCTCGTAGGGCGCTTGAACTCATGAAGTCTGTGAACCAGCGAATGCAGTTCGTCGGAGCAATTGCCATGAAAGTATTTGTAAAACAGACAGAGAGAGGCGACGGTGCGTCTGTGAGAAAGTGACTGTAGACGAGATGCCAGATCAGGGCCAATTATATTGCATATCTGCCTGTTCCTAATTCTTCCACATTCCGTAACCCCTTGTCTTTTAGTGTCATTACTGCTTTGCATGGGGTGATACCGTTTAAAAAAAAAACAACTAAAGTTTAACAATTTTTCGTCCCGGTTTACCAGAATAGAAGTTGTAGAATATTTGCCTAATATGTGTTAATCAGATGTTCGGAACCGCTAGAGGGCCATAAGAATTCTTTTAAAAACAGTTACCAGGTTCGCATATAAATTGAAAAAAATATAATTTTGAAAATCCCAATTGAATATTCGGAGGCACAAAAAATTTAATCAAGATGTACATAAAATATTACGACCTACAAATTTGGAATGAAAAGTTTGAAATTGTTCGGAAAAAAATGTGCTGATAATTTGGCTTTTTCTTCGCGCAAAGATAATTTTGATTAAGCCAAAATTTGTCTGAAACAATTTCATTTATATTTTTTGTTTTGTTTTGTTTTGTTTTGTTTTACGGTATATCAACCTCATTGGGTCATTTAATGCCGACAACTATTTTTTTCTTTCCAATATTTTTGTTTTTTAAATCCTTTTCTATCAATATTTCTTTCCTCAAAAATATATAGCTGGTAATAGTATTTTCCAAAAACGTATAGCTGGCATATCTTTTCAAAAACGTATTGATGGTAATATTTTTTCTTTCAAAAATTTATATCTGGTAATAATTTTATTTTTACTCCTCTACACTTCCATTGGAGTATCTTATGTGTATTTGGGATCATTGTTTTCCTGTTTGGTTCATTGGATTGCTTTGTGTTTTAAGGTTTGTTTAGGTTTTTCCTTTCAAAAAACGCATAGCTGGCAACATTTGGTTTTCAAAAATGCAATGCTGGCAACATTTGGTTTTCAAAAATGTATTGATGGTAATAATTTTTTACAAAGTGTTTCTGGTATTAAAACCCATTTTTACACTTTCACAGTGTTTTAACCCCAGTTACAATTCCACTGAATAAGGTTTTTTTAAAGAACGTATAGCTGATAATATTTTTCTTTTCTTTTAAAATGTATAGCTGGTAATATTATTTTTTCAAAAACATATAGCTGGCAATATTATTTTTCCAAAAACGTATCGCTGGCAATATTATTTTTTTCAAAAACGTATAGCTGGTAATATCGTTTTTCAAAAACGCACTGCTGGCAACATTATTTCTTCGAAAACGTATAGCTGGTAATACTATTTTCCCAAAAATGTATAGCCGACAACCTTATTTTTCGAAAACGACCTTTCCGTTGGATGTAGTTTATCGCCATACCCAGGACGCGGATGCAGTTTACCGTTAATTAGTTAATTTATAAAATATTTTAAAATCTGAGGAACAGAATTAATCATATTCTTGATTAACCAAAATTTTGGCTAAAACTTTTCTATTTGAGTTATAAGTTTGTGTGCTTTATTTAAAATAAAATAAATCCCTATAAAAACCTTTTTATTAAACCTAAAGAAACGTAAAAGAATAAAAGTAGTAACTATGAAGTTTAATGTCCTCAAAAAATGTTAAATAAAATTTAGTGAGACGAAAAATAATTCAATCCTCCTGACAACTATTTTTTTTTTTACTCTTTGCGCCATATTGGCTTGCAAACCTGAATAACATCAATGTCTGTTAATTGCCTCACCATATACTGTGGTCTTCAAATGTCCAATCAGCATTTAAGCGTACATTCATCGCCATAGGCTTGACTGGGCAAGCCATATCATTTGCCTTGACGGCAGCAGAATACAGAAGCAAATATTTTACAGCACTCGACCCCAGTATAAACCAAGGAAGCACTTCAAGGGGGTACAGAATTAATTTCAACTCGGAACTAAAGGCTAGGGTTTTTAAATCGAGTTGAAATTAGTTCCGAACTAAAATTAATTCCGAGTTGGAATTAGTTCCGGCTTGAAATTAGTTCTTTCACTCACAACCAAGGACTGCTTAAAAGAACCGCAAATAGAAAATCCTAAGTGGTAAAGTGCTGTTTATGATCGAAATGAGTCGAAGCGTACAATTCATGAAGATACTAAGATCTTCCAAGAACATTCAATAAGTTGGGCAAACGTCAAGCGTGTGGCTAGTGTAGGGGAATTATAACTCTAAATAAATAATTATAATCGCCCCCAACAACATTTTCTATATACAAAAAATACAGTCTCTCTCTCTCTCTCTCTCTCCTCTCCTCTCCTCTCTTCTCTTCTCTTCTCTTCTCTCTTCTCCTCTTATTTTTTCTTCTCTTCTTTCTTTTATTACATTTATTCAGATTAAACTTTTTGCATTAATTTCTTTAACAGCTTTTCCCCACTTCTATAGACTAACTCTGAAATCTCAAAATAAGAAAAGAAGCCCAACTTTCCCAGGTGAGAATTGAAGCTGTCATCTTGTAGGGGAGCTGAGTAAATAATTATAAAAAACCATTACATTTATACATACAAAAAATACTTGTAAAAAAAGAGAAACAGTAAGACGTAGAAAGAACAAAACGAGTATTGTTATCTTGTTATGTGGTGTTGGAGAGACAAGAGACAGAAATATTGAGTAAGTAAATTGTAAGTTTGGGGTCAAATGTAGATCAAATATGGATTGGAATCGAACAGAAGCATAAGATAAAAATAAACAATGTATACAATCTCTCTCTCCTCTCTCTCTCCTCTCTCTCCTCTCCTGTCTCTCTCTTCTTCTCTCCCTCTTCTCTCCTGTTTCTCTCTTCTCTCTCTCTCTCTCTCTCTCTCCTCTCTCTTCTTCTTCTCTTCTCTTCTTCTCTCCTCTCCTCCTTTTCTCTCCTCTTCTCTTCTCTTCTCTTCTTCTCTTCTCTTCTCTCTCTCATGTGCCTTTTGTTTTATAGATGTGTGTAATGAATGTCCAGATAATTTAGCTGGAAAAATACAAGACGTGCCTAGGGTTTTCTTACCTCAATTTTTATTTTTCATTCTCGATTGGGACCACCACTCAGTAGGGTTGGTTCTTTTTTGCTAAAATCTCACGATATTGGGATTGACGGCGAAGTCTGTTGTGAACCCCTTATATACGTTGTCTACAACAGACAAGATTGCGTAATTCCTGCCCATAGCCGTGGTTAACGTTTGTCTCTTTTTCGTTTCGATAAAATGCACAACACGTTTGATAACTCTAACTCGCTATTTCAATGCACCTTCAGATTGCGGTTTCACATTTTCCTTCACAGATATTTAAAATTCTTGTTCTTGTTTTGTTTTTGGTCTCTCCGATTTGTAGGTCGCATCTTGGACTGTTCTAAACATTACTCGCTCGTAAAAATTTTTTATCCTCTGGAGAAGCGTTGTATCTACGAGGTTGAAAGTTTGGAATTGTCTGTAGTATAAGTTGAATGATAGGTGATTTTATTGTCTGAAGAATTTAATTATCTATTAAGAAAGTACTGAAAAGCTATCGGCCCGATCAACTTCCCTAAATCAGTATTTCCATGACTAAACATCGGATGATTTTCTTTTTAAGGCGAAACAAATTTGTGAAACAATATACTAAGTCTTTTAAACTGTAACTGGGTCGGATGTTGGGTATGTGTAATGTTGTTTATGTGATTTCCCCTTTATTATATGTATGTGTAGTAGTAGTTGATAGAGGAATCCTTTTTACTTTTTATACTGAAAATAAAATGAATAAAAACGTACAGCGATGCAATAAGACTTTAGACATGTGTTGACATTAATAACAAGAATGCGTATTTTTTTGTGATGTGAATTACAGATATGGTGTGTGTTAAAGATATTCTCGGTGTTACTGTCTGTTTTGTTTCTTTAAAAGTTTCAGCTTGTTTTTGCTTGTCCGAGAATTTTGTTGTTAAGGATAGCGTTTGAGATCGTCAACTTTCGATTTTCCGGAGCGATGGTGATACGATGTATTGTGTTCCTTTTTACTACTGCTACTTACTACTCTATTCTACTTTACTGACCCTACTTTTCTGACTGCCTTCACTTGTGGTAGAACGGTCATTTTTATCAGATTTTAGAATGATGAAATATCTTTCTCATCTTTCAGGTGGCTAGATTGTTTTTAAGATGATGAAATTTTTTATCTTTATTTCAAGGATGATGAAATATCCTCATTCCTATCATCATTGATGGCAAGGTTATTTTTAGAATGATGAAATACCATCATTCTTGATCATTAACAAAACTGTGGGATGAATATATGGAATAACCCAAGTATTGTGGCTCTAAGACAATCTTCTTGGCGAGACTAAATTCTCTTCAGTACTCCTTCGTACATACACACCCACTGTGTGTATTTATGCACAACTGGATATATCAAATGTTCAATTCCGTCCTGGGTATGACGATAAACTACATCCGACAGCTAGGCCTCTGATCAGGAGGTTTTGAGGAACCTCTTAATTGCTCTTGTTCCCAAGTCCACTCTGACCTGGGTTGGTAGCACCTGTTAGCGTCCCAACTAGTTAATCTCCAAACTGGGGTCAAAACACTATGAAAGTATAAAAATACATTTTCATAGTAAAAAAAATTACCAGTGTAGTGGGTTAGCCAATCTGTATCGGTGATAAATACAAACTAAACCGACTCTCTACTATTTTTACTAAATCAAATGCAACAAAGACAAGAGAAATAATCAAATAGGCAGATATTTGTCTTAACAAAAATATTTTTATATAACAAGTATATACATTATTTGGACTATTGTCCTCATCTTTGTCGCCATATTTATCACGTTTCGGCCGTTGTACGCTCCGGCCTTCTTCAGGTGGTTGGAATTTCGAACTGAACCCTTTATTTCGCTCACTGGTAGACTGTTCTAGTTCCACGTGCCATGTTTGATGGATGTCAGTTATCAGTTATCTCCTGCTAATTTCCCCCTGAAAGTTCTCCACTGCCTTAACCGGGTATTGAACTCACACTCTTTGGATCTAACCAACGCCTTTATCCACTGTGCCATGTGTCCTTGAGGATATCTGGGTATGAATTTCTGGGTATTATAAACCTAATGTCTTCAGCAACCATGAAATAGATTGCTTGACTTATTGTAGAGCATTCTCGCTTCGACTGATATAGTCACGATTTCCTTTATGTTGAATGAGTGTATTTCTGACTATCATCTTGGTTGAATTCGTCACTAGTTGATGTTGATGTTAAAAAGAAATTGAATTCCACAAGCCGGGGTTGATTTTAATAAAAATTAATTTTTAGCGAGGAAGTTGGGTTTCATGGATTCGTGTGACGAGTTGATTATTTTAAGGACTCACTGACTAAATCGTGTCGAAGTTTCATATTTATGAATTTTCTTGATCATGTGGGAGGCTCGAAAGAACGTTTACATATTTTTGGCCCGTTGAACTCTGAACAAGTCAACTGGAATTCAACCGGACGGACGGAGGCAGGAACATGACATTGTTATTTATGGACCAATCAGAAAGCATTGTTTCGTACTGAACTCTGGAGCCAAGTTTAATGGGTTCAGCACAAACTGAGAATACTTAACTGTGATCCTCTTTTAACAGGTTTAAAACAGAGAATGTAGAAATCTAATTCTACACAAACAATACATTTTTGAAAAGGAAAAAAAATACTATCAATACATTTTTTACACTGTTAATTCCCCTCTCCAAGTTCTCCACTGCCTTGAACTCACACTTTTTGGGTCCTGTTACTGGATCTAACCAACGCCTTTATCTACTGATAGCAGGAGATAACTGATAACTGACATCCATTAAACATGGCACGTGGAACTAGAACAGTCTACCCTAGTGAGCGAAAAGGGTTCAGTTCGACATTCCAACCACCTGAAGAAGGCCGGAGCGTACAACGGCCGTAACGTTGTAATAAATAATGCGACAAAGATGAGGACAGTAGTCTGAATAATGTAAATAGTATACATAATAACTCATCTCAGAAATATAGACAGATACAATACATTTTTGTAAAAGAAATTACTAATTCTCCCAAGAAAATTAAAATTCGGCATTAAATGACCCATAAAGAGTTGATATGCCTTTAACAAAACAAATAAATGTTCAACCAGTTAAATGTTCAAGTAATGTCTGTCTATATCTCTGAGACGAGGCATTATGATTACTTACATTATTTACATAATTCTGACTGTTATCCTCATCTTCATTGCCATATTTACAACATTTCGGCCTTTGTACGTCCGGCCTTCTTCAGATGACTGGAATTTCGAACTGAACCCTTTATTTCGGCCACCGGGGTAGACTGTTCTAGTTCCACGTGTCATGACTCTTCCGGATGTCTCAGTTATTTCCCTTTAAAGCAACTCTTCAAGTTTTTGGTTCACCACTGCTGTGGCCTGGTATTGAACACAACTCTTTGGGTCTAGTCACTGGATCTAACCAACGTCTTTATCCACGTTGTGAATATGGCAGTGAAGATGAGGATAACAGTCCGAATAATGTAAATAATGTAAGTGTTCAAGCAGTTTGTTCGAAAGAGTTGACTTTTTCTTTACGGAGACATTTTTCCAGATGTCCCGTCCGTTTGAAAACTATTAAGTATCCATTACGATCAATTTAGTGAATCTTCTTTGGTGGCCTCAGACATTTCTTATCTGCTAAAGAAATCTATGCCTGCTTGTTGATTCTTCCTTTGACCTTCTACTCAAGTGGTCAGTTCATAAAAGATCTCATTACAGGATAACAATTTCATTGTGTTTCTCATTAATTGACCAGTGATGTGTGTGTGTGTGTGTGTGTGTGTGCGCGCGCGCACGAACGTCTTTCTCTTTCTCTTCCTCTTCCATCATATTGGTGAGTAGGAAGTTCCTCTCAGTTTCTTCCCCAGAATTGTTGCATTATGGAACGGAGAGGGTGCTTCCTCGATCACTACAATCTTAATCTCTTCAAGTCATGTGGCAACCATATCCTGACATATCATCTTGCTGTCTCCCTCTATGCTTTTACAACAGTCCCATTTAGTAACCTCTACCTTGAATGGCTATTGGGCCTTGTATTCAGTGAACAATGGTATTATATATATATATATATATATATATATATGAGACTTTTGATGGGCCGGTGAGTAACCTATATATGTATATCTATAATCTTTAGGTGGTGTAATGGATAGCTGCTCGGATTGAAGAAACAGAGAACCGAGTTCGAATTCCAATCGGATCTATTACAGTCCTTATGTGCTAATACCCTTTGTAAATGTAGGAATTCTCTTTTTCTTCCACCCACCCAAGGTAAATAGCAGGAATAGGAGAAAGTAACTCTGATGTATGAAGCCTGACGTAGCATATACAGGGTGTTCATAAAGTTCGTATGCACTTTAAAAAAGTTATAACTTTATTTGTATTTGCGATAGAAATAATCTGTAAAAAATGTTATAAAGTTTAATGTACCTAGTTTTAAGTATAGCTAAAGTAACTAATGTGATTTCAGGCATTACTGTAAACCAGGTGGCAAATGTTTTCCGTGAACTGCAAAATCGTATTACTCTTTGTATTGCTAATGATGGAGGACATGTGGAAACTTAAATAAAACTTTAAAAATATAGATTTACTTCTTTCTAATCCTTTTTACAAATTATTTCTATCGCAAATACAAATAAAGTTATAAATTGTTTAAAGTGCACACGAACTCTATGGACACCCTGTACTATACAGCTAAAAATTCGACAGTTCGTCGCTGATTTCAGCCTCGTTCTAGCAGCTCCTGTGACGGCGCTGGTGCCAAACTGTAATGCCCCTGCTGTTCCTTTGGACGTGGAGAGGGGAAACATGCTGCATGGGCACCATTTTGTCCTCCATACCATCAAGCTGAGGCTTGATCCTATCTTACAGATCGGTGGGATCCATGGTCATTGATCAAAGACAGAAGTCTGTTCGATAATCTCTGGGATAAGATCATGTAGGTAGCATAATTATTCGTATATAATATGCACTTTTTCTCAAATTTCTAAGCTTAAACTTTTTTCCGGCCGCTTGCAGAAAAAGACATACTGTTCATTATCATATATGATGAAATTATTATTCTATATTTTCATGGTGTTAGTCTAAAACGGTGATTCCCAAACGATTTTGGGCCATGCACCACTTTGGTATTTCTAAAATTCTGGTGCCCCCGCCCCTTGTAATAATTAATTCTTACATGTATGCCAATTACACATGTACGTACATACACACAAAATATTTTTATGCATGCATAACTGTATATGCAGCGTATGTATTAAGACAGATTAACACTCTCCCTCGGACTGACTAGAAAACAATTCACTGTTAATAACTCATTCTCAAATTACTCCAATTATTCTGTTGGTATAGTAAGCTGAAGGGTACATATCCTACGCATGCTCCGCCAAAATATTACCATGCCCCATCGGTGGGGCATGCTCCCCACGTTGGGAATCATTGGTCTAAATTGACGCTTTTTCCCCATATATCTAAACTATATAGATTATAATTTTAGAAAATGAAAATTTTTCTGAAATATTTTATAAAACTTTCCAAGTTTTTATCTGGCATCATGAAAATAGGAATTCTAGGTTACATGGTTACAATATATGGAGAAAAAAAAGCTCGGTGGAATACAAAGACATACAAAATACAGAAAGTCCCATTACTAGCTGTCTATATTTCTGAGATGAGGTATTATGTACACTATTTACATTATTCGGACTATTGTCCTCATATTTGTCGCCATATTTATCACAACGTTTCGGCCTTTCAGTATCTGTCTATATTTCTGAGATGAGGTATTATGTACACTATTTACATTATTCGGACTATTATCCTCATCTTTGTCGCTCAAGTCACATCTGATAAAGCATGGGACTTGTTTAATGATCAAATTATAGCATTACATGCTGACGACAAATGCTTCATTGCTTTTCATATTGATCTATGGTGGGTTCAAAGTCTGCACACAACAACTAAAAAAATCCGATCCGCTTTCATCCATATATTTTGAATTGTCTCTAATAATTTACATAAGTTGTTTAACAATCTAGCCATGCTAGCTCTTCTCATCTATGATAATCAGACATCTGAAGATACAGTAGAATCCCGAATATCCGGACATGATTTTGATGTGTATATTTCAACTATTTGGGTGATATGTTACTGATTTGAAATTTCTGTTTTTCTGGAAATTTACTTTGGATAATTGCTTATGCTTATTTCACCCTAATGGCTTGTATTGGTGAAAAAAATGATGATGGGAATAAGAGGAAAGGATGACAACGAGACATATCTGCAACAAGATAGCGATGAGATGCATGATTGTGATGAAACCTGGATTGAAATTGAAAAATCTATTGAAAAGGGTGTCAGTTTTATGGAAAGAAGGCCAGCATGCAGCTATGATGATTGCAATAACGCACGCAGAGTTAAAAAGTGTCTTTCGTTTAAAAAATTTCAAGAATAAAAGCAAAACGAAATGCGGAAAAAGTTGAAAGGACATTAGAAGAGAAAGAATCATCATGCAACAGCGATTAAAAAATCTTCGTTACGTTATTCGTTTTGCTTACATGGCATATTTAATTTAATGACTTTTCATTAACATTACGTAATTTATTTCTTTTTTCCTTAAAATCAATTCCGTTATATTTCACTCACCATTAGCTTATTTTGTTTACTATAAAATACTGAAAATAAATGTTAAACCTGATTTTAGTTCTTTTATTTTAATCTAAATATAACCCCTCATATCCGGACTTTGTAACCAATTCCTCATATCCGGAATCCCTCATACCCGGACTTTGCAACCTGGCATCGCATACTACAGTATATTTCAAGCTCATGCCAGTGGTTAGTGTTCAACTTTAAATAAAAGATCAGGAATTTAAGCGCTGATTTCCAATGTAAGCCGGTCTTTTCAATTTAAAAGATTAGTGCAACACAATCTTCCTAATTCTTTTCCTCTGCTCTTGGCCTTGTGCCATATACCAAGCCAAGCTCAGCAGATATCGAGATTCATCCCTTATTCCTTTTGTGATTTACCTGATGGCTGAGATAGTTGTATATGCTCTCATTAGTGCCAGAAGTCAGTGTTTGAACCAATCCCCATATCCGGAATCCCTCATACCCGGACTTTGTAACCAATTCGTCATATTCGGAAGGCCTTAGTCCGGTTGTCAGGGATTCTACTTTAATGCTTTTTCAGTATCCTAAGATGGTGTAGATTTGTCGACCAGTTTTTTTTATATTAAAAAATCCGAACGTCCGAATTCTAATCAATAATAAAATTAAAATAAAGAAAATATATCTATTAAATAATTTATATTTACAAACAAATGTACATGAATTCAAGAGTCAAAAAGGAATAAAAGTAGTCTTTAACTGATTTAAAGACTTTTTGTAATTGGCCCATAGAAAAATCTGTTTTAGAAAAACTTTGATCTTCAGCAAAGATTCACTGACCGTCTCCGCAGTTGTTGTTGGAAATAATTCGTTTGAAGTCATCGATACTTGTTTCTTTCAGTACACACTTGTTTGTAGCTCGAGTTGGGTGGCGATATAGTCACGTTTTCTCTTGTGCTTGAACGGCTTGGATACAGATCTCTGCTCTGCTGAAATTCGAAATTGGTGGGATTTTCTAATCAGTTTTCCCCGAAAGTAGACTCGAGAAAAAAAGGGTTTTACTTTTCTCTGACTGGTCAAATATTTCACATAGTAATGTTAATTTCTAACAAATAGAGATTTTGATTTAAACGATGTGAGTTGTGTTGTGGGGTATTTTTTGGCATATTTGTAAATATTGTCTGTTATCGGGTAGAAAATAAAGTTTGGGTGTGTTTTAATCTGACATACTGCCATAACTTAGCTAGACAATTGTTCATGGTAAGGTAAAACGCTAAAATTTATTCATTTTAATAATAATAATCGATAATTATTCACATTTCAATATGACGGTTGTTTATTAAAAATGAGACTGTAGCCAAATGAAGATCGACAACAATTTAAGCAGTCCTCTTGCTTTTCAAATTAAGCACTTTATTTGTGAGGCCGAATAAATAGACTAGATATGATCTATTCCAAACAGCTTTTAATGAGCGTAAATGTTCTGTATGCTTCATTTACGTCATGTAAGGACAGGAATTGATAATTGAGTGTATTTCAAAGAGCCATATTATGAACAGATGATAGGAGATAACTTAATGACGGGCGCCTCTCTGTTGAGCTGTGGTTAGCAAGCCAGTCTCAAAGACCAATTTGTGTGTTGTTGTAAATTTTATCTTCACTGGATGCTTTCTTATTGTACCCTTATGCCAAACTAAGTAAAACTTAGTAAAAATAAATTATGGTCTGCCTTGTGGCCAGGGCTGGAATATAACCTTTTGAGGCTCCTAGGCTAAATGAAAATATATCGTCGCCCCAGACGGGTTGATATCTAACTCGACAGCCCATCTTGAATATTTTTTACTCGTTAGATATTTTAGCGACATTTATATAGCTTGAAATAAACTTATTCTTTAAATGAAATAGAATAACTATCGTTTGTTTGTCAATAAAAATATTATTTAAGAAATACCACTATTTTACTATTTATTGCCATCCCAATTGGCAAATATTTCAACATAACCGTAGTAAAACAAACAAACAAAAACAAGAAGATTTTTTATAACCAAGCTTGAGGAACCGTAAGCCACCACCTATAGGATAATTTGGTCCTTCTTGTGGCTGAGATAAGTGTATTTTAATTTTATGTTAGTAACAGATGACAAGAATACGAAACTAAATTTTTAATACGTAAAATAATTGTTTATTCACTTCTGAACTCCGTCAAATTAATATCGGTCAAATCAAAGGTATATGGTTTCGGGTTTTCAAGCGTTCGATCTTCTAACGAAGATCTAATGGATTCTCCTTTCTCTCCATTCCTATAATTTTCTGTTAATCGGTTGTCTTGTGTGAGTATATATGTACAAGGGCAACTGAAAAGTCCATAGGCTGACCAAGATACTCTCATGGAATGTGACCATTTATCACCATAGTTTCCTTTGTCCGTCGGTGTTGCAGTGTTTGGATCCCATTGGAAAGGAGCTTTCATCCTATTGGTCAAAAACATCATCAACAGAAGATATGGCGTCATCATTACTGCTATACTGGTTCCCAGCCAAATGTTTTTTCATGTTAGAGAACAGACAGATGGGGCCAAATCAGGATAATAGGGAGGGTGATTTCAAAGCCACAGAAGCCATTGAAAGCAAGGACTTGTGTGCTAGAGTATTGCCCTGATGAAACAATACCCCTTCGTCAGTTTTCCTGGGCGTTTGGTCTTGATAGCCTTTAGTAAATGCCTCAGCATAGTACTCTCCACTGATAGTGTAGCCGTTTTGAAAATATTTTGACTGCATGGATTGTCTCAGTGGTGAACCCAACACTCATCCTTGGTTAGGAAACATTCAAGAAAACCATCTGGATACGTCTCAGTGCGAGATTTTCCCATGATGCTTTTTTTGATCAGATGTCAAAAGACGTTGCAACCACCGAGCAGAAACCTTCGTCATGCAAAGTTCATTGTGCAGAATATTCTCAACTCTTTCATTTGAGTCAATCATTATGTCACCCATCACCATGTGGCGAGTACAATCAATGTTTTCCTCATTGGTGACAGTTGCAGGACGTCCAGATCTTGGGTCATCTTCAAGACTCTTCTTTTCCCTCCTAAATTCAGCTGTCCACTTTTGCACTGTTGATAAAGCTAGAATGTCATCCCCTAATGCAGCAACCAAGTTAGCATGAATGTCCTTTGGGGGGGGGGGGTCTAAACCCTTTTCTGTAGGTACTTGATAACACCATGATGACAAATTTTATCTACCTGCCTAAACTTTTATTGTATGGTGAGCTCTCCAAAGTCTCTACAAGTTACTTTTGAAGAGTCAGATGTCAGTTTACCTGGAAAGAACCAATGCAGTTATTAATAAGATTTGAAATTAACGCTTGCAAGATTTCACTGCTCCAGGATCACTCCTTCATAGTCAGACTATGAACTTTTCAGCCCACCCTTGTATATGTGAATGCGTGCTTTCGTGTCCAAAATTCACCTGTATTCACTTTTCTATGTTGGGGAAAACATTTCTTGAGGCTGGATTCTGCATTTGATGGCTTTGAAGTTACCTTCTAGATCCACCTTTGAGGCAATGGGTTTTTGTCTTTTACTTTCTGAATTTAGCAAAGTAAATACAAAACCTACTTAATTACACAAAGTTACCAAAGTAAGTACAAAACTTACTTTGGTAACTCTTAGGGCGAACCCAGTACATATTGAGGACACCACAAATCAATTCTTCTAAGGTCCTAATTTACTTTAAATTCCTCTGGTATTTCCTGGCATCGCATACTACAGTATATTTCAAGCTCATGCCAGTGGTTAGTGTTCAACTTTAGATAAAAGATCAGGAATTTAAGCGCTGATTTCCAATGTAAGCCGGTCTTTTCAATTTAAAAGATTAGTGCAACACAATCTTCCTAATTCTTTTCCTCTGCACTTGGCCTTGTGCCATATACCAAGCCAAACTCAGCAGATATCGAGATTCATCCCTTATTCCTATTGTGATTTACCTGATGGCTGAGATAGTTGTATATGCTCTCATTAGTGCCAGAAGTCAGTGTTTGAACTCTGGATTTCAAATGCTGATTTTCAGGATAGACAAAAATTTCTTACTTGAAAGACTGGTTCCATAAATTCTTCCTACCTACATTATCGCTCCTAAACCAGGCCTTGTGTTATACTAAGCAAAACATATTAAATATGAATAGATGCTTTTATTTATTTATCTATAAGTTCATTCAGTACTTCCAACAACCTATTAGCTCTTTGTTTAGTATCACCCCCTCAATCAGTGAGCTGTTTTGGTAAGTCGTCGCAAGACTAGTAGGAAACATAAGACCAACAAAGACAGTAAGATTTACGACCACATCACATTGAAACACCAGTTTCACTTACGATCACCGAAGTTAAGCAACATTGAGTCTTGTCAGTATCTAGATGAGTGACTTCTTGGGAATACTGGGTGCTGTAATGGATAATGGCTCGAAAGTAGAAATCGGAGAACAGGGTTCAAATTCCTGTTGGGCTTGCTATATTCACTTATGCACAAGTATGAATCCACATCTTCTCACCCCCCAGCTATAGGTTAATTAGTAAGACTTCTATCAGTATACCACTATTACCCCCTCCCACAAAATTACATTTAGAATCTAAATGTATTTCTAATTTTAAATGACCTGCAAAAGGGTTGATAAACCGTAGACAAAAATACATTGTGTCGTGTAAGATGATCTTTAGATGGTTCCCAGGAGGGTCAGTTGCCAAAAGTAAATTCCGAAAATTACTGAGTAGCCACAAGATTTACAGTGAAGTGATATACAACTTTGGTGAGAAGGAATCCCATCTATAATTGGGCTAAGAGAGGCACCTCGAGGTGGTGTAATGGTTAGCAAGCTTGTCTAGCTAAAACAATTACGACTGAGTAGTGAGTTCGATCCTCACTGGGTTCCCCCTACTTTCGGTCTTGTGCTACAGTTGGAAAATCGCTATAATTGTGCTAAGAGTTTTTACACTTCCAATAAATCAGTGGAATACAACACTTTCAGCTTTCCTTTTTTTTAATCATTCGTTGTGTATGTAAACCAAGAATAGAACAATGATAATTTTCCTGAGACTTAATACCAGTAAATATTAGTCACTACAATATACCAAGGATAAAATGAAGACAGGTCACAATTTTTACTAAGGTATAGTTGAAGTATTTTAGTGTCTAAACCTGTTCAGCCATCCTGGGTATGACGATAAACTACATCCTCGTCCAGAGTAAGACGATAAACGACGTCCAACAGGAAGGCCTCTGATCAGGAGGTTTTGAGGAGCGTAGAACCACCTCTTAATTGCTGGTGTTCCCAGGTCCACCCTGACTCGGGGTGGTAGCACCTGTTAGGGTCCCAGCTATGGGCAAATAGTTAACCCCAAAACTGAGGTAAAAGGCGTTATAAAAGTGTAAAAATAAGTTTTAATACTTGAAATACTTCGTAAAAAATTATTACCAGAAATAAATTTTTGAAGAAAAAAAAATATTACCAGCAATATATTTTTGAAAAGAAATATTACCAGCAATACGTTTTTGAAAATAACATTACCAGCTATACATTTTTGAGGAAAAAAATATTACTAGAAATAGATTTTTGATAAAACAAAATATTACCAGAAAAAAAAGTTGTCGGCATTAAACAACCCATTAAAGTTGATATGCCGTAAACCAAACCAAACCAAACCAAACCTGTTCAGAAAATAATATTGATTAAAAAAACGTTTCTAAAATGAATCATCGTCATTGTGTATAACTTTCTGATAATATACTGAATATACTTCTTGAGTTTTGAATACCAAATTCTTTTTGAAGCAGGGAGGCTTACTGTAGGGTAAATACTAACCAACTAAACTTACTAATTACTATTGAAAGCAGACTTGGATCCTCACTGAGTAATCTATGCTTGTGGCATTGTGCCAAAACTAAACTTGTCTTAGTAAACAACAATATCACATTCTTACATGAAAACTTCTGAAAAAGTAATGTCAATTACCTACTTATTTGCTTTATCAGGATGCTTTTCTGTGGCCTGATTTGTTGGACACATTTGAGCTAATCAAATCTTATATTAGTTTATGTAATCATTTTCTAGTTTTCAAATCTTATATTATTTTAGTGTAGTTTTCAAATCTTATATTATTTTAGTGTAGTTTTCAAATCTTATATTATTTTAGTGTAGTTTTCAAATCTTATATTATTTTATGTAATTATTGTCTAGTTTTTGCATGACGTCATTATATGGTGTTTTTTTTAATTTTTTATTTGTATTTTTTATGCTTTTCACCCGAAGCAAAGCGGGAGTGCCACTTGCATGCAAGGGGTTATAGAGAGTGGGAGCAACAGCAAAGAGGTGTGATAGAGGAAAGGATGAAGAGAAGGATGGGAAATAGATCAAGGCATCTGGATATGTCAATTGCATTTGTATAATCTATAGATTATAGCTATCAGAGAAGCAAGTAAGAGGAAGAGGGTTCCACAGATGGGAAGAGCGAGACATGAAGCTATTAATGTAGAAGAGACAGCTACATTTAACCGTTTCGACAGTCAGTAAAAGGGTGGGACTGCGATGTCGACCTAGTGGTACGTTTAAATTCATGCATTTTGGGAACTAGCAAAAATAGCTCGTCGGAGCAGTTACCGTGAAAGTATTTGTAGAAAAGACAGAGGGAGGCGACAGCACGTATGTGGGAGAGCGACTGCAAACGAGATGCCAGATCAGGGACAATCACATTGCGTCTCTGGATTTTGTCGAGGACCTTAAGACAAACAGCGGGCGCTCCAGACTATATATGACAACAGTATTCCATGCAAGGGCGAATGGTTGATTTATAGATTTGAAAGATGGACTCAGGCGAGAAAAACTTTCTGGCGTGACACAGTCGCTATTTACATTCGGAATATTGCGTGTTTCTATTTGTTTCGTTTTTTCATGTCTTTATGTGGAAAGACGTAATTATAGAGTTGAAATATTAAATTGATAATTTAACAGAATGATGGCAAGTAGTTTCATCTTGCAAGTCATAATTAGTGGGCTTGTTCAACACTGTAGACCACATTATTTTAGCCTTGTACTAGATATGCTAATATCTGGGTGTATAGAGCTATCGTCCTCGCCACTCTCCTATACGGCTCAGAGTCAAGGGTCACTTACCGAAACCAACTGCAACTCCTCGAACGCTTCCACCATCGCTCCCTCCGCACAACCCTTAACATCCACTGGAGTGACTTTGTCACCATTATTGAGGTCCTTGAAAAGGCGAATCATTTAGGCTATGTTGTCGAAGTCCCGGCTACGCTGGGCTGGACATGTTTCCAAGATAGAGAATCATCGCCTGCATAAAATTTTATTGTACGGCTATCGCAACAGAGGGGCACCAAAGAAGCGATTCAAAGATTGCCTGAAAAAATCCTTTGGTGCCTGTCACATCAACCATTGCCAATGGTCAACCCTAGCTGAAAACCGTGACACCTGGCATCTCACCACCAACTACACTGTCTCTTTCTTTGAAAATACATTCATGGCCACTCTCAGGTAGAAGAGACAGAGGAGGAAGGTACTGCAACGCCATGCCATTCGGCCCAGGCCGGACTTTCAGATGCAACTACTGCGACTGTATATGTCTGTCCCGCATTGAATTTATCAGTCACAAACATGCTTGCAAGCGACATGTACAGACTCTCTCTTGATTTTCGTTTTGCAAAGTCAAGCCATGATGATGATAATAATGATGAGATATGCTAAGCTTAGTAAATATCAAATTTCATACTTAGTTTTCTTATCAAAGACTGAATAATATATATATATATATATATATATAGCCTGACATGCTATACCAGTTTAGCTACAGAAGAGCGTCTGGCTAGCAAGGTCGATTTTATTGCTTTTAAACTACAATTTTCCACGATTTCCCTCGAACGATCATATCTCCTGTCAGAGAATACATATTTTCTATGAAAATTTTTCGGACGTTGAGGCTGGTAAATGTTGTTAATACTGTTTATTATAAACAGAGCATTTACTTAAATATCTGTGTCTATATAAATAACGTATAACAATAAAATATATTAAAATAATTGTCGAACTTTGTCTCATAAATATGGCTTAAAATCTGACAGAATGTTAGGATGTGGAACAAATAGGAAACATTTATGACTTTAACATATTTCTCTTTTATTTAAGCTTCATCAGAAAAGGAAATATGAAGGAGAAAAGAAAATTTTGATATTTTTTTGGTGTTTGTTTTTCATTGGTTCAGTAGACCTTGTATGTATTTGTCCTGTCATGCAACGTTTATATGTGAAATATTAAATTGATAATTTAACAGGATGATGGCAAGTAGTCTCATCTTGCAAGTCATAAGTTCATGCATTTAATTCTTGTGTTTTTGTGTATCTAGTTGGTCTATGCAGAATTTGATTGATAGTTTGTGTGTGTGTGTGTGTCTGTCTATCTGTGTGTGTGT
>OZ010600.1:89739476-89812566 GCA_963932145.1 Acanthosepion lycidas
ATGGTTACCAGCTGAAGATTCCAAATTCTTTTCCAATCCATCAATTCTTCAAGTCTTATTGATGGCTGAAACCTGTGCATATATTATCCATTCCCAATGTCCATGGCTTTCTTTGCATTTATTCAAATAAGAGACGGAAAAAATATTTTTAGTGAATTTGTTTGTAATACCAAAATATCCGCAGCTGATATCGTTGGAATAAAATTTGAAGATTCAAATTTGCAGTAAAAATTTTATATTAAAAAAATTTTCTTTACATTTTTTTTGTTTGTTACAAAAATGCTCCCCCACCCAGGGTTTTTTTTTTTTTTTTTTTCTGTACCAAATGAAACTGACAGCTTAATTAAAATTAAATAGAAAATAGTTGATTGGTTGATTAATGCCTGAAGGCTATTGGTTGGTTGTGACATAACAAAAGCATAAAATTTTAGAATCACCAATCAAGCTACTAACTGGAAATGGAGATATATGAAGTGATATCCAGTCACTGACAGATGGATCAGGGAGATCCAGATCCATAGAAGGGGCTTCTGATGTAAAAGGACCCGAAACAGCAAATGATCCCATTTATAAAACATTGCTAATGACACCTCCCCAAAATTATATATTGTGAGCCCTCTTCTATATTTCAAGATTAGGATAAATTGTACTAATCTATCAAGTGCGGAGTTCTTGTTCAGCTACCTTGAAAATCAGAATTTAAAATCCTAGGATTTTTACATGATCATAAACTTTAACTTTTCGTACCAAAGTGAACTATGGAGCTATACTTTTTATATTTAGCTAAACATTGTCTGAAACAAGGCCACAGAAAAGATCAAACCCTCAACATTAGTAAAGTTGTCTAGAAAATAAACTTTCAAAATAGGACCTAAACTTTTTGCTAATTACAAAACAAAATTTTTAAAGAATCTAAGTGTTCCTGTGAAAAATCAAATTAATACAATTATTTTAATATATTTATTGTTTATAAGTTATTTTTATAGATACAAATAAGTAAATGCTCTGTTTATAATGAACAGTATTAACATTTACTTGCTAACCAGACACTTCCTCTGTAGCTAAATAGTATAGCACGTCAGGCTATATGACAATTGCACGGAGGATACAGTTTCGATTCCTGTTGGAGGACACATATTTTAAATGAAATTTCTTGGACATTCAGGCTGTTAAATGTTGTTAATACTGTTTATTATAAACAGAGCATTTACTTAAATATTTGTATCTATAAAAATAACGTATAAAAAATAAATACATTAAAATAATTGTCATACTTGTATATATAAAGTTTGCCACTTAGCTGATTGGTGATACCTTTAGCATCCCAACTTCAAAGTTTCATAGATGGATTTCCCACAATCACTCCATCCACTCGTCAGGGGGTATCAGCAATTAACCAATTATATTTCTCATTCTTTTTTCTTTTATATATGCACTTTTCATTGGTGCAATGTTGATTTTTTTTTCCTTTCATAGTGTATACAACTGTTTAGATGAATTTTTAATACATTACACTAAGCTTATTTTTAGTGGGTCTATCTGTTGACATCCCTGTATTTTATTTTCTTAAACAGTGAAATTAATATCAACCAGCCTATATTAAGAAATCCTACTAAAGAAAAATGTAGGTAAGACGATAAACTATGTCCGACAGCAAGGCCTCTGATCCACAGTTTTTGAGGAGCATGGCACCACCTCTTAATTGCTGGTGTTCCCAGGTCCAGCCTGACCCGGGGTGGTAGCACCTGTTAGGGTCCCATCTATGGACAAATAGTTAACCTCTAAACTGGGGTCAAAACACTATGACTGTATAAAAAAAAAGGTTTTAATACCAAAAATACTTTTTTGTAAAAAATTATTACCAGAAATACATTATTACCAGTAATAGATTCTTTAAAAAAAAAAAATATTACCAGCAATAGATTCTTGAAGAAAAAAAATATTACCAGCAATAGATTCTTGAAGAAAAAAAATATATTACCAGCAATAGATTCTTGAAGAAAAAAAAAAATTACCAGCAATAGATTTCTAAGGAAAAAAATATTACCAGCAATAGATTCTTGAAGAAAAAAAATATTACCAGCAATAGATTCTTGAAGAAAAAAAATATTACCAGCAATAGATTCTTGAAGAAAAAAAATATTACCAGCAATAGATTCTTGAAGAAAAAAAAATATTACCAGCAATAGATTCTTGAAGAAAAAAAAACATTACCAGCGATAGATATTTGGAAAAGAAAATATTACCAGCAATAAAATGTTTTGTTGGCATTAAATAACCCATTGAGATTGATATGCTGTAAACAAAACAAACCGATTCCTAATGATTCAAGTGTCCTCTTTGTTAATCTGATATCAATCTCTTTCAGAAATTAAATTAAAACATTACATATGCCTCATCTTTAACACAAAAAAAAATGCATTTACTTTTTTTTGCATGAGTTCAAACTTGGTCATAATCGTTCTCAAACTACTGCCAACATTAAGATAGCATGGGATGAAGGATCCACTTGCAATTGGTCAATGTGGTACTGGTTTCTGAAGTGCCACATTGGGAAAGGAGTCTTAAAGATGAATGTGGTAGAGGACATCCATCTGCAACTGACAATCAACATCTGAAAACATCAGCTGAACAAAACCCAAGCTACCAGATTGGCAACTGGTTCTCAATGTTTTATTATTGAATGAGCTAGATGCAACCACCATTTCTACTCTAACAGTTTCTTTTCTCACACTTCCCACCTGTGGAACTCTCTTTTTGAGTTCTTAATTTCCTGATAATTTCTTCTTTTATGTGCCGTGTCTCTTTAGAACATAGGCGATCATGACCCTCCACATCTTCCTGTCCTTTATAGCTCTTAATAAGTTTTGTCTATTTGTTATTTCTCCCAAACCCTGTTCTACCATCCATTTGCTAAAGACCATCAAGTATGTTACATGCTGCTTTCCTCTGTTCCGTCCTGTGCGTATCAGATTTTCCAAGCCCTCCTTCCTCATTATGTGCCCCAGAAATTTCAACTGCCTCCTCCTGATGTTAAGTATGTTTCCTTTTTGTTTCGATTTTTTTCCAAAACCTCGTTGTTGCTCGCATGTTCAGTCCATGGTACCCTCAGCATCTTTCCATAGAACCACATTTCTGTTGCTTCAAGTCTCTTCTTCATCTTTGAGGAGATTGCCTAACATTTGCTGCTATACAAGAGGACTGATATCTGGTAACAGTTCAGTACTCTTTTCTATTTTTTCTAACAAATTTTTTTTGTTTCTTTATACTCTGCTTGGCTTTTGAAATGCTTCTTTTGCCATACAATCTTCAACTATTTAAGTGCAACATCAATTGCCATCTTCAGTTTCCTTGAAACCCAGTTCTGTTTGGTCTTTTCTCAGTCTTCCCATTCTCTTTCACTGCTTACCTTCTCGTGTCATTAGCACCTTGCTTGGGGTGAAATTATTAAAAAAAAAAAAACCCAAAAATTTACATTCATAGTTATTAGTTTATTGTTATTGAAATGACATTCTTTAAGTGACATGGCCCTTGAGGGTACAGACGGTCATGGCTCTCCACAATTTCCTGTCCTTTGTAGCTTTTAACAGTGTTTGTATTTTACTATCCCTCCCACTCCCTGTTCTGCTATCCATTTACACAAATTTGTTAGATAGGTTACTCATCATCCCCCCACCTGCATCTGATTTGCCTTCAGTACTTCCTGTGAGTGACAAATTTTCTAGGCCTTCTTTTCTCATTATGTCTCATAGAAATTTCAACTATTTCATAGTATAATCTTATTTGTGATGATTCATTTTTGCATATCTTGTTTTTTTTAAAAAAAAAAAAAAAAAAAAAAAAAAAAAAAAGAAGAAAGAAAGAAAAAAAGTAATTATATTGAATAGAACTGATACCTTAATCCAGATCTAGATTAACAGATGAGTAACAAAGCCAAAGTAGGATGACTAAGAGAAGGTGAACTCATCAGCTGACGTTCTATGCAGGATTGCCAGGTTAGGTTAGTAAGCTTTGAATTTACCCCAGCTTAATTTAAAGTCACACATGGCTAAAAGGGAAAACTTAGCAATGTTGGGCTTTTAAAATGTAACTCAATTCACTTCTTGTAGTCTAGAAACTTGGTTTCTAAAATGCATTTATTTTCAGTAAAATTTAACATTGTAGGTTAGATTCTCAGTGCCTGGGCAATCTTAGGGGTCATCTACTGAGCCATTACTACATCCACATTATCTTGTACGTGTATGAAGAGAAAGAGATTTAAAAAAAAAAAAAAAAAAAAAAAAAAAAAAAAAAACAACAACAAAAAGAACTATTTCTCTGGAATCAGATTTGCTTTCTTAAAGATAATTATAGTTAAGCTTATTGGTGGAATCTAATGAAAAACCAGAAGTGGTGGAGGGGACACAAATCTTTCTGGTTTTAAGCTTTCTGGCAAGACTCCAATATCTTATATTTGGAAGAAATACTTACATTGTGCTACCAAAAAAAAAAAAAAAAAGTCTGGTTTCTTTATGTTAATAGAAGATTGCATTAAAAAAAATTAAATGAAGACTTTTTTGTTTTTATAACTAATCGGCCTTTATAAAACTTTGTTCAGAAAGCAAGAATCGGATTCGATTTAGCAAATATTGTTTTCTGCATATAAACAATTCCTACTTAATAACAGGATAAGTGAATTTTTCTATCTGCAAAGAAATTTGAACTGTCGCTACTGTCAAACAATGCAGCATGAGAAAAGATTTTCTATTGTTCTTAATTAAAAATATTGATTGAAAAGTTTGGAGCACCAGACCCCACCCCAAAAACATTCATTTTGCACTATAATTTGATAGAATTTATTGAATATAGTATTTTTTTTTTTAATAAATTATGAGGAACATATTAAAGTCTGAGTGGTTACAGAGTGCTCACTTAAAATTCAAAATTTAGTTTCACATCCTCATATATATATATATATATATATATATATATATATATATATTTTTATTATTTCCAGATAGTGTAAAGGAACAAAATTAATAAAGAGACAAGAGAAAAAACTATTCTCAGCCAACACGCTTTGTCCTCTGAGGGACTTTATCAAGGCAATGTAGGATTTATTTTGTTGCATGTGTTTATACACAAAAGCAAGGATGTCAGTGGCTTATCAAGGCTTTTAAATTTGAGAATGTTCATCAGGTGGTTGAAACGTCAGTCAAAACATATGGAGTACACAAAGTGTCATAATTGAAAGTCTAGCAAAAAGTAAGCAAGAAATTCATTGTGTGTGTATATATATATATATATATATGTGTGTGTGTGTGTGTGTGTGTGTGTGTGTGTGGCACATGCCATCACCCTCTTATCAGAGTTAATGCCCTGTTGCTACTTATATATTAAATAGAAAAAAAAAAAAAATTATTTTGCATATATTAGGTTGGTGCAAAAATAATGACGTAATAATGTCGTTTTTTGACTTTAAAAATACGTCAAAAAACGACATTATTACATCATTATTTTTGCACCAACCTAATACTATAAAAATTAGAGCATATTCATCTATTGAGTAAATGAAGCAGTATTTTTTTCCTAAACCAACTATTGAGGCTGCTGTTGAAAATTGAGGCTTACATGTCAAGAGATGAGGAAAATGAAAAGTTGTCTTGGCGAAACACAGAATCATATATATATATTATATATATATATATATATATATATATATATGCATGTAAATTATTTCCACAGAGTGTATCTGTAAAGGAACAAAATGAGTAAAGACTATTCTTAGCCAACATGTTTTGTTCTCCCAGGGCCTTTATCAAGGTAATATAGGATTTATTTTGTTGCATGTGTTCATATACAAAAGCAAGGATGTCATTGGTTTATCAAGGCTTATGAATTTATGAATATTCATTAGGTGGTTGAAAGGTCAGTCAAAATATGTGGGGGACATGAAGTGTCATAATTCAAAGTCAAAAATTTGCTTTTGCATATAAACACATGCAACATAATAAATCCTACATTGCCTTGATAAAGTCCCCCACCCCCGAGGATGAAACATGTTGACGAAGAATAGTTCTTCCTCTTCTCTTTATTTATATATTTTAGGATATTACACTGAAAACAGGTCAAAATTGCAACACAGTTGCATTTTTTGATGTGTATCAATGAATCTCATTAGGTGATTGTAACTGCAATTGTGTAGTGATTTTGACATGTTTTCGGTGTAATATCCTAAGATAATATTGGTCTACTTTGTATTGAGCCCTTTATTAAATTAAATGTTATGAACATTGGAATTGTATTCTATTTGTTTTAATCTTACCTGGATATATATATATATATATATATATATATATATACATATATACACACACACACACACATTGGGTTAGTACATTTTTATAACCTGAAAATAAAATATTTTTATTAAAAAAGTAAACAAAACAGCAATTTCTATTAACAAATAATTTGCCTACAAAAATTGATAATTATGCACCATGCCAATATATTTTCAATAAGATAGATCACACTCCTCCCCAGTCTACTGAACCAGATTAGAGCTTTATCTCTTATTTCCTGTTTAGTAATGGGTTTCTGGTTTCTTCTAAAGTCTTCTCATTATCTTTCACTCTCAGGAGTCCCTTGTGTCTTGCTTGGGCTGGATTTATATATAATAAAAATATAATTTTAAGATATGCTATATTTATGGGTAAAAGTGGCTAATATCAGGGATAGTGTACATAAATATAAAAGTGGACACTGTTGGCCCCTGTGAACTCCAATAGAACACAGTGCATACTATTATGGAACCATTACACCCTGCTAACTAGTGGAATACAGAGCCTCATGCCCTCTCCATATGCAAACCTTACCAAGAGAACCACAAAAAAAAAAAAAAATAAATAAATAAAATAAAATTGTTCCAACCATGCCATGTGTCTGCAGAATCCAGATGAAAAGCAGTAATTGATGCCATGGTGTCCATGTTGAGCAATGACCTAGAAAGTCAAGGTTGAATTTGTATATAATTTGAACCAATGTTCCTATTAGGCGTTTACCATCCTTGTTAGTTCTTGACAATCCCATTCTTTTATCACCTGTGGACACCCTCCAGTTTCAAGATACAGCCATGTCTAGAATTCACAGCATATCCTCTGTACTTTTGTCAGAGAGAATTCTTGCAGTTGACATCACTGAGCTCTCCCACCCAAATAATCATTGGATTAAATCCTATTTACATGGCTGCCACTACACTTGTTTATTAGGTCTCACACACAATATTATATATGTTATGCATATAACCATATCTCATGTTTTAATAATGTAGATAAATGAAGTATGACCCTCACTTTCCAAGTATTTTTGGGAATTAAAGGACAAAGGTGAAACACCCAAACTTAAATGGAAAATACTAAAACAGGCTAGAATCTTGAGGACATTAAACAAACTATGTTTTCTCTGCCTACAGGAGAAAATACAAATAATTAAATACCCAGACAAAGAAAAAATTATTAAATTGAAGATATGAAACAGCAATAAAATATAACCATACAAAAGAATTAACATTACAATCTTGCTAAAGTAATTTTGAATCTACGAATGAATGCTCTTATGTTTGTAAACATGGTACCGAAACCATTGCCTATTATACCCTGGTTCGACTCGTAAATACAAGATTCATTTTAGTCAAATTTAATTTGAATATAAAATGTAGACCTCAATTATGATAATTTATTCCTACTTCTGTAAATGTAATAATATAATAATCTTAGTTTAATTGAACCTACCTTTAGGCTTTTATCCATTAGCTGGTACAAACGAGGCTACTTAACCCTTTGAATAATAATACTTTATAAATGATAATTAAAAGTAATAAATTAATAAAATAATATGGAAATTTTGAAAAGTAAAAACTTAAAAAAATTAAAATGTTCGTTTACATATGCAAGTGCAATAGACATAGAACTAGCACCCCCCTACTAACAGACCTGGATGGCACAAATGGTAACGATTCTGGCTGACACCACAAGGGTCAGGTTTTGATCCAAGCTCACATTTTTTTTTTTAACTACCTTTCTATAAGCAATAGTATTAATTCACTTTTCCAACTTACATTAATAGAAATTGAAAGTCAATACTAATTTTTAATCTTATTTTGCATCTTTTTATATATAAATTTCACCACCTATTTGACCCTAAAGAATAAAAAAAATATATTACTCAAATTATTTTTCTCCATGACGATTTATCCCAAAAATAATACGATGGTTGAAAAAAAAAAAAAAAAAAAAAAAAAAAAAAAAATTTAATATTCTAATATATACTTTAACTGTCTCTGACCACAAATTATTTTCACTTGAAGCATCGACCTAACCAACCTAGGCGACCGTTAAAGTTCAAATTTTACATTCTAACAGAATTCTATGGCCAGATTTATCTCTTCTCGGCGCTTATCACCTCCTCCTCTTCCCATGATCTTTCTTTTTCTCCTTTTTCTTTTCCCTTTCTTTTTTTGCCTGCATTTACTAATGACTTAGATTCCCTTCCATCTCCACATGTAAATTCTAGAATACCTTTTATGAAAATTTCCAAAGGATGGAAGTAGGTGAGATTTGCTTCGATTACTGTATTTCTGAATAAAGTTTTTAGTAACATAGTGATTCCCCACCTGATGAGACATTTAAAATAGGTTTTCCTTTTTTGATGTTGAAACAAAAACGTACAATTTTGCACTGGGTATCTGCATGTTCTAATGTAACACTGCATAATACCTTTACCTTTTGTATTGAGCACTGTTTTTAAATGAATGTTTTGAACACTGTGATCTTATTGTTCATTCTTATACAATTTGAGATTATATATATATATATATATATATATATATGTGTGTGTGTGTGTGTGTGTGTGTGTGTTTTCAGTTACGCTATATTCATAGGGAAATGTGCCCAATGTCAAGGATAGAGTACATGTAAATATAAAAGGACACTAGTCAACACCCAATGGCCTGTTTCATATTTGGACACTATCTTCAGGCCATCTGAAGACACTTTCAAGTATGAAACCAACTGTTGCCATTCAGTGTTGATCTCAGTGTCCATTTCATGTACAAACACATACATGTATGTGAGAACTGAAGATGAAGAATTTCTTTTTATAAAAAAAAAAAAAAAAAATATTTAATAAAATAAAATTTTTCTCAATTAGTTAAATGTTAATTTATTTATTTATTTTTTGTGCATGTGTGTGTTTGCACATTTTCTTTTTCATATCATACCATCTTGCTTATCTAGTAAAGGAATTGTTCCCTTGTTTGGGCAACTGGATCCCTTTTACATAGAAGAGACATTTTCACAGCATCAGGTCTATTCTATTCATCCAATCTATTCTCCAGCCCTTATCAGGTTTATTTTTGTCAATGAGAAATCCCCCCCACTACTGCCACAAACAGAATGCACCAGACAATTGATTGATATCTACACAACAGGAGTTCAATTATCCAAACAATATATCTGGAGTTATTCATCAGTTAATGCAATCTTTTTGGCTATAGGCCAAAAAATTAAAATAATGATAAAAAATTTCTTAGTTTTTCAATCATTGTAGAAAATTTTATTAAAAAACTCATTAAATTCCAGGCAATAAATAAGTTACAATAAGTAACATTGCACATTTTTTAAACTCAAAAAAAAAAAAAAAAAAAAAAAAAATCCCTGCGACAAAAAAAAAAAAAAAATCCTTTACTAGCAATTTTCCACCATATAATTTGCATAATTTTAATTATTTCAGTTATTTTAATTTTTTTTGTTTGAAATCTCAGCTTCAAATAAAGTTTTCCAATTTGTTTTTTCTTCTCCATTCCCTCTGTCTTTAATATCATTTCTTAAGATAAGCTTTTTTCCCTGTAGAAATTGACAAAATCTCAAGATTACGGACTCCTAATGGAGGACAAAATGATTGTTACAGATTTGAAAATGGTTCAATAAACAAATTTCTCAACAGCAACCCCAACGTCACAGCAAAATAGAATTTTCAATAGAAATGTTAAGAAAGAAAAACAAGCAGGAAAGGCTGGTTGAGGACTGCCTATTATATATATATAATTATAAATTAATTGATTTAAAATATGTTTTCTTTTTCGCTATTAATGTTCTGTAAATTTACATTGAGCACTATTTTGTAAAAATAAAAATATCTATAAGAACACCGGATTATATATCTTACTGTTCTTTCTTTTTATATATATATATATATATATATATATATATATATATAATGTGTGCGTAAAATGTAAAATATATGGTGTGGCAAAAATACCTCCTACATAATGGTAAGACATTAGTGGCAATGGCCTCTTCATCTAGTAATGTCTTACCATTATGTGGGGGGTATTCCTGCCTCGTCCTGTATTATAAAAAAATGTAAAAAGTTAAATTTGTATAAATATTCCCAAACAACTGGGAGTCAAAAAAGGTGTGTGCATATATATATATATATATATATATATATATATATATATATATAAATTTTGTATATCACAAATCCTTCTTTAAGTCTTAAATTTGTTTCTTTGAAATCAAAGTCTTCATCAGACAAATATAAAAAGAGAAAATTTCATTTAGACTTTGAGAAAAAAAAAAAAAAAAAAATATATATATATATATATATTTTTTTTTTCCTGGTCTGTTTCAGATCAAAATTCAGATATGGATTATTGATCAACCATTGTGTAAACATGAAAAATAAAAAAAAAATAAAAATATCACTTGGATTTTTAGATTTTGAATATTCAACAAAATCTTAATCATATTTTGTCAATGTTATACACAAACATTGTTTGCTAAAAATATTAAAATATATATTTTTTTTAAAAAATAAAAAATACCAGGACTGCTTGTACTAGAAATTTGTTTGGCAAAGAAGCATCTCGGCTAATTAGTATGGACAACAGGTGTGTGACCGTAGTCACTTTTAAACAAGGACCAGACGTACATCAAATCAGGATATTAATTACATATGGCTGAGCACTTATACCTGGGATAAGATTATCTGTACACTCTTGAAAAGTGAGCATATTTTTGGATGACGTTGCACACTTAGAATTTCATTTAGTCTTCTTGGATTTAATTTTTGTACAGATTTTCTTTAATATAGAAAAATAATACAAAGTTTGTTTGGTTTTAAAATAAATAAAAAGTACACATGCATTAATTACATATATACACGATTTTGGTAATTAAATAGGCAATTTCACAAAAGCACCTGGTCCTTGAAAAACGGACTCAAAGAGCAAATGATAACCATATCCAAAGTTGAAATGAAAAAAATTCTGATGGCAGATCTGGAGAGGGGAGGGATTGTCATTTCCATTTCTTGAGGGAAAAGGAGATGAGGGAAGGGATCATCATTTCTTTTTTAGGGGAGGGGGTAAGAGATGAGGGGAGGGATTGTCATTTCCTTTTTCAGGGTGGTAGTGGGAGATGATAGGAGGGATTGCCATTTCCTTTTCTGGGTGGGGAAAGAGATGAGGGGAGGGATTGTTTCCTTTTCTGGTAAGGGGAGAAGATGAGGGGAAGGATCATTGTTTCCTTTGGTGGAGGAGATAAGAGGAGGGATCATCGTTTTCTTTTTTGGTAAGAAGGAGATGAGGGGGAAGATTATTTTCTTTTTGGGTGAAAAGGAAATGATCGGGAGGGATTATCATTTCCTTTTTCGGGGTAACAGATGAAGGGAGGGATATTATTTACCTTTTGGAAAATGAGATCAAGTAATAGGGAGCATCACTGGTAGATGAAAAAAAAAAACAAGAAAAGTTGAATAGAAAAAACTCGTTAATAAAAATGTCATTCTGGATTTCTTTGAAGAGTAATTTTGCATATGGAACTGTCCTGGTATAATGGTCGGTTTGGAGGAATGGTGGACATACTGCCTGGAAAAGAATGTTGGGAATTTTTTTTTTTTTTCCATTTAGATTATAGAAACACTGTAAAAAGGAAATTTATGGTTCAAAACAATTCTTGGAATAACACCTGAAAATTACAGATGTACTTTGTATGGTAAAAAAATCTTCACACAACCCCACACACAAAAAAAAAAATCTATCAAAAAGTACCATAATTAAAATCATGTGAAGTCTGAATATCTGGTGATAGTGTTTTCATTTGTACATTCTCAGAAGGATCTTCAGATACTGAAGAATATGATGACACTGTTCTTTCTAAATGGCAAGATCCATTAACTGGAACATACTTCTGTTTCTGTGTGGTAGGCCTGAAGAATTGTTGAAACCGAATCAGAAATGGCAATATTCTGAAATCATAATATTCTTGTAATCTGCTCTGTATGGAATTGCCATTTTTGGTTCTAAGTCCCCCTGGATAGAAGTCAAAATCTGCTACCTCAACAGGTAATCGCTGTCGGGGTCTTCGTTCAGGTTGCTTATGGCAGAACATGTAAGTCAACAGAGATGACATTAAAACACCGACAATTAAAATTATAACCAAAACTCTGGATTTGATGTTAACTGCAAAGAGAAGAGCAGAATAAAATATACAAATGGAAAAATCTACTTTTGTTGAAAGTAATTCAGTCACTAACTAAATCTTGTACAATCTATATAATAAATATCAGTGTGTCACACCTTTTCAACTTTACTCCTAGAGGCCGTAGCCCAACACATTATACCATTTTGGAATCAGGCTGACTGAGTAAATTAAAAAACATTCGAGGCCAGATCCAGACCTGCAATCCTGAAATTTTGGATTCCCAAGATTTCAATACTGTGGTTGTTTTCTGTGAATTTTTTTTACAACAAATTTTTTTGTACAATAATAATTTTTATAACTTAGAAATAAATTTGGTAATAATTGAAATTAATTGCGAAATCCAGTGAAAATCCTCTATGAAATAAAAATATTTGTTTGTATTGAAAGTAAGTACCTACATACATCAAATGGTCTTTAAATTAAGTGGCGGCGAAAGAATTATTGTTGGACTTTTAAAAGGTAAACTTAAATATTAGTGGAATACTTAAATGCAGTGATCAATTTTGAGTTCTGTGGTTTATTGTTGCCTATCATATATGGCAGCAGTACGCCTTGCAAAAAGAAATTTCCACCAACAGAGGACCAGATTGCAATCAAGAGAGCCAAAGGTGAAGTGAGGAAAAAAAGAGTTCCATATATATATATAAATAAATGTGAATGTCAGTGTGTCACTTTTTCAACTTTACTCCTAGAAACCGTAGCCCAACATCTCCCATTTTAAAAACAGGCCGATTCTGTGAGCAAATTAAAAACATTCTAGGCCAGATCCAAATCTGCAATCCTGAAATTTGGGATTCCCAAGTTTTGCATTACTGCAATTGTTTTTAGTGATTTTTTTTTTTTTTATGTGATTTTTTTGCAACAAATTTTTTTGTATGATAATTTTTGTAAGTTGGAAACAAATTTGGGAATATTCAAAATTAATTGCAAAATCCAGCAAAAGTCATCCATAAAAGTAAGAACCTACCTAATTGTTTTTAAAGTAAGTGGCGGCAGAAGAATTATTGTTGAATTTTTAAAAGATAAGCTTAAATATCAATGCAATAATTAAATGCAGTGATCAATTTTGAGTTCTGTAGTTTATTGTTGCCTATCGCATCTACTGCTCCTTACCTATTGTGATGAAGACCCAATTAAGAACCCTTCACGGGAGCTAGCATTATGGGCATTAGAAAATTCAAAAAAATGACCCAGCCAAGATGAAAAGAGCAGGCCGAAAGAAACTGGGGAGATTGGAAATCTCAACTTGGATCATAACAAAAAACAAAAGCCGGGAACAGGCCAGAAATGACACTTATTCATATTAACTAAGTACACAAGCATGGTCTATCTTAACCAGGGGAGGGCTCCTCAGGAAGCTGTCCCATTGTGACTTAGGGAGACTTAAAAAAGAAAATCAAATATAGCCTTATTCAGGCAAACCAAGCTCGCCACAGTTACCCACCTTTTGTTGAAATCTGTCAATGCCAATCATTTTCTATCAATTCTAATCTTCATCCTGAGCTGATGTTGAAAGAATCTGATCAGATCCCGATGATAATAGCGATCACATTGCAAGATTTCCTCTATTCATGTTGTCCAATCACCATTTGAACTGTGGCCAGCAGCATCAAAAACAGCATCTGTTTCACCCCAGAATGAGGTGGGGCACATCGTCACACACATATGTGCAGTTAGTGAGCACAAGCTTTTCAGGAGTGATACAAGGTGTCAACTAACTGACAGTCCCAAAGGGGGTGCACCAGAGGACAATGGTAGAAGGCGTGCGAAGCCGTTTCCTCTAAGCCAAGTTCACATCGTTGACAGTATGGCAAATCTGTCAAGTCTTATTTAATAGCTACATCACACAGATAGCCGATTCCAAACCAATCACCAGGTAATTTAAAATTCAGGTTTGCCGAGATAATCCACTACTGGTGCCCAAGAACAGAACAAGCACAACTTAGCAACTTCCTCATGTTTTAGTGGCTTTATTGCCTTGCTTGGGTGAAATGATAAATGTTGTAACCTAGGGAAGGTTACTGAATAGAATAATCACATGAATAAAATAATAAGAAATAAATAAAAAATAAATAAATTCATTTTTCCATGATGCAAATTATAAAGAAACCAGAAAGGGTTTCTGGTCACATGTGTAATGTTATGACTCCATTTCTGGAAAGGACAGAATCTCTCTTTCCACTTTCCAATGAGATTGTTTGGATGTGTTTTTAGTTGCCCTACTCATAAAGCAGAGATTCGGCCATCACAACTCAAAGCAAAATAATTTCTGAACTAAAAAAAGGAAAAGACTTACTCAAAAGACATTTAACTTTGTTTCACTAAAGTGAATATAAAATAAACTAAAGTCTTTTTTGTATGCTTCTTCTAACTTTGTTTATATATCAAACATGCACTTTCACCTAAAAAAATGCACCCAAACCTTGTTAACATCCATCTTTCTTCTTGGAACTGTCTTGAACATTGCATTTACCAAATGTTCCCAATAGAATAAAACTGTATCTTCTTTAGTTTATTATTTACATTATTCAGACTATTGTCCTCACTATTGTCGCCATATTTATTAGAACGTTTTGCCTGTTGTACACACCGGCCTTCTTCAGGTGGTTGGAATGTTGAACTGAACCCTTTCTCCATATTTTTGGTATATCAGGTCTGTACCAATCCTTCAGTATCTGTCTATATTTCTGAGATGAGGTATTATGTACATTATTTACATTAGTATGGACCCAATAAAACATGATACCTCATCTCAGAAATAGACATACATGATACCTCATCTCAGAAATAGACATACATGATACCTCATCTCAGAAATAGACATACATGATACCTCATCTCAGAAATAGACATACATGATACCTCATCTCAGAAATAGACATACATGATACCTCATCTCAGAAATAGACATACATGATACCTCATCTCAGAAATAGACATACATGATACCTCATCTCAGAAATAGACATACATGATACCTCATCTCAGAAATAGACATACATGATACCTCATCTCAGAAATAGACATACATGATACCTCATCTCAGAAATAGACATACATGATACCTCATCTCAGAAATAGACATACATGATACCTCATCTCAGAAATAGACATACATGATACCTCATCTCAGAAATATAGACAGATACTGAAGGATCGGTATGGACCCGATATACCAAAAATATGGAAACGTAATAAATATGGCGACAAAGATGAGGACAATAGTCCGAATAATGTAAATAATGTACATAATACCTCATCTCAGAAATATAGACAGATACTTCTTTAGTTTATTTCTTTGTTTATTTATTTTTTCTGACTAATTATGCCCAAGAAATTATTGGTCATCCGAACACAATGCCCTGCCAGTCTTAATCAACACAATGAAAGAACAATCTCTAAAAAAGTTGAAAACATGTTTAACAAATGAAGCATTTTCTTTATTAAAGAATGAAACAATTGTTTCTTATCCTTTTTCAAGCAGAGTATCCATGATAAACTGCTTACAGAAATATATTCTTTTAATTTGAAAATTAAATTTATTTCTTTAAAAAACGTTTAATGCTATAGTTGTATTTTCTTTTTACTTATTATAAATAAAATTTATTTTACAGCCAAACTATTGAATGTGTCAAAAATTTCCAGCATTTATATACAATTATTTTCTTAAGAAATCACATGAAACATTGTCACACATAAAACATGAAAACAGAAAATAACAGCAACAAAAGACAAGAAGTTGTGAAGACCCATGATCGCTCAAGTGGTAAAGTGACATGGTGCATACATCATCTGTAGACAGGGCTATTGCAAATATCTTGTTATCCTTATTTTAGGTTGGCACAAGGTCATTAGAGCGCATCACTTTGTGAGGATCAAACTCAAAATAGTCTGCTATACAAATTAATCTATTATTTTAGAAGGAAGAAGGAAAAAAAAAAGGAGTGGTTTGTGTAGAGGGGGGTAGAGATTTCAAAATTAACTCCCTTTGAATTTATCTCTTCGGCCAAATGAAGAACTCACCTGTAGGGAAAACTCGGAATTGAAAAGTGAGGACTTTTTTGCTGACATCATTTGTCAAGTTCGCAATGATTTTCTGCTGACCACTTTGGCTATTGGCCTGGACAGAGAAGACTGCACTCCCCATAACATTACCAACTGTGTTGGATAGATTGTGCATACAAGTCCAGTCCTCAGAGTAATCCGATGGCTCAACTCTCCAGCAAAAACTAAAAGGAGCACTAAAATAAAAAAAATAAAAATTAAAAAATAACAAAATTAAAAAAATTAGAAAAATCAGTAGGATTAATAGAAATTGCAAAATTTTGTGGATCATCTGACAATTGTGTCCAGCATGAAACAGCTGGTTGCCTCTGAGTGTTGACTTCAATGTTTACTTTATATATATATATATATATATATTAGAGCTGTTTTTTTTTTGTTTTTTTTTTATTAGTGTATGGGGTGCACTATTTTACCTGACATTACGGGTCACATTATTTGCTCATTTGTTCACATACTAGAGCCGTTGGTATTTGTAGGTTTTTAAATCACCCAACTGAAAGTAGATCTTTGCCTTATTTCTCTACTAACTTGTATACTGCATTGTGCTTTAATTATCCTTGTGATGATTGGTAATATAACATATAGCGCTGGTCTTTGATTCACTATTGAGAGCTGCAAGATTACCGCATTCTCAATGAATTTCCTTCTCAGTGAATCCTGGTCTCTTCTAATCAGACCAGCATTTTTTTTTAAGTTAAAACTATGTTCAGACGTGTTACGGTGAACAACCAGTGCATTATATTATTGTTATGCAGAATATTTCTGAGATGTTCATAGAATCTTTTTTTGTAGTTCCTAGATGTTTCACCAATGTAAATCAATGGGCATTTTGTGCAGTCTATTTCTGCCTATGGCCATCCATTGGATTTTCGTCCTGGGTAAGACGATAAACTATGTCCAACAGCAAGACCTCTGATCAGGAGGTTTTGAGGAGTGTGGAACCACCTCTTAATTGGTGTTCCCAGGTTTACCCTGACCTGGGGTGGTAGCACCTGTTAGGGTCCCAGCTATGGGCAAATAGTGAACTCACAGTTTCTCCCATCGTATATCCGGGTCCTGGATATGGTGATGAACTACATCTGCATCTTGGGTATGGCGATAAACTACGTCCAAAAATAATGTTGCCAGCTATACATTTACTAGTACTATATATATATATATATATATATATATATATATATATATATATATATATATATATATATATAACTAAATTTGGCATTAAATGACCTACAGTGGTTGATATGCCATAAAAGCCAACTAACTAACCAACCAACCAATTGGATTTTGAGAGGAAACGTTTTTTCTATAGCATGGTTACCTATAGCCTTACATTCTAAGAGGAACAATTTTGATTAGAGACAAGTAGGAATTGAAAAGTTTCAAAGTGAAGAGACTCACCTTCCCACATAGGTAACAATAAATGTTCCATTGCTTTCGACAAGTAACTGTTTGTCTCCTTTAATGAAGGCATCCAAAATGGGGTCTGGAAAATAAAGAACAAAATAAATACACTCAGAGTTTAACATCAAATATATAAATAGAGCATGGCTAACTGTCTATATTTCTGAGATGAGGTATTATGTACACTATTTACATTATTTGGACTATTGTCCTCATCTTTGTCGCCATATTTATTACAACATTTCGGCTGTTGTATGCTCCAGCCTTATTCAGGTGAGTGTAATGTCAAACTGAACCCTTTCGCTCACTGGGGTAGACTGTTCTAGTTCCATGCCTTTATCCACTGTGCCATGTGTCCTCAAGGATATGTTTAATGGATGTCAGTTGTTAGGACACATGGCACAGTGGATAAAGGCATTAGTTAGATCCAGTGACAGGACCCAAAGAGTGTGAGTTCAATACCCGGTTAAGGCAGTGGAGAACTTGGAGAGGGGAATTAACAGGAGATAACCAACATCCATTAAACATGGTACGTGGAACTAGAACAGTCTACCCCAGTGAGTGAAATAAAGGGTTCAGTTCGACATTCCAACCACCTGAAGAAGGCCGGAGCATACAACAGCTGAAACATTGTAATAAATATGGCGACAAAGATGTGGACAATAGTCTGACTAATGTAAATAGTGAGCATGGCTAACGTTACCCAGGACTTTTTAAATACTGATTTCAAAAACAGTCAGACACTTCCTAGTTTATAGACTGGCTCTACATAATCTTATACACTAATTTAACAAAAATGGCACTTAACATACACAAGGTATCCCCAAGCACAGAATATTATCAAGTTTGCTTTCTTTACATACTGAAAACAAACAACATCTCCGATATATCTTTTCCAGCTTTCTGCATGATCAAAATGGAATAGTTCATTATTTATGAGGTATTGTGTTGTAACTTAGGGAATGTTACTGAATAGAATAATCAAATGAAGGTTGGTAATGAATGATAATACTTAGGACAAAAACAACACATATAAGATTCGCCAACACAAGTAGTCAACTGCTAGAAGTGTATTCCACAATGAAGATATTCACTAACCTCCCCACAAGGTCAGATGTGGCACAAGGCCAAATTTAATGTGGAGTGAACCAAGCCAATAGGCTCAGGCAAAAATTCCCCACAGACCCCTGTATACATGTGGTCAGGTAGCTGTCGACCTCCCCAGATGAGACACTGCACTTTGACATAGCCTCATCTGGGGATCCTCTCTGTCTAGAGGCAGAGAGTTTGACCAACACAGCTGGAGACAAATCTCCAACTGCAGATTTACTACTGTATTTATGTGAATGGGGACATAGCCATTATCATTCGTAGGTATGCTACAACATATTGTCAAGGTATTTCTTCATTTCTTTTCCTCACTGAAACCAAACAGCCTCTCTGATATGTTTTTTCCTGCTTTCTGTGCAATCAAAATGGAATAGTCCATTATTTATGAGGTATTGGCAGAGTGTAACAGTTATGCTAACTAAAAAACAATCATAATTATAATATGATGATTCCTTATTTAGGAACTTCAAACAGAAACAATCCTCTTATCCAACATTTAGTCCTGTGCTCAACTAAAACTGAGCTTAATGTCCCTGAGGCTTGATCACAATAAAAAGCCACCTACAGCCTGATACTGTTCATTCTGGCAATAGAAACTTGCTTGAATATTTAAAAAAAAAAAAAAAAAAAAAAAAAAAAAAAAACAACAACCATTTCACTAGTTGTTATGGTCCAATATCCTTGCACCACAGTTATGGTCCAAGGTTAGAACCAAGGAAGAACAACACGAACACAACAGTAGAATAACAAAGATATATTACAGCAGAAATGTAGTACAAGAAGTTGAAGGTGTTAGTAATGACTCTCCGTCTGGTTTAGAGTGAACTAATATTGTCTTGACTCGTTACACCATTCATTCATTATACCTCTTGAGAGGCGCAGTATTTATAGTATCCGGAAGAGTCCATTATCATTATAGATAAGTTCCCATAACACTAGTACACCTGTCAAATGTTAAAATAACACCATTACTAACAACCTCTCTAAATTCCTCATTCACTTCCTGATTAGCATTTAAATTCGGGTCTTTTTTTCTTATGGCCTATTATATTTTATATGGGTTGGGTTTTCTGATGAATTGCAATTCTAGAGTTAATGACTGAATAAGGTCCTTACCAGTTCTCAAACTATAAAATACCTGTGGACGTTCCCCAATCGTATCATTAAATATCCGAGTTTAACTTTAACACATTATTACAATAACAACTGTATGGCATATCAACTCTTTATCTGCACTATTTACATTGTCCAGACTGTTGTCCACATCTTTGTTGTCATTCATGTTTTGACCGTACACTCCAGCCTTCTTCAGGTGATTGGAATTTCAAACTGAACCCTTTGTCCAATGAGGTAGATTGTTCTAGTTCCACATACCATGCCTCTCCTGGACGTCTCAGTAGCAGTTATCTCCCTTTTAAATCAAATCTCCAAGTTTTTGTTCATCTCTGCTGTAGCCAGGTATTGAACTCACAACTCTTTGGGTCAAGTCATTGGATTCAACCAACATGTGAATAGTGTAAATAATTACAATACCTCATCTCAGAAATATAGACAGATATATAAACTTTTGTTGGGTTATTTAACACAGAAATCTACTTTTTATTATACTAGAGTCTATCGGGTGAACACTGATCGGGTTTATTGCCCAAGTCTATCAACTGAACATGTTGTCTGGTTTATTCCCAAAGTCTATTGGCTGATTGTTGGGTGGGTCTACTTCCAGAGTCTGTCACAGGAACATATCTGATAATCCACCAATCAAATCTGACCAATCAATTCAAGTTGGGTTATTTAAAATAGAAATCTTTTCATGAGAATTAAGTTAACATTGAAAATTATTTTAGTCATATATATTCAATTGTCTATATATTTTTTTTAAGGATTCAAATGAAGAAGACTATTATAGTAACTGCTGCTTTGTGGAGACAAATTGTCAAAGTATTACAGTTGCAACAAAATCAATTTGTTCAAATCAAACCTTAAAATAATATCGGGTTTAATTTGTTTTGTTTCGTTTGTGAAAACATTTTTTTAAATATACAACAGACAACAAAACAATGGAACCCAACTTAATTTTAATTTGCTTGCATCAATTGAAAATGAAATATTTTTGTTGGGTTATCATTTGGGAAGCAGAATTTAGGAACTGGAAAGTAGAGTTTGATTTCCTGTCAAGTTCCTTACATTCACTTATGCATAAATACCTTTGGGAAAGTTAGGAATCCATCTCTTCTCCCCCCCTGCTGTGGGTTAAATAACAGGACAAAGATCTATAGCCTTGAGTAGCAGCCAGTCTAGGAGAAGAACAACTCTAAATACAAAATCTCCAACTATAGGTAAAGCAGCCTCACCAACCTGTAATTGGTCAAGCATTGTGTGTATATCTACACTCCTGAAGACATAGTCAATCAGGGAGGGGTTCCTCTAACACATTAGTTCTCAACTGCCACAAAATATTGTCATGGTAGAACATATGTGTATGTGTGTGTAAGTAGTAATGGTACAGCATTAGTATTTAAATAAATGAATAAGTATCAAACTTTTTATCCCACATTAGCTAAAAAGGTTTTATCACTTTCATTGCAATTTTCTACTTATTTATGTGAATTAGGCTTCTCAGCCCCAAATAAACATCAAAAATAAGAAGTGAGAAAGACTACACTCAATTGAAGAAGAAATAAGGGTCTATTTATCGCACATTTGATCAAACATTGAAAAAAAAAAAAAAAAAAAAAAAAAAAACACAAACACAGGTTTCCCCACAAAACAAGCTGCACAAATAGCTGAATAGAAACATTGACATGAAGTAAGTTTATATTTGTGTGTGTATTTTTTTTTTTAAATTCTGGTTTCATTTCCTAACATTTAAATGTATACCCTTTAAAAATTTTGCTAAGTGTGCCGTGATATTTTCATTTGCTCCTAGGTATGCTGTTGCTTAAAAAGTTTGAGAAACACGGTTCTAACAGGAGTAAGAAGGACTTGGATTCAAGACAGGTTACCCTTAACCCTGAGAAGAATAAAATCATCTGAGAAATATCTCTTCAAGTTCAATCATTGCTTGCTCTTGCTGGCTTCATCAATTGGCAGTGAATTTATTTGAAAATAAAGCAAGAAGACATAAACAGAGGAATTGTCGGCTGTTCTCAGTCAAAAGAAAAACATTTAATCTCAAGAGATGCTTCCAAACAGTTCATTTGTGATGTGTAATTGCTGAATAACAGTCAACCAAAACAAAAAAAATATTTGATATAAAAGAGTTTAGTTTTTAAAATTTAAACTCTTAAATCAGAGAAAAGGAAATTAAACATTTCAAGAAGTTAAAAAAAGATTTAAAAAGTTATTTTAACAAAATATGCAGAACATCGAGTTTTATTCAAAGTGATAAACTTATTTCCTTATTGGGTATTTTAAAATGTAGGATTTCCCCTACTTACAAACAGGATAGGCGCATTTGCTTTGTCTAACTCCGGATCCTCGGAAGTATGCAATAAAAAGTAAAAAAAAAAAGGAATTTATAATATCACCGTACATGTTTCTGCTTTATTTGTCACTTCTGATGTTGATTAAGGAAAAAAAATGATTTGTTCACATACAAGTTATTTCAACACTTTACGTGATAAAAAAAAAAAAAGGAAAAAAAAAGTACCCTATATGCTCTAGTATAGTGCGAGTTTTTTATGCAAAAAATAGGGGTGAGGAGTCACACTATACATAGGTAATTTTTTGTTTTTGTTTTTGAAGAGGTTAAAAATCACATTTTTGGTGACGAGTTGCACTAGATACAGGTGATTTTTTTTTCCAGAGGGGTTAAAATTCAGGGGTTGAACAACATGAAGTCAGCTTATACATGGGTATAAGTTGTATGTAATAAATATTTGTACAAGTCTTCTCTCACCAAGAAAGATTTTTCTCATATATTCTGACACTTCACCCCTCCTTTAATCATTTTGAGGTTTTGCTGCTCATTCCAAACAATTTACATTACTATGGCTTACCCAATAAATAAATGGAAAAGTGTAGTTTCTAATTATAGAAAAATATAAATTATAACTTTCTTATATATAAATTACTATGATTTCATAAAAATGACATGGTATCTTGCAGTTGTAAAAATTGAATAAGTCCCTAAAATGTAGCAGATATTTAAGCAAAAAAAAAAAAAAAAAAAAAAAAAAAAAAACTTGTGTTCAAAAGCTATTTTCAAAAATTTAATAAAACACACACACAATATAAAATGAGTATATATTTGGGTTTTATTAAATTTAGCCAACATATAGAAAAATGTGGAGGACAAAATCTGCCAAATTTTAGTGTCTTCCCATTCTACCAGTGTGACTACAGACCCACTGAACAAATGCAGATGAATAAGGAAACATTTTTCATCAAAAAGTTCAAACCCATACTTAATTCATAGCATAAATAGATTCTACCAAATTCCCCTTACAATAAATGACATATACAACCAGTTATGCCCCTTGATTTTCATTTTTTTTCACATAGGTACAAAATATAAGCATCAACATGTGGAAACAAACAGTTAAAAACTTTTTGAAAAGCTAAATAAAACCAGTTAAAGTAAAAAGTTTTTAAAAAAAGAAAAGAAAAGAAAAAGGAAAACAAATTATTTTTCAAAGAAAAAGAACACTGAAAATCCAATTGTAACTAACAAAGTTTTAATTCTTCTCTGTAAAAATTCATATATTATAAATAACTATCACTATATTAAATATTAGGTGCCTCCCCCCCTCACCAATCCTCATATATATATATATATATATATATATATATATATTTTTTATGAGAATTGACAAGAAAAAAAAAATTGCCAAGGGAGTATCCAGTAATGAATGTAAAGTAAAGAGAAAAAAAAATCCTTTTGACCCTTTTTTTTGTGGGTACATTTGTTAAACATTGCCAAATTTCTATGAAAACTGGCGAGATTTTTTAAAGAAACTCCAAGCTCAGATAACCACAATATATTGGCAAAATACAAGATAACCACATATAAAAACCTGACACCACAAAGAAACAACAGCTGCAGGATTGAGAGCAGCTAAAAGGCCATTACCTATTGTACACTCAATGAACTTTTGCATCTGTACATAGCTGAACATCTGAATTTTCAGACAGGTTTGTTCATATCTGTAAAAGTTCATAAACTTGGACATTTCTAAGTTGGGGAGTGCCTGCGATGATGATAATAACAATAAAAACTTTAAACTTTTTTTTTTTCTAAATTGTCTAAATGATTGGCTTTTTTTAGTGTCTACAAATAGATATTGTTAATTAAAAATCTGAACTTGGATTAATCAATATTGATATGCAGATTGTCTATTATTTTATGCAATATTATTGACAAAACCCTCTCACTTCAGATCAAAAAGTTTTTCAAATATTTTCTTTAATTAAAACACTTCAAAATATTTAACTATGTAAAATATACAATGTCAGTGAATGAATTTTCATGAGTGTGTGCTCACATGCTGTGCAACAGTCAGCCAAGAAAATAAAAAAAACTTGTTGGTAAGGAGAGAAAAATGATTTTACAATATTGATATTTCCATTCTACAAAGTCCGATCAAAAAGTATTGAGAATGTTGCTATGGTAACAGAGCCAAAGTATGCAGAATGAAGCTGCTTGTCACAAATTGACCTTGAACTCTGTCGCACATACACACTAAGTTATAAAATTTACATTCACTTCTGGTGTTTATAGCAGTGCTTGGCAGGCAGGAAAGTGTGTAGAGTGTGGCCATCTTACTAAACCACAGAGGTTCCATCCAAGCATGATATTCTCCAGGTTCAACAACCACCATCTTCCCCAGATTTCATCCATCACATCTTTTTCCTCTTCAAAAACCAAACCTCACTTGAAAGGAATAAGATTTCAAGAAGTTAAGGAAATCCAAGAGAACGCAATGAAGCCGCTGCTCGCTATCAAAAAAAAAAAAAAAAAAAAAAAAAAAAGAAAAAAAGAGAGAGGGAGAGAGAGAGTTCCAGGAATGCTTCCAGCAATGCTGGATAAAGTGTTGGACTTCAGAAGGGAACTGCTTCAAAGGAGATTAAATGCCGAATTGATGCGCGTTATAGTTTTATTTATATAACACCAGTCCTGTCACTTTTTGATCAGCCCTCATATTCAGTTAAAAAAAAAAGATGAAAAAAATTATATAAACTAGTTTTAACCCGTGAAAATTTCAGTTTTCTTATTTTAAATTTCTGATGAATCTTAATTCTATTTTATATTTCTAAATCAAAGTAACTTTTTTCAAATTACAGGATACGATGGGTAAATTGTCGCCATTTTATAATACTAATTTCATGCATATGTGTTTATTGTTTTTGCTGACTGCACAACACATAGTAGGCCCAGTTGGGCACTGTCAGTGAGAAAAAGAACACCATGATACAATTCACTACACCAGAAATTTGGAAACGGCATTCTGTACTGATTAACATTCACACCGGAAGCTCCAATATGAACATTTTAGAGTGTTTGGGTGTCAATCTGAGGACAGTGCAGAGGATTTGGGAAAAGTTGGAGGACATATCCAGTCAACATCATGGTGTCTGGAGTGATCACTAGTGATGACGAGATGTTATGCTTCCATTCATCTTCCCACAGATGCCTACATCAAGTGCCTTGTGGGGGGGTAGTACTGCTCTGGATAAAGAGAGTGGCTGCTGGAAGGTACTATGCCTAGCAACAGGACTCTGCACCATGCCACACAATCAGGAGAACCCAGGACCACCTAACTACCCAGACTGCAACTCTCTTGATTATTATGCGTGAGGTGCAGTTGAGTGAGAGACCAACAAAACTCCTTGTAACACCAGAAATGAACTGATGGCAAGGATTATGGCAGTATGTCCCAACTTAAACAAGGAGACCATCCAGAAGGGTTGCAGGAGATTCTGAAGTTGTCTAGAGGCCATAGTTGAAGCCAATGGTGATTTCATTGAATAAATTTACTCTTTAGTATTTCAAGATATTTGTGTAATTTTGGTAAATATATCTGTTAAAATGAGATGTCAGTGTTATTTTCATTTTAGTGTCATTTAGACGACAATTTATCCATCGCACTCTGTATCTAAACCATTTCAGATTTGAACGGAAGTGTGGAACATAATCTTAAAGTTATGACAATTTTGACAGAGACAAAATGCAACCTAAATTTTAATATTTCATTAATGTTTCGTTTAGAATTTCCTCAGTGATTTATCAAAATTTAGAGAAGGAAAAAAAAATCAGTAACTTTTAAAATAGGTTAATATTCAAGGTACTTGAAAATATTAGTTTATATTAAGATCTTCAAGGACTAATAATAAACCTTGAAACAAGATCACTTTGAGGAAAGTGAATTTATTCTAAATTTTCAATTTGTTCATTATTCTTTCTTTCATTTTGGGCAGCCATTTATATATAGCAATTTTGATTCAAAAGGAATTCTAACCAGACAAACAGAGAAAATGCCCAATTCTTTACCTCAAAATGTTCAAGTGATCCATTTTAAAAAAGTATAAGAGATTTGATAAAAAGAAAATCAATCAACACTGAACAATCAAATCCTTATAAATTTAAAATGCTTCTATATTGGAAAAGGAGATTGTTCACTTACATATGACACATAAACAGTCAGATTTTATTATAGCAATATCATCTATTTTGGGGTTCATGGTGCCATTCTATTGGCTGCTGGATAGGCAGGTATGATCATTTGAAATTATCCTAATGGCTCTTGGATGGAATTTAAAATAACTATTCTTGCCTATCCAATAGGCCATTAAAATAACATAATAAACTGAAAATAACTGACCTTGCTACTCATAATAACCCAATGTCTAGCATATATAAATAGTTGATCTACCACCAAACATATATGGCTTGAAGATTGTGTTTAAGCATGAAGGAAACTCATTACTCAGGGTTCACTTATTTTATATATATTATAAAATAACTGATTTAAAATATGGTTTCTTCGCTATACAGGAATTACCATGTTTCAAAAACCAAAGTTAAAAACTTCAAATTTAATTATATAATTAAATTAAAAGCATTAGTTCGGTTTCATCTTCAAGTGAATTTTGGAATAACTTATTTTGAAATTTACCGAGTTTTAAACACATACAATCTATAATTTTTTTGTTTCCAAGGATACAGAGAAATCCAATCATTTAGACATCATTTATGTATATTATACATATATATATATATATTGTTTATACGTTATTTTAATTTATTTAAATGCTCTTTTTTTTTTTTTTTTTTTTTTTTTTTTTTAAATAAACAGTATTAATTACATTTCCCTGCCTGAATGTTCAAGAAATTTTGTAGAAAATATGCGTTCTCTAATAGGAATCAAATCAGTGTCCTATATGGAACCGTCAATTGATCCGACATGCTATACCACTCAGCTACAGTGAAACATCTGGTTAGCAAACTCCAAATCTTCAATCTTAACTGAACAATCACATAAACAGTAATTTGGACTAATATATGTGTGTGCGCATATATATATTATATTTAATAAACAGTATTGTGTATATATATATATATATATATATATATATATATATATATATATATAAACAATGCAATTGCAAAACTTTTTGAATATTTTTTTTTTTAAATTACACAATGCAGAGAAATCAGTTGAACTATATTTACCTTTCCAGCTAAAAGATTGTTTTAGAAATTGTTCTTTATAAAATTCCACTTTAAAGTTAGAAAGAAATTTCATAAAATTCTCAGCTTTTCACAGGTTTTAGTGGAAAATATTTTATTTCAATTCTAAAATTAACTCCCAAATCTTGAAAATTTCATGACTTTTCCAGGAAAATTTTTTTATATAGAACAGAGAAGAAAATATTTTAGTTAAGGCTTGAAATAAACAGAATCCTTTCTCTTTTTATAAGAACTTACTTTTAATTCAAAATAAATAAAAAAAAAAAAAAAAAAAAATTTGATGCCTGAAATTCATTTTGGTAATTTTACAACGTAAGCTCCTCCAGAAGAAACGAAAACAATTACTTATTTTAATTTCCTTTACAGAAAACCATGATTAATCTGGCCATGACAAAAAGAAAAAAAATATTAAATAAAATTCTGCAAAAAGCTTACAGCTGACATGTGGTAAAAAAAAAAAATAAATAAATAAATAAAATAAAGAAGAGAGATAAAATTAGATTTGAAAATTGAACACAGACAGTTTGCATATACATATATATATATATATATATATATATATATATATAATTTAAGCAGCATATCTTCGTTCAAGCATGTTTGGTTGAATAGTAAAAAATATAAGTTGCCAACCTTACATATTCTGGACAGTTAATTTTTAAATTTACTCTTAGGTTGGTGCAAAAATAACGTCGTTTTCTCACATGTTACTATGTGAGAAAACGACATTATTTTTGCACCAACCTAATATAATGCAGCATGTCTCATGTGCATTTAATTTACAAAAAAAGTCTGATGATGATTTTGGATGAGATTGAAAATACTAGGGGAAAATAAAAGAAATAACCAAAACTATGGTGTCTTTCTTAATAAGTTTTGTAACAACACTAAGAAATTGAACTGTGAATTTGAGAGGATTAAAATAATAAATAGACATAATATGTCTAGATTATTCAACCAGACATGCTTGAATATATAAATATTATATATATATACAACTCAATTAGCAACAAGTTTGACCATTCAAAGTTCATCAAAATTCTTTGTCCCATAGACAAGAAGCCAAATTTAACAGCATATAAGTGAAGATGTGGCCTTCCACAAAAGAAGGCCATAATAAGTCTTGACCTTTTCAGCATCCATTTAGGATTTTAGTTAAAAACCTTTTCTTTCTTGATACATCACACATAATAAAATCTAAGGTTGCTTGGAAAATAATACCATTTGTAGAGATAAAATAAAAATCCATTCAAATGTAACAAAAGTTCAATTTATTTGTCAAGAACAATTACTGATTATTCATTGTCGGCACCGACTCACATCTGAGCATCGAGTTCATCATCCTCTCTTATTATCTTTCTCCCGTCTGGTGGTGGTAGGCCCAGCCAACTCCTGAAGAGTCATTAGCAGTAGTCAGAGAGGAGTGCAGGTGGTGGATGCAGCTGAGTGAGTTGGGCTGTCCTCGCACCATGCCACAGACCCTCTTCATGTTAACAGTTGGACTCAAAAGTCTTGGTCCTCTCTTGGATGTTTCTATAGCAGGAAGGATAATTTGCAGGAAGGATAATTTGCAGTAATGATTTCGATTCATGGTCAATGTTGGCTTGGGTTAGGGACGTTTTCAACTGAACCTTGAAGTGTCATTTAGGGTCTCCATAGTCTCTTGATGACTGATAGAAACTTGCTCCTTAGCCAAAATTAAGCCTAAGGCCATGCTGGACTATACAAATTGTGAAACATGAATAAACAGTCCTTTTTCTGTCTATATTTCTGAAATGAGGTATTGAACATATTTATACTATTTGTATTGTTCGAACTGTTATCCTCATCTTTGTTACCATATTCACAATGTTTCGGCCATTGTACAATCTGGCCTTCTTCAGGTGATTGAAATTTCAAACTGAACCCTTTATTTTGTACACTGGAGAGTTGAGTTAAAGGAAGATGACAAATAATGAAACATCCAGAAGAGGCATCAAGAAGGCCAGAGTGTATGAAATGTGATTGTGGCAATTAAGATGATGACGACAGTCCAAACAATGTAAATAGTGTAAATAATTACAATATCTCATCTCAGAAATATAGACAGATAATGAAGAAGGCCAGAGTGTACAACTGCTGAAATGTTATGAATATGGCAATGAAGATGAGGACAACAATTCGAACAATGTAAATAGTGTAAATAACAGTTCTTTTTTGTTTCGTCTTCTCCATGAGATGAAGAGGAAGGCACATGCAACCTATAGGAAATGTGCTACAACAGAACATTGCCCAACTTCATGTTACACTTGAAAACCATTAAAAGCAATCCCATATGATAAGTCCACAGGACTTTTATTCTTGTTTTCTTAAATGCTTATGAAAAATAAGATTTTTGTGTTCTCTTTCATTAACACATGGTTTGAGTGAACGAGCTTCATTGTCTGAATAAAAAAAAAACAAAAAAAAAACAGATGAACACTTAAACTTGTAGTGAATCTTTATCCAATAGCAAATATACAAAAATAGAAAGGGGCGTAAGGCAAGGATGTGTCTTCTCACTAGACTTATTCTACCTATACAGAAAGGCAAATCTGAGAGAACTGGAAATCCTACCAAGATTTATCATTAGTGGCCACAATTTTAACATCATAAAATACACAAATGACACAGGGCTGATAGCAGACACAGAAAGGAAACTACAAAACCTCATGCAGAGGGTAGCAAGGGAAAACAAGAAGAATACAATTGACTAGTGCCCATAAATAAGATTCAACCATTTCTTTTATAGTTTAGTAGTTCAAAGGGGAGACAACTATTGTTACCTTCCCCACAATTGCATTAAATCCCTATAAAGTACTTTACAGAATGTGAGCTTGTATTGTCATTGTGAAGAATGACATACTATATTTTAACAAAATCAGAGCAATTTTTTTATTTTTCACTTATTCTTGACAATAAAAATCTGTGATTTTTTTACCTCATTTCCAGAGCTTGCCATAGATAAAACCTACCCCATTCCACCAACACTTTGCAAAAGTAGAATATCAGTCACTGCTCTTTTTTTTGGGGGGGGACTCCCACATGGATGCTTCCCTAAGTATTACAATCTTAACCTCTTCAAGGTCAATCATTACCTATCCTCCTTATCCTCATAATCTTCACTCCATATTTCCTACTCCTACATTCATATCACACACCTCATTCAGTGACCTTCTACAATGAGTACCTCTTGAGCCTTATATTGGGCGAACATTAGTGAAATAAAAAAATAAAAATAAAACAGTCTGTTTAAACGTTGTGCATCATTTGTCATTGCTGACATGTTCAAGATGAACAAAATTTAATTTTTTCCATCAGAAGTCAGTCTTTAAAAATGAAACACTACTTTCCAGATGAGCTTAGATGAGATTGATATTACAGACATTGGCAGAGATAAAGAATATTTTCCCCAGTCAGTCTTGTACATATGGAGGTAATGAGCCATAATAAATTTATTGAAAATGAATCACCGAGTCTCTGGTATGGAAAACTGAAACGTACTACATTAAAAATAGAAAAAGCCAGCAAAAAAAATATCGATATTTTAGAAAAGTCATTGGTATTTAATATTCATTAAGGTTAACAGAAAACAGAAGATAAAAGACAACAAGAAGGAAGAGAGAAGAAAAAAAAAAAAAAAAAAATGGAAAACAAAATTATGTAAAATTTAAAATATTAATAAACAGGTTATAGTTTAAGATTATCCAAGAGAAGTATTTGTAAAACATCATTGCAAAAATTTCCAGCAAAATCTTTTGCACATTATTAGAAAAATATGAAAGGTGTCTAAAGTTTACTTATGTCTATTGCCTTTGCCTTTTATTTATACTTATTATTTATTGATAAAAATGCTTTTTGCTTATACACTTATGTACCAAATATACCATAGGTCAAAGGGGGTCACCCTGTGGATTTATGGCTTTTTGGTTTGATCATCAAGAAACGAAAATGAGGATGGATCAGCCATAAGCTCCGCAAGTCTGTTTCTAGTATCACCAGGCAGGCCCTTGCTTAGAATCCACAAGGGAAGCGAAAAGTGGCATGGACCAAACAAAACAGACTTGACGCAGAAATGTTAACACAGCTGGCACAACATGGGCTGAGCTGAAGAGGATCACCCAGAAGCATGTGCGTTAGAGAGGTGTTGTTGTGGCCCTATGTTCCCCAAGGAATCAAGAGGCATAATATATATATATAATAAAAAGGCTTAAACACTAATATTCCATGGTCATAATTTATTCCATTGGTATCGTAAATACGATCCAATCCATCAGACCTAAAAATTTGTAGGTCCGATGAATTGGATTGTATTTACAGTTCCAATGGAATAAATTATGACCATGGAATATTAGTGTTTAAGCCTTTTTATTATATCCTTACATATTTTGCATATGTATGTGTATATTTACCACTAATGTTTTTTATATATATATATATATATATATATATATATATAAAGAGAGAGCTTGGATGCTAAAACTATTTAACTTATCAGTACATATTGTCCAAATTATTTTTTTTTTTTTTTTTTTTTTTTTTTTAGAAAGGGGCAGTGATGGATCTTTATAAAACTAATGAAATTTAAATTTAAGCTTCAGGGCCTCTAATCCCCGAAGCAACTTTTTTTTTTTAATGAGTGAATTTTTTGACAAAACTGATTTTTTTTTTTTTTTTTTAGGCCATTTTTATGGTAGAATCATAAGCCAATGGGTCAAAGAAGCTAATGTAGGCCTTTAGAATATGTTCTAATACCCATTTTATATGGCCTCAAAATTTGCTTGTAATTGGTCAAATTTCAAAATTTTCTTGGGAGCTTGCAACACCTGAACCACTAACTGTATGGGCTTGTTGAACTTGCCAGAATCAATTCATAGCCTACATTTTGGTATTTGGATCCTTGTCATTTACAATACTTCTGACATACCAATACCTCAAGCAGCCCCGGAGCAATACCTTTTAAAGTGGAAAAAGGAAAATGACAGATTTTATTGTAGTTAACCCAAAGAAAAAAAAAGATATTGAGACTCCTGCGGAGTTAATACTTGGGGGGGGGGGGCTATGGTAATTTACCCTTGCATGCATGGACTCTCCCAGCTATAAATAAGAGCAGGTACTGCCTTTTACAGAGTGTAGTTTCCAGCAGTCAGTTCTGACAGTTGAACCGAACATTCTTGCTCATTTGTATATGTTTTTCTGTTAATATATTTGTTTACCTCAATTTCTCTCTTTGTGTCTTTATTTCTGGCAGCCCCAATAAGGCCACAACAATCCTAGAATCTATTGTTGCTGGTTGTGAAGTGGACTTCAAATCTGTTCAAGCTTCAGGGCCCTAAAAATGTAGGGCCTGCCACTCTTAAGATGACCATTAGCCAGCAATGTAGATAAGGCAAAAAGGGCAAAAATTTTAAGGAAACTTTATGCAGTAATTTTATCATTATTATTATTATTGGATATATGATAAAACCCTTCAGGAAGAGAAATACCTTCTATCCCAAAGTTAACTAGTAAATTACTTTTGAAAGGGTATGTGACCTTCAATTATTAAGGGATTCTTCAAAATGCAATGGGAGGCTCCAAAATGTTGACCTATAGTGACCTGCAACTACTAACTTGATTGTTTCTCCTCCTGAACGGTGCTTATTTGCTATCACCTGTTTACCATTTTTCAAATAAGTTTTTGATCCAGGAATCAAGCCACATCAGAAAACATGAATTCTTATTTACATTATTCGGACTATTGTCCTCATCTTTGTCGCCATATTTATTACAATGTTTTGGCCTTTGTACGCTCCGGCCTTCTCCAGGTGGTTGGAATGTCGAACTGAACTCTTTATTTCATTCACTGGGGTAGACTGTTCTAGTTCCACGTACCATGTTTTTAATGGATGTCAGTTATCAGTTATCTCCTGTTAATTTCTCTCTGAAAGTTCTGCACTGCTTTAATCGGGTATTGAACTCACACTTTTTGGGTCCTGTCACTGGATCTAACTAACGTCTTTATCCACTGTGACATGTGTATAGACAGATACAGGCATTCTTATATTTATTTAACAAGTTTAAAATTTCCCACACACATGCCTACTCTGGATGACACAAAAAAAGTCTCCTGCATAAACCTTTTAAATTTATTTTATTTATATTATTAATTTATTTAATTTAAATTTAATTTAATCTCTACTTTTTTAAATTACTTTTTAATTTTTTTTTCATTTTCAACAGGGGTAGATAAGTTTGCCTATCACCTGGCTCACTTTCCTCACCTCCCCTTTTGAACAGGAGTAGAGATTTATCCCTTGTTACTGGTTTAGGATTAGATTTCAATTACTTAAATTTATTTCTTGTTCAGTATGAACAAGCATTGAAGATGTATTGCTTATTACATTGTCCATTTAAGACAAGCTTACAGGAGGAATGAGAGATCAAGTCTTATCAGAAGTTACTTTGTGAAAGGTTGAGCCACGGGGTGAAAATTTAGCATTTTCAAAATATTCAACACATCCTCAATGGGAGCCCTGGTAAATTTTATGGGAACCACAGAAAAATTTTTCAATGTGGGGGTGAAATTCACTGAAAGGAGCCAAACTACTACAACCCTATTGCCCTCTATATTTTAGTTTTAATAAAAACTTGTATATTTTTGAGCTTTACTTACAAAATTACTTACATTTACTTACTGAATCACCCACACATAGTTACCAACTATCCACTTACATTAATTATCTTTTTTTCTCTGCAGTGCAAGCTGAATCCACCCCACTTTTTTTTCTTTTTTTTTTTTTTTTTTAATTAATTTTCATTATTAATTATGCCGAGTTGTTAATAGAAAACACAAGTAATTAAATAAAATAATTATTTTTTCCACGTCAGTATTATATTTTGTTAGTTTGTAGAACTTTTTTTAATTTGTGTTTGCATATTCATGTGCAGAACTTTTTGTCGAAATAAAAGTTTATTTCATTTAACTGGCTTGGTTTTTAAATCAAACAGTTTTGAAGTTTACATAGAGAAATATCATTGCTTATTTGTTCTAGAAATTGTAAAATGAGCTTTTGTTAAAATAAGTGGCTAGGAGTGGGGGGCAATAAAAAAAAATCATCAATCAAAAAGGGAAAGGTTGAGAACCACTGGGTTAGAGCATTAGCATTCTGACCACAAGGTTTTGAATCTCACCATGGTAAAGTTGATAATATCTTCCTGAGAGGCAATCCAAGCATGAAGCCCTGTTTCAAAGTGTTTAACAACAATGCTACAGGTTGTCCCAGGCCTTGTGATTGAAATTATCTGGACAGAAATGTTTGGAAATTCTTGATCAATGTGCTTATGGGCAGATAAAACCTCTTAAGCCTTTGTTGGCAATCTATCGAGAGATGGCGGCTTGAAAGAAATGCCCAATACTGTGTTGTCTGGAAGACTTGATCTTAAGTTATTCTGAAATTAAATATTTTCACGATTCAAAATATATTTTCACTTATTTCTGCTAATTTTCTTTTTTTTTGGGAGGTAGGGGGTGACAGTTCAAACTACTTACTTCAAATTAGTTTAATGGCCTGAAAATTAGTTTTCATATATATATTATATATATATATATATTATATATATATATATATATATATATATATATATATATATATATATATATATATATATTATATATATATATATATATATTAGTTAGTTAGCCAAATCTAGAGAGCCAGAGAAACCTACCAAGGTTTTCACCTAAGCAGATCATCAGTGCTCACTGATACCAGTATAGATTTCTTTGTAGCTATTATGAATTTACTGTATGTGTAGATGTTGCTCTCTGAAAAACTACTAAAACAATTTTCAATAAATGCATCATGAAATCTACTAAAATTCTTCTTCCCGCCAAAATGTCCTGGTAATTAAACCTTACCTCACTTCTATTTAAAAAAAAAAAAAAAAAAAAAAAAGAAAAAAAGTAGCAGTAGTATACTTTATGCTGATACTGTAAGTGTTTCTTCATGGTTAGTAAGATCACATAAAAGTAAAGTTATAATTTTGATTTTTTTTTTTTGGTTGTGATGTATGCATTTGTTTTTCTTAAATATTCCATGCCAAAATCTGAGTACATCCAATAAGCCGGCAAATGCAATAATATAATGTTTAGGAAATAAATATTTATTTTGATTAATTCGTACATGTTTGTGCACATGCCGCATTTAACCAAAGCCCACCATTATAAGGGTGGGTGGACCTGTTGGGATCCCAGCAATGGGCAAATAGTCAACCCCCAAAATGGAGTCAAAACTTGAAAATCTAAAAATACATTAGAAAATATTACAAGCAATACATCATTGGGGAAAAAAAATTACAAAAACCTTACAAGAAAATAAAATTTTGACATTAAATGACCCATAAAGGTGTTGATATGCCATTAGACAACCAAACCACTGCTATAGGGCTACTGGTCATATATTGAAACACCAGTTCTCATACAATCAGCGAAGTTAACCAACATTGAGTTTGGTCAGTACATAGATGGGTGACTGCTTGGGAATACCAGGTGCTGTAAGCTTGGATGTGTGGGTGGTGTAATGGATAATAGTTTGGAATTGTTAATCGGAGAGCCGAGTTCCAATTCCAGTCAGGGCCATTATATTCACTTATGTGCAAATACCCTCAGGGAAGGTATAAATCCACTTCCTCTTCTTCCTCCCAGCTATGGGTTAATTAGTAAAACTTATATCAGTAAATCAGTAAATCATTATCTCCAACAAATTATTCTTTATTCAGTTAGCACATTTTGTGCTATGGTCACCACTTCACTCCATCTCACAATCGTAGTTCATAGCGACATTCAAGGCAGAATAGCGCAAGGGATTCCCTTTGCAGCAAATTCTTACAATCTAAAAATATTTTCCCGCTTTAAATAACTAGCAAAAAGTTGATAGCAAAGCAATCAAAACCCACTATTATAGGTGAGAATTAAGAATTTTTATTTTAAAAAAATTACTTGCTTTTAAAATAAATGTTGTAACCTAAGGAAGGTTACAGAATAGAATAATCAAATGAAAGTTGGTAATGAACAATAATACTTAGGACAAGAACAACACATATAAGATTCACCAGCGGCACGTGGAAGAAGTAATCAACTGCTAGAAGTGAGTCAATTGAATACCACAATGAATCTCCAACTGCAGGATATCTACCAACCACCCCACACGGTCAGATGTAGCACAAGGCCGAATTTAATGTGGAGTATCTGAGTGTGTTGGTTCAGCCAAACATTCCCCATAGATCCCATATAAAATGGGGTCAGGTAGCTGTTTCCTGAGATGAGAGACTGCCCTTTGACATTGCCATGTCTGGGGATCCTCTCTGCCTTTGACCAGCACAGCTGGAGACGAATCTCTGACTGCAAACCAACAGAGTATTTACTACTGTATTTATGTGAATGGGGACATACCCATTATTTTTCCATAGGCATGCTACAACAATAAATTTAATTAAGTTTGTATCGTCCTGACAGAAAAAGGAATTAGACAATTGTAGATGCTCTTGAACACGTTAAGCAGCTGTACTTAAAAAATAAAAATAAAAAATAAAGAAATTAAAGAAAAAACATCACACCAAACTAATGTCCCTATTGTCCCTTTGGATGATGACAAATCTCAAGGATCTTTGTTCACAGAATGGTTTCATCATGGATAAAAATATTGAAAGATTTAAAGATGAATTGGGTCTAACTTACCTTTGCATTGAATAGAATGTTTAAAATGTCCAATATTGTGTGAAACATTGTCAAATACATGAACTTCCACAGAGATCATGCCGACATTTGCAGGCATGAAATGAATAGAAGAATTTCTGGATTCCACATAAATGCTGGCATTTACTCTCCACTTGTAGGTCAACATTTCCAGTCTTTGGTCAGTTGGAACAAACATAGCAACTGATTCTTTCCCAACCATCAATACAGATGGACTTCCACGGTAATCTCTATCTTGTTTAAACTTCAAAAAGCCGTTCAGTGTAACTGAAATTTAAATTAATAAAATGTCATTTCTCAGTATTTAGGGCATAAAAAAAAAAAAGTTATGAACACAACAGAAAAGAGAAAATTGTGTCTGAATATATATATATATATATATATATATATATATATATATATAATCCTTCTTTCATGCAAGCTTCATTAAATATGACAGATAGGTCCTTTTATTAAGTTTTATTAGGTTGGTGCAATAATAATGATGTAATAATGTCGTTTTTTGACGTTAAAAAATACGTCGAAAAACGACATTATTAATTCATTATTTTTGCACCAAGCTAATATATAATTTCTAATATGATCTTATAATTTTTTCCTTTTCAATAGATAAATTATATAAAAACTGTCCAAATGTTATATTTTTCCAAGCACTTTCAACTATACATTTAGCCATTTTCAAGGATGATATAACTGGAAATAGATTGTTGTATTACTACTACTACTACTATTTAGTACTAGTAGTAGAGCCCGGTGTTGCCCGGGGATGTAACAGTAAGAGATAGATCAAGTATCGACCATCATAAAGACTGAAAAATAAAATTGACAAAGATTATAGTTTAAGGTTGACAGACAAGCATTTCTTAATTAGTTTTTTTTTTTGTTTTGTTTTTTTACGAATTGGTCAAACCCAAACAAAAACATTGTTTTCAATTGTTATGAGTCTACCGATTGAATAGAATTTTATTATAAACAATTGTCTTGTAAATGGAATTTTTAAAGCATTCTGAATGTAAAAATAAAGAAAAAAGTGTGCAAGACAATAAGAAACACTACCTGCCAAAAAAAATGTTTGAAATCTGATCCCATATATAAACGAACGAACACACAAACAATCGTGTTTTCAAATTGATTTCATGCAAAAACAATTGTGTTTTTCCAATTTTTGGTGCTGTTAGAACTACCGCAAGGTAATTTTACGAAGCCCTGTGAAGTTTTGTTGAAATCGGTTGAAAAATTTAGGAAATCCAATCCAATATATAAATGTACAGACACACACACACAACCTGGGTTTTATAATAAGTATGATTATAGAATTTTTATTTTCAAAACACAGTCAACATATTTTGTCCATGTTCATAGTTGATATTATTGAGTGTTGTTTTTTTTGTTCTTATTAATAAAGCTTCTATTATATTCGAGTTGAATAATACTAGCATAACACTAGGTGAAATAGCTATTTTCATGAGGTAATTTTAGATTTCTCTATTTTGTTATATACATATATATATATATATATATATATATATATATAAAAATAAATAATATTTATATATACATATATTATTTTATATGCACTATACTTATTGGAAAGTGCTCAATATCAGTGATAGATCTAACATATTGAGTTGTATGGATATGAGGTTGTGACCCTGTGTTTCTAAATATAATCAGTAAAAACCACAAACAACTTCAGGCAAGGATTGGTGCAAAAATAATGACATAATAATGTCGTTTTTTGACGTATTTTATAACGTCAAAAAACAACATTATTACGTCATTATTTTTGCACCAACCTAAGAAAAAAAAAATCTGTTTATAATTATTTACATTATTTGAATTGTTCAGACTGTTGTCCTCATCTTTATTGTAATGTTCACAATGTTTTTGATGTTGTATGCTCTGGCCTTCTTCAGGTGATTGGAATTTCAAACTGAACCCTTTATTTACTGGGCCATGTGTCCTTGAGGACACATGGCCCAGTGGATAAAAGCATTGGTTGGATCCAGTGACTTGACCCAAAGAGTTCTGAGTTGAATACCTGGCTAGTGGTGAACAAAAACTTGGAAAGTTGAGTTAAAGGGAGATAACCGAGACATGACATATGGACCTAGAACAATCTACACCAGTGGACAAAATAAAGGGTTCAGTTCGAAATTCCAATCACCTGAAAAAGGTTGGAGCATACAATGGCCAAAATGTTGTGAATGTTACAATAAAAATGAGGACAACCATCTGAACAATGTAAAGAAAAAAAGAAAAGAAAAACAAACAAAAAGTCTGAAACCTAAAATGAAGATTTGTTTTCATCACATGCAAAAGAAAGAAAAAACTTATTTGAAATATTTGTCCTATCATGAAATTTTCTTATTGCCTTAATATTACTGCTAGAACCAAGAGTATGGCCTGACCCCTAGTTCCATGAGGTTTGGACAAAGGAGGTTTAAAAATTAATTTTTATGATGACCACAAACACATGTAAAAACAGAGTATTTCTGTGACAAGTAAAAAATTGATTATATATTAAAAACTAAACATCTATAGCTGAGATGATGTAGTCATTATTTGAATTAAGAAAAGAATGATTAAAGAAAGAAAAAAGAAAGTCACCTTAGAGAAAAAAAAAAAAGAAAAGAAAAGAAGAAAAACTAATGATAAAATAAAAAACTCATTTCAAAGGATTTCCCTCTCCCACAAAGAATTCATTTGTTAAGACATTTCATCAGAACTAAATATAATCAGTAAAAACCACAAACAACTTCAGGCAAGGATTTCTCATCATCGAGGAGATAATTAACCATGGTCTGTTGCCTTCTGATGGATATTTATATTACAATATAATGAGCTATTTTTATTTCTGTATTTAGAAGCTTAGATTTGTCTTTAAAAAGATGACCAATGGTTGCCAGAAGGTGGCCAGTGGTTGACAGATCTGAAAAGATGAACAGTGGTTGACAGAAGATCTGAAAAGATGAACAGTGGTTGCCAAAAACCTACAAGTAAAAATGCTGCAAGAAACAGAAAATATCTAATTGTGGTATGTGGCAGCATCACTTCAAGATACAAGACTTCCAAAGATTTTTTTTTTTTTGTTCATACTGGCAACAATCACCAATTTTTCCAACATATTGATTCAAATTTTGTTTATAATCATGAGTCTCATGACCCAAAATGTCTGTTGGGACACCACCTGTACTGCAACTACACAAGCAGCGGATGTGTCTAGGCTAAGACAGCCTGACCAAACTCATTCCTCTTCACACTGGTTTTAAATTCAGAGTTTCCTTAACTAGTTGCCCTAGCAAAGCTGAAGAACTTAATCTACTCTATTACTTACTGGAGTTTGAATTCAGAGATTTCCTTCACCTAGATTGGCTGACATCCAAGCTATTTTCATGGAGTTAATTATTGTTATTAATTTCTTTTCACAGTTGTCTTTTAAGATGTAATTGTGTGATGCATATTGTATGAGAATAGCATTTATTCCACGTCCACAAAAGGAATGTGGCTGGAATTCAAGTTGGCACCTCTTTGTTTTAAAAAAAAAAAAAAAAAAAAAAAAAAAACCTTTAGTACATCGATTCCATTGTTAAATAAAGTGAGATTAATACTGGGTGCCAGATGTTTTATATAAAGTGCTTATCTCGCAGTGAAATGTTTTTGGTTACAGAATTTATGAAGATTAATTGTGTTATCAACCAGAATTTTCCTTATGGGTTCTTACAGATTGTGGGTGTTTAAATACCTTCTTATGGCACTTTGACCATATAAATGACATGTGAGGTGTCTGTTGAAGGAGGTAGTATTAATTCTTGTTCATCTTATTTAATAAAACATGTATGAAAGGAGGACCATTGTCCATAATATATATATATATATATATATATTACCTATGTCAGTTCAAAGACCCAGAGTTTCATGTCTGAAAATCATCAGTTAACCATTGTATACACATGAAACAGAGTCATATAAATGACATAGGTAATATACATAGTTATTATTATATACTTTATAGCTCTGTTACACTACATTGAGCATTGTTTTGATAGCACCAAAAATTAAATAAATATTTATTTGCAAATCTGTATGTGAATGTAATTGCATGCATGTATTGTTGCTCATACCTTTTTATTTTATTTATATATATATATACACACACACACACTTGGAGAAAAAATATCTATCATTACCTTCCCAGACCAAATTATTAAATAAATGATCCGAGCTCATCACAAAATGCAGACATGAAAACAAATTTTTACTACGTTACTTAAAAATCGCAAACTGAAAAAATAAATAGACAAAATGACAATAAAATAAGTAAAATAAATTAACCCTAACAAATTACCAAACCACACCCATTAGAATAGATGAAAGAATAAATAAATAAAAAATAAAAAACAAAATCAATGAACCCAAATAAATAAACAAATGAATGATTTCCAGCAAAATAACCACCAAAAAAGACTACCCACAATGCACCACTGACGTGTATATATAAATAGCCGAGAGAAAAAAAAAAAAAAAAAAAAAAAAACAACACCCGTGGCCTGATGATTGCATCTAGCATGAAACAGCCTGTCGCCTCTAAATGTTGACTTCAATGTTCACTTTTATATTTACACACACTATCTCTGATATTGAGCAGTTTATCCCATAAATATAGCACACCTCAAGACTATATATATATATATAATAAAAGTGAACATTGAAGTCAACACTTATATTTACATATGCTCTATCTCTGACATTGAGCAGTTTATCCCATAAATATAGCATACCTTAAAACTATATATATATATATATATATATATATATATATATATATATATATATATATTATATATATATATAGATATATATATATAGATATATTTATATATGCAAGTTTCATTAAATATGACAGACAAGGTGCTTTGATTAAGTTTTTTTTATACGATTTTTCATGTGAACTTATTTTTCTTTTCAGTAGATGAATTATATAAAAACATGGACACAATATCTTGACTGTTTTGAAAATGAAACATTTAAATACATACATATAATAATCTATTTCTAGTTAACAGCTAATATATTTCAACCTTGAAAATGGCTAAATTTATAGCCAAAAGCACTTGAAAAAAAAAAAAAAAAAAAAAAAAAAAACATTCGGACAGTTTTTATATAATTTATGTACTGAAAAGAAAAAAATTATAAGATTACATAGAAAAATTATATAAAAAACTTAATCAAAGCACCTTATCTGTCATATTTAATGAAACTTGCATGAAAGAAGGATTGCTGCCTAAATAACAATTATATATATATATATATATGTGTGTGTGCGTGTGTGTGTGTGTGTGTAGAATAATTAATAATTACCTGTTAGTTCAAAGATGGTTGTGTTCAATGCCACAAAATAATTACACACACTATTTTTAAGGTCCTTTCGTTGCGACTTTACTAAAATTTTCTTCCAACAGACCATAACTTCCATGATATATTTGTTTTTCATAATCACCCAAGGTTCATAGATTTTGGAAAGAAATGAAGTCATGAGTCCAACAGTCATGGATGTATTTTCTGAGAAGTTATCCTGCCAAAAGTAATAGCAACATTGGTATTCGATTGGAGGAATTACCGAGCAATTCAGCATAGAGTAGAAAGTGACCAAGGATCCAAGAATTGCAGGCGATGGGTTGACAGTGAGAGACACATGGCACCGGCCTGAAATTTAAATAAATAAATCTTTCAACTGAATGATTTTCAACAAGTTTATATGGAGACCTGACCCTCTGCCATGCAAAGAGAAGGTTTATTTCAAAGTTAAAAGCATCAGTTAAAAAGATAATTAATTTTAGAAAAATAAGAACGACATGCTAAAAATGAAAAATCTCAGAATCTTACCTTAAAATCTAATTACTGTCAAGCCAGTCAATAAGGTTAATGTGACTTAATGAATATAGGCAGGTGATGCTGACATTTAAAATAACTGGATTCATTTAGAATCAAAAGGTAGATTATTTTAGGCAACAACATAAATTACTGGAAATGCTGAAACTCTAGACATCTGTGAAAATTTCCTTCTAAAAAGGATTAAAAAATTTTTTAAAAATAACTGTAGAGATAATATGCCATCAGTTGTGGCCAAAAAAAACATCACAGAAAAAAAAAGTCATAACTTGGTTCTGCAAGTGATACGTTTCATATACATGAACCCATTGTTGCAAACTTTTGAACCACTGTCAATTATTTCCATGGCAGGTGGGGTAAAAATTATTTTTCACTAAATACAACATTGTTGATCTACAACAGCATTGAAATCAAAGAATTCCACTATTCATGCTATCTTCAAGGCTAAGGATACTACAGTTGGGGTTAGGGTTAAAAAAAATGTCTAGACACAGAAAAAGTGCTAACATTGTCCAGTGACTTTTTTCCTGGATTTGTCATTAGCACTCAAGTCATTAGCAAATACTGACCAAAAGAATATTTTCTTCTTTTTAAAAAAAGTGGCAAGTAAGTTAAGTCTTCCACTCTTAAATATACCAACTTTAATCTGAGTAGTCACTAATAATGTTAATTTTAATGCCTCCAAAATGAAACTGCTCTCTTTTAATTGTCTTAGAGAACTTTTTTGCTTCCCATCAGCATGATTAATGCTAACCCCCAGGAAATTGACTAGTAGCACCTTCTCGGGCTAATGTTTTCCACTGACATGAAGTGGATTGATTATATTGAATCAATTGCTAAGTCTGCTGCTAGGAAAGTTGGTTCACTGTGTTGTGTTAGACAATTTTTCATGCCAGAATCTATCTTACACTATCTTAGTCTACTATTCATTCCTGAATTGAATATTGCTGTCACATTTGGTTTGGGGCTTCTGCAATGTTATCAGTCTTGATCTGGCATCTTGGCTTCAATCACTTTCCTAATGCTGTAAATATGGCTTCACAGCCTTATTTTTTTTTTTTTTTTTTTTTTTAAATAAATACTGTAATGGTAATTGTTCTTATGAGCTTTCCTTTTTGGTACCTTGATTTTACAAATTTAAATCCAATAGTAGATTGGCAGCAAAATCTCATTTTATAGTTGAAATGGTTGGTTTGGTTTATTTTGTTTAACAGCATATCAACCTCAATGGGTTATTTAATGCCGACAAATTTTTATTGCTGGTAATATTTTTTGTCAAAAATCTGTTTCTGGTAATAGATTTCCTTCAAAATTGTATTGTTAGTAATAAATTTTTAAAAAAAGCATTGCTGGTAATAGTTAACTATTTGCCCATAGCTGGGACCCTAACAGGTGCTATCACCCCGGGTCAGGGTGGACCTGGGAACACCAGCAATTAAGAGGGGGTTCCACGCTCCTCAAAACCTCTTGATCAGAGACCTTGCTGCTGGACGTAGTTTAACGTCTTACCCGGGATGCGGATGTAGTTTAATGTCTTACTCGGGACGAGTTGAAATGGCTAGATATCACCATAAGTTCTATACTAATAGTTCCTTCTATTGCACTTCTCATTTGTGGAACTCTCTTCTAGCTTCTTGCTTTGCAGTTAAGTTTGATCTTCAAAAACTTAAATGCAATGTCAATTGTCATCTTCTGTTGCCTTAATTCCTGTTCTTTTATTGTTCTTTTCTTTCTCCTTAAGGTTTTTTTTTTTTTTTTTTTTAGATTCTTTCACACTGAACCTTTGTATCTTAGTAACTTTATTGCTTTGCTTGGAGTGGAATGATTAAAAAAAAAAAAAAAAGTAAAACCAATTTTTTTGTCTTGGGTATTTAAGTAAAATTTTTTTAATACATCGGACCTAAACTCCCATCTATTCTTTTATGATGGTCTATTTTTCCTACTTAGTGTAAATGAAACTTCATGTCTCCTATTCAATAATACAGTGTAACCCGGATATAAGAGAGTTGTTGGGACCGGAGATTAAGTCTCTTATATCCGGGTTTCTCATATCAGGGTTTTGTCTATTTTGTTTAGGTAAGTATGGCTCTAATTTGGGACCAGATAAAATCTCTTATATCCGGTTTTCTCTTATATCCGGGTTACACTGTATAAAGGTTAATGACAGAAACATAAAAAAGGCCTATAAAATTTTGATCATTAATAGTATTAACCATGCACACTACCATCGGACAAAGAAATATTCAAAGATATTTTTAGCCTGTTCAAGTGAAATGATTTTGTAAATATCAAATTGAAATCTTAGAACAAGATAATCTAAGTATTTAATTCCAATAAAGAGTCAACACTTCTTATCCTGGATGATTAGATATCCTGTTTGTCTGGTGAAAATTAAGTTAATTCAATGATTATTGCACAAAGTCAATTTGATAAAAAAAAAAGAAAGCGTAATGTATTCTAGGAAATAAAAAAAAAAAAAAAGAATGTGATTAGGTTCATCCAATCTGCACTGTTCTTAGTAAAGAGATATTCTGATGTTATACTACACTGTGTCTGGAATTCATGTCAAGGCTGGAGAAAGAGGTACAAGGGACAGTGAGGAAAAAGTGAACAAGAGCAGGGGCAGCAGGGCGCCATTACAACAAAGTTCATTAATTTGTTGGCATACTTAGATCTTCATGCCCACAAAAAAAAAAAAAAAAAAAAAAAAAAAAAAAAGCGCATAAAAAGAGACGGACTTGCCATTGACCCCACTATCATTTTAACTACCTTCACTCCTTGGCAATGTTTGTTTTAAAAAGCAATGATTAGAATTGTAATAAAACCTAAACATATGATGAAAGTGACTTTATACATTTTCATGGTTTTTGAGAATTGACAACAAAAAATGATAAACACCATTAGATTGTTAATTTACACTATTTAATATATTGTTTATGGGAATGGTTGGCAAAACATCGGACAGTTGCCAATTGATCTGAACTTTATAAAATGCTAAATAAGGATTTCTTTATAATCGATTCGCATATTTTAATAATTTAGTAACTGTTTATAAATTTATAAATAAAAAAAATCAATTTCATATCTATTTCTTTAGAAATTGGTAAATGATAAAATATTGCATTACATTAGTTTTAATTGTATTAGTTTTTAGAATGTTGTAAATATGAAATTATTCATGTAAAGACCACAAAGGATAGGAAGTTTTGGAGAGCTATGACCGTCCATGTTCTATGTGACTCATAGGAGGAGGGGGGAATATAAACATAAGGATTGGTTATAATTATGCAATGAGAAATACTGAAATTGTAGGAACACTAAATTTTAATTATTTACACTATTTACACTGGACTGTTGTCCTCATCTTTGTTGCCAAATTCACAACATTTCATATTTTATGCTCCGGTTTTCTTCAGGTGATTGGAATTTTGAACTGAACCCTTTATTTTATCCACCGGTGGGGGTAGATTGTTCTAGTTCCACATGCCATGCCTCTTCCAGATGTCTCAGTATCAGTTATCTCTCTCTAATTCTCCAAGTTTGTTTTTTTTCACCTCTGCTGTAGAGAGGTTATTAAACTCACAACACTTTGGGTCAAGTCACTGAACTCAACCAATGCCTTTATCCACTGGGCCACGTGTCCTTGAACAAAAATAGTGTAATTACAATACCACATCTCAGTAATATAGAAAAATACTAAATTTTAAAATTTATGGTACATGATGTGTCTAGACACACATCAGAGCTAATCTCATGTGCTTTTTGCTTTTATTGTTGTTGTTTATAGATATCTCACACTTCAATAATAAAAGACCTGTTAAAAAAGGTGAAATGTTGTAAGAACCTTGACAATTTTACTGCAGAAGACTCAGTAATCATTGCACTTTCTATACATTTTCTGCCTACAAAAACAAGAGCATTAGGAGAATGAAACAAGATCACCTGAGCTGCATATAGTTATAGCCAACATTTACATTTCCTCTTTTTATTATATATCATACCCTGACGATCCGCGTAAGTGAAAACCTAGGTAGGTATGCCTAGCTCTTTAGGTTCATAGTTACACATTTGCTCTACTTAGCGTATTGAGCACTTTGCTTAGTTATTTTTTATTTTACTCGTGTTGGAGTTTTTTCCTTTGGACTCTGAGCTTGGATTCTGGTTGATTATTTCTGCCAAAATTACATATTCCTAGTTTTTTTCGTTTTTTTTTTTTATTATTCCTTTTTTTTTCCTTAGGTACTGGTTTGTTCATTTACAAGGCAATACACCTAAGGATTTTCTGGACGAGTATACTTATATTTATAAGATTATATATATATATATATATATATATATATATATATATATATATATATATATATATAACTGAGTGGATGCAATGTTTGCTTTCTGGCCATAAGACCCAGTTTCAAATTTCACCATAGTCAATTTGTCAAGAAGGTGACTTCTTGATGTTATCAGCCTGGGGGAGGTGATCCTAGTGAGATGCACCTTTGGAAAGTGCATGAAAACCATATCACAGGTTGATGCAAGCCATGTCAGGAAAATTGGATAGACAAAACTCTCTGGGAGCCATCAATGGTTGTGCTAGCACAAAGTCACTAGTCATCATGACTGATGGTTTGAGTGTGCTGGCCTTGTTCAGACTGTTGATCACGTTAGATAATGTGTGCTTTCCCAGAAACTAAGGTCCACTCAGAATAGGTGCAGTATAAACTACAGGTGGGCTCTGAACACAAATGTGCCTGAGCAGGCGTCTGCAACAGGGATCGGCTGAGCCCTAGTAGACTGGTATCCTTGGAGATGGGTGGCTAGCCATATATCTTCAAACATATATTAAATATAACAGGCAATGAATGTCTATTATGTTTGATCATGAGCCATTCTAAACTTTGTATAGTTGCTTTAATTCTGGGCAAAAATAAAGACCAAAATTGTTCAACATTTGGATATTTTTTATTATGCTGTTCCTTGATCAAACCTTTCGGCTCACATGAGCCATCTTCAGAGTTGTTATATGGACATTTAAACAAAGATGTTCACCATCAAAGATGATATCTTGTTATGTTGACACAGAAGATTGCTATGCAATGATAACGGTCGCAAATCCATGATGTGGTTCTATGACGTACCACATGAGAGAAAGAAAAATTAACAGAACCATATGTCAAGATGCAATGTAATATGATGTAAACTACTCTGAAGATGACTCATATGAGGCAAAACCTTAGATCAAGGAACAGTGTAATCATAAAATATCTAAATGTTGAACAATCTTTTTCTTTATTTTCTCCCAAAATTAAAGCAAACATACAAAGTTTAGAACAGATTGTGATCAAACATGTTATATTTAACAATATATGTTTTAATAATGATCTGCTGCCCCAATACACTAATATTATATATATATATATATATATATATATATATATATATATATATATAAAAATATAGTCTTAAGGTGTGCTATATTTATGGGATAAAGTGCTCAATATCAGAGATAGAGCGTGTGTAAATATAAAAGTGAACATAGAAGTCAACACTCAGAGGCGACAGTATTTTCTAACATGAAAGACTGTCGACTAAGTGTTGACTTCAATGTTCACTTTTATATATATATATATATATATATATATATATACACACACACACACTAGATAGGGTGGGATGGGGTTTAAGCCTTAAATGCCAACACATTTAACAGCTATGTATATATGTATGAAAAGGTAGTTTGAGAAATGTTGGTTTCCCAGGTTTTTGTAAGTTTAATTTCAACATTCAAGCAAATTATAATTACCACTATAAAAGTGGCCATGTCAACAAAGAACAAATTCACATGTTTGACAAGCTGAGACTTGTCGGTGCTACCTGAAGTGACTTTGGTGACAAAGCACAAAGAAACTTTTCTCCTGTAATACAGGATTCACAACAGACATTAACAGGGTTCTGCTCAAGCCATAACATGATTGAGGGTGAGAAAATCTGTGAAATTGAAGGAAAGTTTTACTCTTTTCACTTGGACACCCCCACATGAGTCAGATTTCCCAAATAATTATGCAGTCCTGGGTAAGACATTAAACTACGTCCAGCAGCAAGGTCTCTGATCAGGAAGTTTTGAAAAGCATGGAACCACCTCTTAATTGCTGACCCAAGGTGGTAGCACCTGTTAGGGTCCCAGCTATGGGCAAATAGTTAACTATTACCAGCAATACTTTTTTGAAAAAATTATTACCAGCAATACAATTTTGTAGGAAATATATTACCGGAAGCGGATTTGACAAAACAAAATATTACCAGCAATAAAAAATGTTGTTGGCAGTAAATAACCCATTGAGGTTGATATGCCATCAAACAAAACAAATCTAAACCAAAGAATACATTCTATTCATAGGAAATATTCCTAAAAATGTTGTCAGCATTAAATAACCCATTGAGGTTGACATGCCGTAAAACAAAATAAACCAAATTTAATAATCTAGGGTTAGATGAAGAGAAAACTTAGCAAACATATCAAGACCAACTCAGCAAGTAATTCACACAAGCCACTCATACAAACATTCCTACAAACACAAGAATATGTCTATATCTCTGAGATGAGGTATTATGATTACTTGTATTATTTACATTATTCAGATTGTTATCCTCATCTTCATTGCCATATTCACAATGTTTCGGCCGTTGTACACTCCAGTCTTCTTCAGGTGATTAGAATTTCAAACCAAACCCTTTATTTCATCCACCTTGGTAAACTGTTCTGGTTCCACGTGCCATGCCTCTTCCAGATGTCTCGGTTATTTCCCTTTAACTCAACTCTCCAAGTTTTGGTTCACCACTGCTGTGGTCTGGTATTGAAGTCACAACTCTTTGGGTCTAGTCACCGGACCTAATCAATGTCTTTATCTACTGGGCCAGTAACGAAATACAGATCACACTGCCAGACATTCACTTTTTATCTTTCCAGGCATATTTTTTGCTTCTGTTTTTTTTCTAGACATTCACTTTTGCAAAATAAATGTTTAGTTCTAAGAATAAAAATAAAAATCAACTCTGCTCATTTTGTCTTTATAAAAACTAAACTCGTTCTTAAATAGGCCTGTCAGATTGAGAGCTTCACATGGACATCACACATGGTGCCAAACATATTCAGAAATAGCTAAACTGTTAACTGTATACAACCACATTTTCAGATTGATGTTTACATGCTGCTTTCAGCAAATGAAGCCTGTAGGTATTAGCAAGGATCATCCTTCTTCAAATCTCATAGTTTGGTACTACAGAATCACAAAGAAAGAACATTACCAAATAATAAAAACCAAGTCACTTAAAGACTTCCAACAGCGGCAACAACTAAAATGGATTTCACATGTCAGTTGAAGAGAAAATAATAATATAATTAAGGTGTTGATTTTCCACAAACAAAAGGTTAGGAAAGAAACCTTCATTGGTACTAGAAAGAGCAATAGGCTTGAGATGTCTATTTTCCTGAAAATCTCAAGAGAAAGATTTTAGAAATCTCAACTGACAGCAATGCTAACTGTTGAGTCAATAAATGGCGAATGCTTACTTATAAGGAAATCGTTAATATCACCATTACCATTTATATCCACCTATGGCATGCCAACTGAATAGAATAATTTCTTTTTTTTTTTTCTTCAAAATTAAGTCCATTGATATTGAATTTAAATTTTCCAAGATCATAGTTGACAGGAAAACAAGAAGCTGGAAGAGAATTCCTCAAGCAGAAAGTGTATGAGAAAAAACTATTACCATAGAACCTCTGGTTCCAACTAACCATTTCAACCATAAAATTATGGCACCTAGCTGCCAATCTAGTACTGCAGTTAACTTTATGAAGTCAAAGTATCAACGAGGAAAGCTCATTAGAACAATTACCATGAAAATATTTATATACTTTTTATAGTGATGATGGTGTTAGTTGTTTTGCTTTCGTATCGGAGATAAGGAAACTGAACAGTCTGTATTAGGGATAGTTTTGTTTGTCACTGCAAGATGTTACAAAACCAAAATATTAGCCTAGAAACTTAAGTCATATTCTTAAATAGTCTGAGTAGATCTAGACGCTCATGTGGATGTTATGTATAGCATCCAACTTGTTTATATATATATATATATAAAAGAGGGAGTCATTATGCAATATTTTTGTGAGGGGCCAGAAGTAGGGGTAGCAAAATCAAGGGCTGCCCTGGGCAGCACATACTCTAGCTATGCCAGGTGGAGTGAGGAATCTTTGACTGCGGTATTTACTAACCTCCCCATGAAGGCAGGATGTAAGAAATTGTTTTTAATGTGGGGGTGCTCATATGAGCACACATGAACCCAGTACAGTATAAAAATTGCCCAATTGTCATGACCACTGTCACACTGATGTTTGTATACAACCAACTTTCATTCTCTAATGCAATGAGGGAGGTGCTGCCGCATGGTTGGAATCCTCAGGAGCGGGCATCCCTCAAAGCTTTTCTGTGATCTATCTGAAGATGGAAACATGGCTGAGTGAGGATGAACAGATTGTATTTACTTGATGCTGGCAGGATGTGTCACTTGGTCAGTTTAATGTGGAGAGCCCAAGAATGTGTACCCCGGCCAGATCTAAAAATAACCCAGTTCCGCAACTGTTGCGCTGGTATAGATATTACTATTGACTCCCCCTCTTTGGTGCAGTGAGGAAGCTACTGCTGTGGACAGTTGTTCTCTAAGACTGGGCACCTCTTCATAATATTTTCAGTTGTGTTCTGTCTGCAGACAGAGAAACAACAGAGTTGCACTCTGTCCAAAGACAGTCATACAGTTGAGAGATAAAATGCAGTTTTTCTGTCTGAAGGCTGACTGATATCACTGAGTGAATGGTAATATTAGCTGTGGGCTTTCATTGTCCAAGCAGCCAGCACTACTTTCAGCTGAAATTATATATATAACTCACACAAACACTACAGTTCAAAAGTTTAAAGTCACCTCCAAAATTAGCATCAGATGAACTTGAAAAATGAAAAAGAGCCCTTAGATTAATTGAAAAATAAAATGGGATCAATTATCAAACTTATAATTTGAGAAATTTTTGCAATGAATATCAAAACATTTGTGCTGCAGTAATCAAGGCTAATGGAGGATAATTTGCGAGAGCAAATTTTATTCATAAAATGCTTTTTTTCTTTCTGTCAATGAAATTACTAATAAAAAAAATCATTTCTTTTCTTGACAATGTATAATTTTTTCTTATTTAAAAGTACAAAACAACTATTTTGGGGGCCAATTTAAAAACTCAAACTTCTGAACTGTAGTTATATATATATATATATATATATATATATATATAACAGGCCCAAAAGACAAAACAGAGCAATACATACCCTCAAATGAAGTTCTGTCAAGAAAAATAACTGAAATTTATATAACAACCAAGAGGCGTCTCCCACACACCCTTGTGATGCAGCATTAAATGAACACACTTTGGAATTTCTAAACAAGGCACTAAAGGAAAACCAAAAGGTGTCAAGTGTTGGCCCATTTTTAAGAAATGCTGATGAGTGTTCATGCCCATCTTAATATCAGCTTATCAGTCACCTCAGTGTTATTAGAAAACCTTTTGGAGCTATAATCAAGAAAGTTGTTGATCACCCCAACAGGGACAACTTCTTGAGCAACAAGTAAAACAGATTTCAGTTTGTTCAATCCACTGCCGATATCCTGTCATTACTCACAAAATCAGTGAAACATTAGACAATAAAGAAATCATGAGATATATCACAGGCCTTTGACAAAGTGTGGCATAAGGGTTTGCTGCACACGCTTGCCAGCTATGAAATCACTGAAAGAGTTTTTTTCAATTATCAAGTCCTTCCTTACAAATAAGTCCATGAATATATATATATATATTACACACACACACACAGAACCAGAGCAGGCTGATGATCTGGAAAAGGTGATACTACAGTAGCAGATGGGGTATGTATATCTTTTATAAAATGGACCAACAGTTTACATATTGAGGACACTTTTTTTTGGGGAATTAGCTAGAACTAATTTTGGAATAGGTTTTGCTGTATAATTGATTATATATATATATATATATATATATATATATATATATATATATAAGTACAGGTAAAGCATCTGTTGGTATATAATCCAGGTGGATCTTAAGAATATCAAATATTAAAAATAATCCAGAGAGCTCAATGTATTTATTATAACTGAGCATATATATCTGAAGGCTGATAAACATCAACATTAAGTTGTGCTGGTCTGAAATAGACTATGAGTTAATTTTGGATCTTTGCTGTAACAAAAAAAAAAAAAAAAAAAAAAAAAAAAAAAAATTCTACAATATATATAACCTCCTTATAGACCACCAAAATTAGACTATTTCTACCCAAAAAGAAATTTATAATGATAGCAAACACAGTCAAAAATTACATAAACAGTTATTACAGAAACCAAATACACATTAACTACAAACAAGACAAATCTTCACTATAATATTATAAAGAAATACACTACCCCAATTGGCCTGAAAAAAAAAAAAAAAAAAAAAAAAAAATAAAATAAAATTAATTATCTATTATAAAAAATTTAAGACAGCCAACCTTATCCTCAAAAATAACAACACACCAGTTACAAAGAACGAACATTATCTAAGAGTTCAAATGCCCCTTAAGGAACTATGTTCCTGATCAAACCGGACTCATAATTACATTAGTTACACAACCACATGCTTATCCAGATGCCTTACATTACACCTATCTGATCACAGCTCCATTAGAACCCATTTAAACACACACACAAATTTACCAGACTCCATTAGAAACATACTAGTAGAAAACATAAATATATTAACTGCATCCACCTGCAAAAAAAGACTAAAAATAATGGAAGCTTTAATAAAAAAGAAAAAGCCAACTCTAAACAATATTAGCTACGAACAAGGCCACAATGTGCTAACCGTATTCGGAAATTAAAAACATCTCTACAACACATTAAAACATACATGTAATGCACACACTAAAATTAAGCTGAAAAATTGAATCCGCCTTGATAATGGCTAAAGGTATAGCCGAAAGCACTCAGAAATATAAAACATTTGGACAGTTCTTACACACTCTTTGTCCAGAAAAGAAACTTGTTCGAACACAAGAAAAATTAAATAAAAACCTTAACCGTAGTACCTTGTCTGTTGTTTTTAATGAAACATATATATATATATATATATATATATATATATATTATATATATAGTGGGTTATCCCACTTGACTTTGCTAACAAACTGTCACTAGGGGGAGATTTCTAAGCATATAAACAGGAGATGACATTCTCATTCACTCACTTTCTTTTTTTTTTTAAAAACAACTTTGGCTATGAGATGTAGCCACACCTGGAGAAAGAAAGTGTCCCCTACTGGGTCACCTTAATATTCCATGCCGTTCTTTTCTCTTGTCACTTTTTGTATCATTTCACACATCTGCCTACACAAACTCTGTACATACAGAAATGCACATTCTCTAATTTAAACACTTTATGGAACTAGTCTTTAAATGTTTTCTTTGTTTATTGTAATTGTAATACTTTTGTTAATATAGACTTTTGTTATTTGTTTTACATTGTTTGGTGATACTCATTTATATTTGAATGTGAGAGTAATAAATGAAGCAAGTCCGCAATAATTGTTACAAGAAAAATAATACCATGTGTTTTCTACATAAACACAACAAGCATTCCTGCAACAATAGAGCAAATAATGAACTTTACATGCTCTCCCCAAAATATATTTCTTATCTTTTTTGCAGTATGTTTGTACTATTTGCAGCACTGACACAATTTCTTAAGTGCATATGAGGATGGATAAAAAAAAAAAAAAAAAGTAATTTACCTCCCCCCCCAACCACTACAATACATTTACAATACACTTGCTTTACTTCTCTTCCCCCAACCTTCTTCCTATCCCCCTCCTCCCTTTGCATTACACGCAACGTTGTGCATTTATTTATTTTTGAAAATAATAATGTAGCATTCTTTCAGGTTTTTTTTGGGTTTTTTAAAAAAAATAAATAAATAAAAATGCATATGGGTCGTCATTTGATAAAAAAATCACCTAAGGACATCGTAAGGTTGAAACCAAGGTAGCGGATTCAACTGATCTCCTTCCCGATTTTTAAAGTGTGTGTGTGTGCATATATAAAAGTGAACATAGAAGTCAACACTTTCATGCTAGATGCAATAGTCAGGCCTGATGATTGCATCTAGCATGAAACAGACTGTCGCCTCTAAGTGTTGACTTCTATGTTCACTTTTATATTTACACACGCTCTATCTCTGATATTGAGCACTTTATCCCATAAATATAGCACTATATTTCTTATATAACTTTCTTTTACTCTAACATTCGTCTCACACATACACTGTCACTAAATTTTATTTTTTTATTCCCGGAGTTGTTTTTACTGTTTTCTTTTTGAATTTGTAGGTCTGATGAATTGGATCATATTTACGATTCCAATGGAATAAATTATAACCATGGAATAATAATGTTTAAGCCATTTTATTATATCCTTACTCTGTCCCGGACATCGAGTTCTACCTGGATTCTATCCTCTTGGATTTATATTTTATACAAATATATATGTATGTGTATGTACATATTTACCACTAATATTATATATATATATATATATATATATATATATATATATATATATATAAAAGGCAGGGTGTGTGTGTGTGTGTGTGTGTAACAAATGCACGGCCACAATTTTTAACGTATTTGCACCAAAATTTACATGCACAAAGTTAGCAGGTAGGCCAAGACTAGCTTTGCATTTCCCAACTCTCATCGATAGTGGAAATAATCAATTTTTTTTCATGCTTTTACGGCAGTTTTCATGTAGTTTGCGGCCATTTTCTACCTGCCAGAGTGAGAGCCTATAGCTGGCTGTCATGAATAGGCAGGAAGATTCTATTGGCCAGCATGAGAGCCAACAGCTGACTGGCACGAATGTTAACTAAATCGATAGCTGCATTCGTCACAAGTGGGAAAAATTTAAATCTGCATGGTACTTTACTCCAATTGGCTCATTCGCTTGCTTAAACTCAACATTGATTTTGATTCCGCAGAACTGGGTTGGGTGTGAAAAAATATTTGTTGTTAACATTCTTTTTTCATTCAGTTTTTCTAGTTATAAGTCCTTTTTTAAAGCTGTTCGTTTTGTGTTCATTTTGTTTAGTTCTTTTTTCGTAACAGATTTAATGTTTAGTATAGTGCTTAGAAAAAATTCACAGGCAAGAAGTAAGGCATGTAGCAACATCAGCACAGCAATGGGCACTCCTTTAAAGGCAAGGAAGGGCAAAAATATTTTAAGTCAAGTGATAGCGATTGCTGTATGAGTTGTACAATTTTTGAATCAAGCACGGGAAACACCGAGCCATACTGCTAGTAATATTATATATCTGTAGGGGACTGGGGGTTTATGTGTTGTTGTTTTAGGAACACGTGCATTTATTCCTGCTAGAAAAAGGTCTAACTACAAGAACATGGCAGACTCAGAGATTGAATCCACCATAAAGAAGTGTAAAGAAAACTAACAAGACATATATATATATATATATATATATATATATATATATATATATATATATATATATATATATATATATATTATATATATATACACACACACAAACAAACAAGTATATGTATTAAACAACAAAGTTTACAATGGACATAGACATTAACATTTGTGTGTGTGTGAATGTAAAGAGTTTGTATTTTGGTGAATGTTCGTACGTATGTGCATTTCATGGCATTTTCCCACAAATGGGCAAAACGCAGATTTCTGTGAGAGATCACATTTTTAAATGTGTCTGCTGAAATGCAAAATAAAAAGAGACAAGAAGTCGCCCGGTATTTATAGTGTAGGGAGAGCGACCCCTAGTGAACAATTTGGACAATTAATGATTCATTAACTCCAAAGTGTGTGTGTGTGTGTGTGTGTGTGTGTGTGTGTGTGTGTATACCAGGTGTAACAGCAAAATTGTCCTAATCATGTTACAACATAATTGACCATCCCACAAAATGTTTAATATCTTGAAAAAAAAAAAAAAAAAAAAAAAATAAAATAAAAAATAATCAATAAACTAATTGAAGATGTTTAGCCATCTTGACACCACTTTTTGTAAGAATCACTGAAAACCCTTTGAGTTATTCAGCTAAAATTGTTTTGTGTCAGATCCACTGTCTTCCCAAATGAGCAATAGTGAGAGGAAAAAAATCATTTAGGCCTTCAGTAATAGTACCAATATTCATACTCTGGCTTCCATCTTCAAAGTCCATTCAAGAACCATCAAGAGAATGGTGAATAAGTTTAAAAAAGAGGAAACAGTAGAGAGGATAACTGAATCAGGTCACAACAGCAAGAGGGTTCATCATTTCAACTTAGAGCTAAAGAGATCAGTTAGAAAAGATCCAACTCAATTCAGATGACATTTGGCACATGAGAGATGAGTTTCAGCTATGATAGCCTAAAGAGCAGGGGGGGGGGAGAATTGAAAATGAAATCATACATGAAACATGCAAGGTACCTTGTTACTCCAGGACAGAAAGTTAGAAGGTTAGAGAGGGTGAATATCATCTTGAATAAGTTGGAAAATGATTCTGGAATAATATATATTTTAACATAATTTCAATCCTTCATGAGCTTCTGATTCTTAGCTTTTATTAATTAATGATGAAAATGTCATTTTCATTTATGATCAATTTCATCATGATTCTTCTGTTAAGCTTGGAGAGTAATTATACATTCTTATTGCTCAAAGTAGAGTCCAATAGTATTATAAAAACCCTGGAGAACTCCAGTAAGATATCTTTAATAATTTCTAAGATACAATCATTCAAAAGCTTAATCTAATAATTAGACAATTTTTCTGTTGCACCCAATATATATAAGAAATAATGAACTTTATGTGCTCTCCTAAAATATATTTGTCATTTTTCAGTGTATTTGTACTATTGATGTCTTTGATGAAATTTTTTTTGTTATATATATATATATATATATATATATATATGCGAATGTAAAGAGAATGAAAATAATATAAATTCTAACGTTCACAGCATTAATTCAAAAGAGGGTTCAATACCAAGAGTAGACCAATAATTATTTATTATAATTTTTATATACGGACAAAAACAACTTGCTCATTACAAAGATGCATTCTTGTTTTGATGCGACTACATCTCACCAGTCGAGATGCAGTTGCAACAAAGCAAGAATGCATCTTTGTAGTGAGCAAGATGTTTTTACCTATACAAAAAAAAAAAAAAAAAAAAAAAAAAATGTATATATTAGGTTGGTGCAAAAATAATGTCGTTTTTTGACATTACAAAACGACATTATTTTTTAACCAACCATATATGTGTGTGTATATATATATATATATATATATATATATATATATGTGTGTGTGTGTGTGTGTGTGTGTGTGTTTTACTAACAGACAAATATTATTTTTACTATCATCAACTCTAGTTTATTAAAAGACCAAACAGAAATCATGTGAACATAAAATGGAGGTTCATTTGTTTTTTGCAATACAAAGCAGATTCTTCCTCATGGCTTTCTGAAACAAGCAGTTTACAAAACAGATAACGTAATATTTAACTAGATTTAAACGTGACCTTTTGAGTCATTGAAATAACAAAATAGTTGAAAATTAAGATCTTTGAACTTGTTTAATATTTCTTTTGGAGTAAAGTTTAACTTCTTCCTTATTTATATTTTGTACTCTGATCACAAAAAAAAAAAAAAATAGTTAAAATCATAGAATTTGATGAAGGCTATTTTGTTTTTGGTTTAAATATTACAGTACACTAATATTGTAATTGTTTTTATCAGTATCACCCCATGCAAGGCAGTAAAGCCACTAAGACACAAGGAGTTACTGAGTGTGGAAGAATTAGGAACAGAAACATTAATAATGATCAGGAAAAGGAAAAAGAAATCAAGAGGACAGTAGATAGCGATTGACACTGCAATTTTTGCAGATTAAAGTTGGCGGGAAAGTATGGAGCCGGAAAGGAGTTCCACAAACAAGAAGTTTGAGAAAAAAAACTGCTAGCATAAAATTTATGATTGCATCTAGCCAACTCAACTGTAAATTGATGAGATCTTGATGATAGTCTAGCACTGCGCTTAAATTCATAAGTTTAGCAAAGAGCTCATTTGATTACCATGAAAGTATTTACAGAAAAGGCAAAAGGAGGCAACCTTATAGCAGTGGAAAAAGTCAAGCTGCCAGATCAAGATGAATAATTTTACTTCTTTGGATTTTATCAAGCTCAAGGTACATAGCAGGGGTGCAAACTTTAAACTTGCCCTTAAAGTCTTTCTTCACAAAGTCAGGTTTTATGGGATACTAGGATTTCCTATGAAAAACATTGAATCCGACCATAGCATTATTAGAAAACATTTTTTAGAGATTGGATAGTTTTACTTAATTCAATTAACTGTGAAATATGGATTTCTTTTGCAAACAGAGCAGACCTATTGTCTGGCAGATGATAATTTTTTTTTCAAGCCTTCAAGAGAAACATCTCCACAACCAAGTAGCAGCTCAAAACTCAAAGATTTGATTGGTTCCATGACTCAATGCTATAAAATAAACTTATTAAATTGTTCACAACAATGCATAGTGAATTTTATTTTGATGAATAATAAATGTTATTTTGGTGTGATTACCATTTACAGGGCACACTTAGGAAACCCTAACAATTGAATTAAATTTCTTGAACAACAAAATTAATATCAAGCTCGAATAAAAACCCAGCCTTAAAAGAAAAGGAAATTTATTAATTCATTCTTTAAAAATAAAGAAAAATTTAAGTGTGCCTGGCAAATGGTAGTCAAGTGGTTATTTTAAAACTGCAATGTACTACCTTGGTAAGAAAAAGAGAAACTTAATTAAATTTTACACCGACCAAATATTTTCAGCAGATGTGTGTGTAGTGTATTGGTTACTAGCATGGAAAGTGGAATTGGTGTGTAGAGTTCAAATTCCAACTGAGGCTGTTAGATTTGAACTTTTTGCACAAATACTTCCAGGGAAAAGCATGAATCTATCCACACCATACTCCAGCAGAACAAACTGGGTTTTCTAGCTTTGGTTGGTAGCCAGTCTAGGAAAAGTACAACTGAATTCAAAACCAATTGAATATAAGGGGTATAGCAACTTCACTCCATACAAAAAAATAAAACTAGTATTTATTTACTATTGAAACTATATAGCAACAACCAGATCCGGGGTGGGGACATGACTAATGCGGGGGGGGGCGTTCAGTGCTTTGTGACCCTCACTATATTCTTAGCATTTGCTTATTTCCGTCTACGTTACAAATTAAATAAAAGCACAACTTAAAAAGGATGAAAGAAAAAATTTTCGGATTTTGACGTCACTCTTTTCTTTTGTCCAAATCCGTGAATTTGTTGTTTTGCCCATGTTAAGTCTCGGGTGAAAAAAAAAAAAAAAAAAAATATATCACCAAAAATTGACTATTTTTTATGATATCCATGTGTTATTTACCTTTTTAACAAGAAGTGTTAAAATAAAAATTGCCGCAAAAAAGTAAAACATTGATGTATGACGTTTCTAGATTGTTATATATTGTGTATGCATTTTTCTAGTTGAATTGTTCACCTATTGTTTAAGAAGATAAATTTATATAAAATTTGTTGTATCTTAATGAATACTACCTTATGAAAATGAATGAGTAATGAGCTCTCCTCACGAGACCCTCTTCGTACTAAAACACCTTGCAGGATACTTTTAATTTAATTTTAGTTTATAAAAAAAAAAATACCATATTGAATTTCGTTTTTCACGGTTTAGAGCCGATTTATATACAAAGAAAAGAAAATAAATATTTTTTTTCTCTTGTGATTCTTATTTAATGAACAGACAAGAATGTATTTTAAAACAAAAGTAAAAAAAAGTTTCACTTTTTTTTAATAGTTCACATTTTTCACTATTATTGACCGAGTCGTATCCCTGAAAAAATAAAAAAAAAATAACCCTTCTTGTCATTGTATGGGATTTAAAAAAAATAAAAAAATTTTATTAAAAAATAAAAAAAAATAAATAAAAAAAAACCTCACCTGGTGGTAAAGTAGGCCGGGTCCGTGAAATCAGAGAGTCACCCACAGCAAAACTTCGACTTGTTAAGTTATTAAACACAGCTTTTTGCTGAACTCCGAGCAAAAGTGCATTATTCCGACATTGAAAAGCAATGAGAATAATTGAAACCAATAAATTTCTTCTATTCATTTCTGTTTTCTTCATTCTGAACAAAATATACCAGTTGAGTAGATAAACAAAAAAAAAAAAGTGAGAGAAAAACAGAAAAAGTTGTTGAATGTTATTTCATTTTTCACTTTGCCGAGTAAGCTGAATTTATGTCAACAAAAAAGAAAAAGAAAAATCCTTTTGACATGAACAAAGAGACGATAGGCACCACTGATCACGCGGCTCTAACTGAGACGATATCAAAGTCTGCTTTAAGATTGTCAGGAGTCAAGAGATCATTACGTTTTTTTTGTTTTTTTTTTAAATCTACTTGGAATATATTTCTGACAATCCTCTGAATGACGAAGTAGAAAAATGCATTTTTTTTTTTTACTTACTCCTATCATTAAATTTCCACTCCTTTTGGTTTCCACCTCTCAAAAAAAAAAGAAAGAGAGAAGTTAAAAAGTTGAACATTAATAACTTTTTATCAATGTTGTTGCCACTTAAAAAAAAATAACTGTTCATTGTTTAGCGTTACTTAGTACTTTTCGTATGGTCCTTTCGTCAGGGCATAAAAAGTAGAACTTTTTTTTTTTTAATGTTAACTTTGTTTTTTTGCTAATCAGATCTTGTAATAATTGTCTGGGAAAGAAAAGTGTAAAAAACAACGTCTATCAATTGCCTGAATCATAATAAAATAAAAATTGTTTCCAACTCGTCGGTAGCACGTGTTTTTAGATTTATTTATTTATTCTTGAAGTGCCGAAGTCTTTAAGTTAAAGTACCATTCACATTCCCAGCATTCCATGAAACAAATTTAAGTTGTCGCTAAAAAAGAAAAAAAAAAAAAAAAAAACACACACCATACGTCTGATTGTTTTCCCAGGAATCATTCATTTTTATCTTAATTTTAAATTTTTCATAATAGAAAAAAAGGAGTAAAAAACTAAGTAATAATATTTTAATTTTTAATAAACTAGTTTCCTTTAACTCACTGTTGCTTAAACAATAAGGCTTCCAATAAAATGCGGAGGGTCTCTGAATTTTCTAAATTTTAATAAGCCTATCCCTCTGTTCGTTTATTCGAAAGCCAAAAATACAAGATGAGGAAAAAAACTTCTTGATTCTCTAAAACGAGGATGATGCTGGTGGTGCGGCTTATCCACTCATAGGGAAAATTATTTTTAACATCCGGAATTATTTATTTTTTTTTTTTTTGTAGATTAGAGTTCTTTTAGAAACCTTTCCTAGGCTGCGACAACTTATCAGAAAGGGAAAATATTGATTTGTTATCGATTCAGAAAGAGGGTCTTCTGACAATACAATATACATCAATCAATTCACACTCGTCGAAACTGGATACCACGGTTGGAGATATGTCTCTTAAAAAATTTTCTGCTAGAAAAGTAAGTAAGTAACAGAACTGTCCTTTCAAATTACATTAAGTATGCATTAAATTTTCTAGAAAATTCCTAAAAAAAAAACGCCTGAAAAAATTATAATTCATTTTTTAAAATATTTTACAAATGATAATTTTGAATTTTGTTTAAGTTCAGAAAAAAAATGACAGATCGGCTTGATTTTTTAGTCAATTTCAAATCAATCATTGACTAAAAAAACAAGATTTGTTGAATCAATTTCTTAAAAGAATAGGAAGGATTAAAAAAATCTGAAAAATATTCAGAAAATACTTTACTTTCCTAACAATAACGTAAACATTTAAATTTAGACGTTTTAAAAATTGTTTTATCAATTTTCGGACTTTTTTTTTTTTTTTTTAAATCAGGGTATACCCATGTTTTTAACGTGCTAGTGGACATCCCTAAAACGACTCCGGATTTTTTAGAGTTATTGTGCTTAGTTGTTTTGCGTACGAAAAAAGTTTTTTGAGGTGGCGTTACAAAAATATTTTTCTTAAATATCCAACAAAATAAATATTCACCTCAAATATTTCTGGTTCCGAAAAAAATCCCATACAAAAATAAATTTTTTAAAAATAAACTTTAAAAATTCAGAAAATTTTAAAAATATACAGCTGTCAATTGTTTTTTAGCACCTTTTAAAGCATGACATTTGCAAATAATGGCTAATAAATAAATTAAATAACCTGAAGTAAGTCAGAGATTGATTTGTTGACACTATCATTAAAAAAATCGATTTTATAAAGGGTCCGCCATTTAAATTGATAGCATCTCGATGTTTTTCGATTCTAAGTGTCGCGGCTTAACAAAGGTTTGCATAATGGCATATGCTAATCTGCAAAAAATTATTTTCTAAATAGAGTTTCCCTTTTTTATGAGTGGACCAGTAGTGTCAAATTTTAAAAATGAAGTGACCTAAAGTCAAGAGAGTAATTGCTCTCTAACTTGAATAAAAGACTTATCAATAATTCATAATTCATTCATTACGATAATTACAAGTACAACGGTAAGGATATTATACTAACTACAAGGTCTTTGAAGTTTTAATACTTTCAAGACAAAATGAGCGAAGGCTCATATCTTGAACAAATTCTGTGCAAAGCTCTACTAATTGTCTGCTGAATTCAGCAGACAATTAATATCCATTTAGTTTTATTGACATGCCTGATATAGTCATCATCAATTCATCATCTATCAAGTTTCGTGACAGCCAGTCAAATCTGCTATTAAAAGGCTTGTTTGTTTAAATAGGTCTTCCATTTTAGTGACATGTGAGTTTTATGACCTTGTGATGAACAATACCAGGTTTACATTCAACAATTGATTTTATTTAGAGCAATATATACAGATATACTAAATAATATGCGCAGTCATGTCCGCCATGTTCTTTTTTTACCTTTTTTCCTTCTCGTTTTCTCTACGATTCTACGAAAGTCCTCTAATCTCGCGATGTCAAATTCGACTGGTTCGACTCTCGCCCGGTTTACTATCCTCCTCTGGCTATTGAACAGGAGTAGCGCTTTATCCCTTGTTTCCTGTTTAGGAATAAGTTTTCGGCTTCTTAAAGTTTTTTTCATTCTCTTTCACTTCCAGTTAAAACACCTTTCGTTTTAGCGGCATTAACACCTTGCTTGGGGTGAAATGATTAAAAACAAAAGTAATTAGAAAGTCTCTTCAGACATGAAATCCTTCTGCCATACGGGTGCAGATCTAACTCTAGATGTTTTGTTTTGATTGACGTGTCGATGTCTGAAGTCAATATAAGTGTGTTTGTAGGAAATTCTGTCTTCCATGTTATATATATATATATATATATATATATATATATATATATATTCAAAATCTGAACGTCCGAATTCCAAGCAATAAAAAAATAAAAATAGGGAAAACATGGTCTCATACCCGTTAAATAGTTTGTATTTACAAACATATTGTTATAGACAAGCGTATGGTTGCAAGAAAGAAATACGACAACAGCAGAAATAGGTTTACGTGGTTTATTTGAACAGGAACGTGAGGGCTTCGGACAGCTACCTTGTGGTATAGTTCATAAGCCGGCTTCAGATCTAGGTCGATCTCTCATAGTAGTTAACACATGTTGACGGTGGTTGATGCTCCCCTGCTGACCGTGACAGGTCTGTTCCCTGGCCACCTATGACTGGTATTTATTGGTACAAAAAGTACAAATTGTGGCACGAGGCCAATAAAGGGGAGGGGTAGAGGCTGGTCAACACTAACTATCTTATACCTAGCTAATCAGATTTGCGACCCATTCGTACATTACATTTTACACATTCACCAAAAGAACTCGTCCATCACCAAACAATCCTTCAACCACCATAATACCACGTGCTCTCAAGGGAGACCTACCAAAATCGCGCCCCATACCATGAAAATTCTAATGATGATATATATATATACAATTCTAATAATGATAAAATGAGAGGGGAGGGAAATGAACCCAATAATAAACTTAAAATAAACACAAATACAAACTAAACATAATTGATGTTAGTAGGGACCGTCCAACCCATAAAACAGAGAGGCCGCTGTATTCTGCCCAGGGGACAAAATCAAGAGACACTCTCACTAAGGGAGTGGGAAAAAGTATAAAATATTAGGCTGGAATGGGAAAATATAAAACTGACCCAGTCGAGATGAAAATGGGGCGGGGGTCAAAACAAACTGGGGAGGATGGGAATCTCGACTTGGATCATAACCAAAGAACGGCCGGGATGCAGGCCAGGAACAACACTTACTCACATTAACTAGGTACACTGAAGCTTGTCTAACCTAACCAAGGGGAGGGTTCCACAGGAAGCCACCCCGATGTGCAAAAGGTTGACCTAGAAGAGAAAATCAAGGCTAGCCCCGTTCACACGAAGCAAGCTCGCTTCTTTTACCCACCTTTCGCTAAAGACTGTCGAATGCTATCGTTTTCTATCCGATCTAATCTTCATCTTGAGCTGATGCTCAAAGAATCGAATCAGATCCGAATGAGAAAGACAATTGCCTTGCAAGACTTCCTCCTTTCGCGTCGTCCAAATCACCATTCGAGCCGTTGCCATCAGCGTCAGAAACACCATCCGTTTCATCCCGGAATATGGGGGCGACACATTGTCACACGCGTATGCGCGATCAATGGACACAAGCTGTTCGGGAGCGAGACGAGCCGTCAGCTCGCCGACATGGTCCCATAAGGGGCGGACCTGGGGGCAATGGTAGAAGGCGTGTGCAGCCGTTTCTTCTAAGCCAAGGTCACACCGTTCACAGTCTGGCAAATCCGCCAAGCCCCATATGAAAGCCTTGTCATTGAGAGGCAGCCGATTCCGAGCCAATCGCCAGTGAACTTCCGCGTGACCCATTTTATAGCGTTTTTTTTATGGCTTAACAGGCTCGAAAAACGAAGCGAGTATAATTAGGAGGGAAGCATTTTTATTGGACGAAAAATAGAACACTTTAAATATTATTTTATTTTTCAACCGGAACTCGTGTGTCGGGAACATTTGTAAACGAAGATAATGGTCATTTTGTGACAGGGCTTTGTCCCGTTCACATCCGGCTCTCGCTCTTGAGTATTTGCGTGTAAATCAGCCAAGATATCTTATTTTATTTTATAATAATATGTACATGAATTCAAAAGAGTTAAAAAAAAGGAGTAAATATAGACTTTAGTTGAGTTAAAATCTTTGGCTAGTTGGTACACAGAAAAAGTTATGGTTCACAAAAAAGCTGTGGCTGAGAAACGACTGATCGTCAGCCAAGATTCACTGACCGTCTCTGCTTTATTGTTGGAGAGCATTCATTTGAAGTCGCCAACATACATTTCTTTCAGCACGCACTGCTGGGGAAGGAAAAAGCTATGTAGTTACGTCTTGTTTGTTTCACCAGCTTGGAGAGAGTTGCATTTCTGCTCTTTGAAAGTCGGAATCTGGAACGTTTTATTAAAAAAAATTACCGAAAGTAGGATTGAGAAAAATAGGACTTTAGTTTTCTCTGATTGGTCATATATTTCACACGGTGACGTTAATTTCTAACCAATATACATTTTGATTTAGAGAGTGTGTGTTATGATGTCTTTTTGGTATGTTTGTAAATATTGTTTGTAATTAGGTAGAAAATACAGTTTTAATATGGTATGTATGTGCGTATATAATTGTGTAGGAAATAGCGCTACTTTCCTATATATTGATTGGAGTATGTGTTGTAGGAGAAGGATGACGGGATCAGGAGTCAAGATGTTCAGAGTCAATATGTTCACTGTGAGGAGTCAAGATGATCAAAGTTTCATCTTCAGTGGCGTGGTCAGTACTATGAAATATATCAACATTAAAACATTTCTCATCTCTGGTTGACCTTGAGGCTGTTGTACAATAACAGAAGTAACTCGTTTTTCGATAACTGTATGAAACGGGTGTGGCCAAACTTGCTTAATGTGAGGGCCACATATGATAGACTTCAGATGTTTAAGAGCCACAAGACATGAACAAAATTTATGCAGACGTTTTTCTTACATACACATTTTGCTGCAAGGTTTTTATATGAATATTAAGAAAGGCGTGTATGCAATAATATTTATTCATATATGCAGTTATTTAAACTGTTCAAAATATATATATATATATATATGTATGGTTAGGATATATATATATATATATATATATATATATATATATATATATATATATATATATATATATATATGGTTAGAAAAAATATATATGGTTAGAAAAAATATATATATATATATATGGTTAGAAAATATATATATATGGTTAGAAAATATATATATATATATGGTTAGAATATATATATATATATATATATATATATATATATATATATACGGTTAGAATATATATATATATGGTAAGAATATATATATATATACGGTTAGAATATATATATATATGGTAAGAATATATATATATATATATATATATATATATACGGTTAGAATATATATATATATGGTAAGAATATATATATATATATATATATATATATATATATACGGTTAGAATATATATATATATGGTTAGAATATATATATATGGTTATAATATATATATATATGGTTATAATATATATATATATATGGTTAGAATATATATATATATATATGGTTAGAATGAATATATATATATATATGTATATGGTTAGAATATATATATATATATATATATATATGTATATGGTTAGAATATATATATATATGTATATGGTTAGAATATATATATATATATATATGTATATGGTTAGAATATATATATATATATATATGTATATGGTTAGAATATATATATATATGTATATGGTTAGAATATATATATATATATATATATATATATATATATATATATATATGTATATGGTTAGAATATATATATATATATATATATATGGTTAGAATATATATATATATATATATATGTATATGGTTAGAATATATATATATATATATATATATGGTTAGAATATATATATATATATATGGTTAGAATATATATATATATATATATATATATGTATATGGTTAGAATATATATATATATATATATATATATATGGTTAGAATATATATATATATATATATATATATGGTTAGAATATATATATATGGTTAGAATATATATATATATATATATATATATATATATGGTTAGAATATATATATATATATATATATATGGTTAGAATATATATATATGGTTAGAATATATATATATATATATATATATGGTTAGAATATATATATATGGTTAGAATATATATATATATATATATATATATATGGTTAGAATATATATATATATATATGGTTAGAATATATATATATATATATGGTTAGAGAATATATATATATATATACTGCGAAACAGTCTGTCTGTGGATGACGTGATATGGTTAGAATATATATATATATATATACATTCTAACCATATATATATATGTATATATATGGTTAGAATATATATATATATATATATATATATATATATATATATATTTTCTAACCATATATATATATATATATATATATATTCTAACTATACTGACAGTAATACTAAATATAATGACACAAATAATAATTCATGTAATTGTAGATATCCTAATAATTGTCCACTACAAAATAACTGTGGAATACGTTCTGTAGTCTATCTCAACTATTGAGAATCCAAATATAAAGAAGTTTTACATTGGTAGCACAATGAATACATTCAAAGAACGCTGGCGGGGGCATATGCAATCTTTCAATAACTGTGACTATAGGTACATGACTTCATTGTCCAAGTACTTTTGGAACCTAAAAGAAAAGAACAAAACACCTACGGTTAATTGGACATTGATTAAGAAAGCCCGGACATGTAAATCCCTATATTCCCCGTGTTACCTGTGTCTAAACGAAAAGTTTGAAATTATTAGATTTAAAAACAAGGCTGATCTCTTAAATCAAAGATATGAACTAACGGTTAATTGTAAACACCGTTATAAATTTAACTTATTATAGGGGTCGTATACTTTAAATGATAATGATACGTAGCTGTAAGTTGAATAGATTATAACTTTTATTACCTGATGGTCAATCTGACGGCATGAATGTGTATGGTATAACTACATAATGTTATTCATTTTTCTGTATGTCTATGTATATATATGTATATATTTATCTGTAGTTATGTGTGTTTGTACTGCGAAATGTGTATGTTTGTATTTTAATGTATTAATATGTTGCTAAGTTTTGTATATATATATATATATATATATATATATATATATGTATATATGTGTATTTGTTTGTGTGTTTATAGATATATGTGTGTATGTGCGTGTATGTATGTATATATATATGTGTGCGTGTGTGTGTATATATATATATATATATATATAAAGTAAGAAGGTGAAAAGGAGGAGAAGAAGAAAAGAGGTTAAAAATATGGGTGTATATGAGTATGTATATGTATTTGTAGATGTGGGTATGTTTGTGTATATATATGTGAGTATGTATCCTTATATGCATGTATATATATTTTTTTTTTATGTGTGTATATATGTAAGTGTCTGCATGTTTATGTAGTTGTGTATATATATGTATGTGTGTATGTGTATATATATATATGTGTGTAGGTGTATATGTATGTATGTGTATGTGTGTATATATATATATATATATATATGTATGTATGTGTGCATGTATGTGTAGGTATATATATATATGTACATGTACGTATATACATATATATATATATATATATATATGTGAATATATGTAGGTATATGTGTATGTATATATATATATATATATATATATATATGTGTGTATATGTTTGTATGTGTATTGTTATATTGTGTACCTAATTTTATTTACGTATATTTATGTTGGTATGGATGTTTTGTTTTGTTTTGTTTTTTATATATGTATGTTAGGATACGTGTATTTTTGTGTTTGCATGTATGTCGAAGTATGTCTATGCCTATGTATGTGTATGTATGTCTGTATATTTATATATGTTTTTGGTCAAATGTCGTTGCATTTATGTGTATGTACGTATATATGTGTATTTATTACTATAGATAAGTATTTTTATGTAGATATTCATGTGTATGTATATTTCTGTATGTGTGTATGCATATATGTATGTGTATATATATGTATATATATATATATGTATATATATGTGTGTGTGTATATGTTTGTATGTATGTGTATGTATATATGTGTGTGTGTTTTCTTATGTAGGTTTGCAGTTGTATATATGTATGTTGACACCTACTATATATGAAATTGTTTATGTGTACGTATAGGTAGGGAAACTTGGGTATGTCATTACGGCCACATGAGTTAGTATATATGTGTGTATATATGTTTATTTTTGTGTATTGCTGTGTATATATGTATTTATTTGTAAGTATGTGTACACATATTTGTGTGTATATATTTGTGGGTACATATATATATATATGTGTATGTATGTGTATGTGTACTTGATACCATGGAAATGTATACGTATGTATATGTTTATGTATGTATGTGTAGATATTTCGGTGTGTATGTATGTATGTATATTTATGTATATGTGTGAGTATGTGTGTATGTGTATGTATATATGTATATGTATGTGTATATGTATGTGTATATGTATATATATGTATATATGTGTGTATATGTACGTATATATGTGTATATATATATATATGTTTGTATGCGTATATATGTGTGTGTATGTGTGTGTGTATATATACTTATATGTATATGAGGTGGACATCGTAGTTACCGATGGGTGTTGACTTTAATGTCCGTTTTTTTTTTGTTTTTTTTTTTGTTTTTTTACATACACTATATTTTAATATATTAAATAATATTAATTTTAATCATTTTTATCTTTGTATATTTACTCGCTTAAGTTAGATTTCAACAGGTTGTTAACATTCATGGAATGACATTTTCTGTCTTAAATATTTATCGGTTGGGGTATCCAACTGTCTGGGTCAATGTCTGTGGATGTGTGTGCATGTATTTATATGTATCTATGTGTATGGAAAGTGCATCCACTTTTAATTATGTATGTATGTACGTGTATGTTGGTTTCCCTTCTCCCATTCCCCCCCCCCTTTTTTTTTCATGACAGACCGTGGAGATGTTCTCTGTCTTGTCCCTTTTTTGTGTGTGTATATGTCTTGGTGCTTATGTATTAGAATCTGACTGCGTTTGTTTTACGCGTGAGTTTAGGACCCCATTTACACACCATGAGGATTAAAATGTATACATTGTAAAAAGACCGGATATTAAATATAGCTAAAGTAACTTCAATGAAAAAATAAATTGAATAACATATATATTTCTTCTTTTCTCCTCAGTAATTTTATAGTTGTAAACTTGATAGCGAATAAATGTTAAATTTTGATTTTGTAATTAGCAGTTTTAAATTTTAATATTAAATTTTATCATATAATTTAGTAATTATTCGTTGGAATAAATTATTTTTTAATACTAAACATCTGAATAGATATTATAACATAACTTCCTTATCGAGCTTTTTGAATTTTCCTGTACTTGTGTTCTGATTGGTCCATCTAGCCTTTGTAACGTTTTCCCCTTGCGTAGAATATTAATTAATTTGAAACTTTTAAAACCATTTATTTTACATTCAACGTCATCACTTGATAAGACACCGAGGGTGTTGAAACAAAATGGCTATTTTTGTAGTGATTTTATAACATATTTATGTTATAAATTTTTTTTTCTTTAAAAATAAATAATTATATATATATATAATGGTTAGAATATATATATATATATATATATATATATATATATATATATATATATATATATATATGGTTAGAATATATATATATATATATATATATATATGGTTAGAATATATATATATATATATATATATATATATATATATATATGGTTAGAATATATATATATATATATATATATATATATATATGGTTAGAATATATATATATATATATATATATATATATATGGTTAGAATATATATATATATATATATATATATATATGGTTAGAATATATATATATATATATATATATATATATATATGGTTAGAATATATATATATATATATATATATATATATATGGTTAGAATATATATATATATATATATATATATATGGTTAGAATATATATATATATATATATATATATATATGGTTAGAATATATATATATATATATATATATATGGTTAGAATATATATATATATATATATATATATGGTTAGAATATATATATATATATATATATATATATGGTTAGAATATATATATATATATATATATATTATATATATATGTATATATATATATATATATATATATATATGGTTAGAAAAAATATATATATATATATATATATATATATATGGTTAGAATATATATATATATATATATATATAT
>OZ010600.1:89815266-89847766 GCA_963932145.1 Acanthosepion lycidas
GATGTTATCAATAATCAATATATCTTAATGGTATTATCCAAGGTAAACGTGTGTCATATTGGTCTCAATCCAATGGTGAAGTAGAAAAAGTATGTATAAATTTTGTTCATGTCTTGTGGCTCTTAAACATCTGAAGTCTATCATATGTGGCCCTCACATTAAGCAAGTTTGGCCACACCCATTTCATACAGTTATTGAAAATACTTCTGTTATTGTACAACAGCCTCAAGGTCAATCCGAGATGAGAAATGTTTTAATGTTGATATACTTTATAGTACTGACCACGCCACAGAAGACCAAACTCTGATTATCTTGACTCCTGGCAGTGAACATATGACTCTGAACATCTTGAATCCTGATACCATGTCACACGATCCTTCTCCTACAACACACATTCCAATCAACATATAGGAAAGTAACACTATTATTGCGTCTCACTGTCAGTGGCACTTTAAGGACTCTGCGATATAACCACATCTTGAAAGCATCAATCCAATGTCTTTCCCTTTTGATCAGTACCCATGACAAAAGCAGTGGATTGTGATAATATCAACTTTAGGCTGATGTGTATATTCCACCTATTCTGGAGGTTTCCCATTTTTTAGCTTGATGATGTTATTACAAACAAAAGTGATTCCAGTTCTCACAGAGGTGTTCTGCTAAACACCAAGAAGATCAAGGTAATGGTGACTGACAAGAGCCTTACAGAATTCTTGCTGGATGGTTAGGGGATAGCAGAGGTGGAGAGCTTTGTGTACCTATGCTCCATGACCAATACCCAGGGCAGCTTTACGCGGGAGATCAAGAGAAAGCTGGCAATAGCAAGAAGTGCTACAACAAAAATGGTAAAAATCTAGTCACAATATACACATCATCAAATTACTACGATCCACTGCTTTTGCCATCACCAGCTACGGATGCGAGTCATGGGCACTGACCAAGTGGGAAAGTCACTGGATTGATGCTTTCGAGATATGGGTATATTGAAAGAGTCCTTAGAGTGCCACTGATAGAGAGGCGCGCCAATAAGTGGGTGCCAGATAACCTCAGAACAAGGTACGTATTGAGAGAGTAGATGGCACTAGGGACGCTCAGTTACTTTGGGCATATTAAGCGACGAGACCGCTTTGATAAGAACATTCTGTTGGGCCTAGTGGTAGATAAGCGGTGCCAGGGACGACCACCCATATCTTGGCTCTAGGATATTAAGAGGCAGACTGGAATGACAGGGTCTAAGGCTGTAAGGGCAGCACCAAGCAAAAAGAGAGTGAGAGGTATGGTGCCCACAGCGGCACAAAATCCGCTAACGAAATAAATGATACACTATTTACATTATACGGACTCATCTTTGTTGCCATATTTATCACAACGTTTCAATCGTCGTATGCTCCAGCCTTCTTCAGGTGGTTGAAATGTCAAACTGAACCCTTTATTTTGCTTGCTGGGGTAGACTGTTCTAGTTCCACGTGGCATGTCTAATGTATGTCAGTTATCAGTTATCTCCTGTTAATTCCCCTCTACAAATTCTCCACCACCTTAACTCATACTCTGTTAGGTCCTATCACTAATGCTTTTATCCACTGTGTCATGTGTCCTTGGGGACACATGGCACAGTAGATAAAGGCGTTAGTTAGATCCAGTGACAGGACCCAAAGAGTATGAGTTCAATACCTGTTTAAAGCGGTGGAGAACTTGAAGAGGAGAATTAACACATTCCAATCATCTGAAGAAGGCTGGAGCATACAACGGTCGAAACATTGTGATAAATATGGCAACAAAGATGAGGACAATAGTCCAAATAATGTAAATAGTGTACATAATACCTCATCTCAGAAATATAGACAGATACTGAAATAAATGATGATGTGATACCATGAAGAGCTAGGTATCCTTGAAAGTCACTGGATGAAAATGGTTGTCCATTGTCATTTCTCAGGTATTGGGGATATCCGTGTGTCTTGAATGATACTTCTAGGGCATTTATCACACATTTTGCATTCGTGTTTTGCATATATGTTACCATCAATGATGACAAGGAGATAATTTCCTTCAGAGACAATCTATAACTCCACTGCAACATAACTCTATGGTTTATATGATACTTTATTGAAACATAGACCCATCCATCCGCTCTGAGTTTGGCTCAGTGGCAAAATGTGGGTCACAAAGGCGTAGCACTTTTCAGTCGTACACTTGTCGCACTGAACTACTAGTGACTTTCCAAGCGTAGCTCAGATGTGGCACAAGGCCGGAAGTATGGGTCTTAACCAGCAACTACGAGCATTCTGTGAACTTTATAACAGTAAATATGAGGGGAGGATTGACAAATAGGATTAATAATATAAAACATAAAGGAGACAGTTGTCTATTTCTTAATACGGTCAATATGAGAAGCTTGGCTGAAGGTCATGTGGGGTATATTCACACACATACTAGCTACATCCACACACCCAAGCTGAAAAACGTATTTTGAATAATTTTAATGACTTTGTCGGCTTACCTCCTCGTAATTTTTCGAAACCGCTACTAAAATTATCGCAGAGTATTTATGGTCCTGAGAGACCATAAATACTCTGCGATAATTTTTTACCAGTCTCTTACGTTTTCCGCTTACTCGTCAATATGTAAGTCTCTCGCGAAAAAACACGCTCTTCTTTCCTTTGGAAAACGTATTAACGTATTAACATTACACACACCACACACATGTATGTACGTACATTCACTTACTACACATACTTTGGACCAAAACAGTTTTCACATTCATTTGTTACCCACATTGTCGCCGTACTTATTGGAATGGCCAAGGACGCATTCCAAAAGTTGGGCATAGTATTGCGAGACAGGAGGATTTCTTTGGTAATGAAGAAAAGAATACTGAGCTGTTACGTGACATTTGTGCTTCTTTACGACAGCGAATGTTGGACGATTTCCTGAAAGATGAAGAAGAGACTCGAGGTGACGGAGATGTGGTTCTACAGAGGGATGCTAAGGATATCCTGGACCGAGCGTGTAAGCAAGGATGAGGTCTTAGAGAGGTTGCAAACAAGGAGGGGGCTTATACTTAACATTAGGAAGAGGCAGCTGAAGTTCCTGGGAAACATCATGAGGAAGGTGGGCCTGGAGAATCTGATACTCACGGGTCGAGTAGAGGGAAATAGAGACAAGGGAAAACAACGCATGACACAACTAGTGGACTTAAGCAAGTGGTTGACAGAACGTGGTCTGGGGGAGATGACAGAGGGAAGGAACTTTCAACAAGTTCCTTCCCTCTGCCATCGCCCAAGTTGCAAGGGAGGTGGAGAGACATGTTCGCCTACGTCCTGAAAGGACATGGCACATAAAAAGAAAAAATACCTTTGTTGCTAATACATTATCATTTGTTTGTACATATATATTGGTTCTTCTTGTCATTTCTTTACATGGCCTCACATCCCGAGTCTGCCATGTTTATGGTGGGCATTTCAGGAGACATACGTGTTTAGTTTATCTCTCAACGCATAAACCGGCCTGCAACAAATTATTTAAAATTAAATTTTGTTTTTATTCGAAAGATAATAGCCTAAAGTTAATCCGTAAAAAAAGCAAAAATTATTATACGTCCTTAAATTTTTTAAAACACTTTTTTAAAACAAAAAGTACAAACTCACTTCCGCTCAGTTCAGTTAGCAAATGGACTCCGACAAAAGTGAAAACATTTTAAAACTCTCTCAAAAATCCAGTATATATCGCAGACATTTGTTTCAGAAAAAAAATAGTAAATTTAAAGATTAATTAATTAGATATCATAAAAATATTACTTACTTTTTCAAAAAATATAAAGAAAAATACATTTTCCCTAGCTGTGTATGTACTCGCTAGTCAACACATTCAAATGTCAAACGATTGCTATCTTACAAACCCGCCACATAGTATACATAATTCCCACTAACAATACAGTCAAATATGGTAGATCACACATAGCACAATCTTGGCTGTTTCTGTAGAAAGTAAAATTCGGAACTGATGCGCGTTAGTCACGGACATAATTTAGTACTTTATTTTAAGTTTTATTTTGAGCTTCCATAGAATAAAAAAAATCAAAAATGTTGCAAAATGAAAAAAAAAATTTAAATGTTCACAATCAAAAGTGGGATTAAATTTTACATTTTTCGATTCTTCAAATACATTTTTATTTTATATCAATTTTATCAGCAACGACCAAGATCTGAAGGAGTTTTAAAATCATGCTGTAAAAATACATGGTCAATTTTCACAAACACTTATACATCAAAGAATTTTTTCCTGTGAAGCAGAAAATAATTTTTGAGTTTTCTTTAGTTCTTTTCTTAAGATTTCCAACCATTCTTTCAATATGTTCACACTCCATATTGATAATCTTTCTTTATTTAACATATTTGGGGATTTAACTTTATACAATATGGTAAGATTATCCAAACTTCGCTTGTACGAATTAGCCACGAGTTAAAGGTGGGAGGGTGTAACTGACCTGAAAAATATCTTAGCAAAGATTTTTGAAAATCATTATAGAATTCACTCATTAATTGATAAAAGCTGAAAATTTTAATAAAATCTCTTAATTCTTCGAGTTTTGGTAAATTTTTGAAAACGGGGTATAGGTACTTTTTCCGTGTCGAAGGTGTGACTATCGTTTTGGAAGTACATAACAGTTACCCACACAAGAAACAACTCTCGCACCTTAGATTTTGGAAATTACAAAATCAATTGTATTGACTCCTTTTTCTCTGCGGAGTTAATATAGAACTATACCACACGTGACAGAGAGGAAAAAAATAATAGTCCAATCAAATTGTTCTAGTCTAGTGTTGAAAAGTTCTAAGCTTTGAGTCTCTTAAAAGAAATATAAACAGTGGTCGGCAACTAAAAATTCGGTAGATGCCTTCACTTTCAACGGGATTTGCTTTTCAACTACCGGCAACTTCAATGGACTGTCTTCAATTGTCTACCACACTTCTACTGACCAAAGCAAAGTAACAACTATGTTCAACGAACTTATCTGTGTGTGTGTGTGTGTGTGTGTGTGTGTGCAGGCGCGTGTGTGTTTATGTGTGTGCATGTGGGTGTGTGAAGATCCCTCTCTCTCCTCACGTACTTACAGATTTTTATTTGAACTTAGGCATCTGAAAGGAACATATATTTCACACAAATCTTTCCTTTAACAACCAGCTTTAGATTGCACTAATAAAATTTCCTTTTTTTTGTATCTCAGTTATTTTGTTTGTGTAGTGTCACAGCTCAGACCAGACACGAGGTTCGTTTACAGGATGCAGCTTCTTCCATTCAAACGCTTGTGGCTTACAAAATAACTCTTTGGTCAGATTGTCGAGACGATTATAGGCAAATTTTATTCAGTTGTAACTTTCTACAGTAGATGAGCGAGGCATAGTTGAGGAGGCAAACCGTCTAACGGGCGTGTCTCCCTTTCGCGTAGCGCACGAATGATCCCTTGTCCCTCTCTGTCTGCTCTGCGTGTCTCTCCTCTAAGGGCCACTGTCTTATATGGAACATCGTTATTTATCTTGTTAGCTATATCTAAAAAATATCATTCAGCAAGAACTCATGGTACACCTTCACTCAATGCCCTTTTTTGTCAGGATCGTTTAACCTGGTTCTTGTGAGGTCCACTCCATTAAGCAGAACTTTCCCAAAACAGATAATTGTCAAAGCAATTTCTGTGACGCGTCTGTCCTCATCAAGATATCAACTGACAGTTGATATCTTTACATCTGAGCCATACATATAAAATTATTGTTAATCCATGTATGTGTTGCACTGATTTATTTTGAAATGGTAAAAAAATTTCAGAAATTTATTAGGGAATTGACACTTAATTCAAACGGACATCTAAATAAATATTAGGTTAGTGCAAAAATAATGTCGTTTTCTCACATAGTAACATATGTGAGAAAACGCTATTATTTTTGCATCAACCTAATATTAACTGTTGATTTCCTCTACAGTAGTAATGGAATTAGATCACTGACCAGATATAAACATACAATGCGACCCTCGTCCAAGCTTTCCAACAAAAGACCAATGATTAACCCACATTGCATTCCGATCTCAATTGTGGACACCAAAACGAATGAGAAAGGACCTTCTGTATGCTCACAAGGTAACAAGATGAAAGACAAACACCACATTGAGAAATAACAGCACAAACCCTGTTTTTCATATTATAAAATATATATTTTTTTTATTCAGAGCTTCGCTTGTTCTTCTTTAGGTGAACTTCGACTATGTTGTTCTAACCGCTCAGCTATTCCCTCCTAATAACTTCTCGCCCATGTACATTTCTCGACAGATGGCTAGCAATACGAATCGACGGCATCGTAACCACGCGACAGACAGTTTCATCTCCCGCCAAGGGCGGACCAGAACTGATTCTCCAATCCCAAGCATGGCTGTTAATATAAACCAGCACCCGGAAATAATCAATGTCCGGTTTGTTGTCGCTTGGTCTCCAAAAAACCCCATCGTTACTTCCACGTCCCCCTTCGTTTAAAGTGGATGCCGCTTAGAAAACCGGAACCATCTGCTGGCCATCAAACAAAAACACATGATATCAAGATAAAACCACCTCTTCCTTTTATATGTGGGTTGCCATAGTATCACACACGATCATTATTTGAATTAGTAGCTAAACTAGAAAAATCAACGTGAATGTCCCTAGAAATCTCCAAAACAGTAATGTTGTGAGTTTGAGTCACTGACTGGGCCACGTGTCCTTCTCAGTTCAAGAAGTTATGGAGAGCCATGATCGTCAACACCCTAGTACATAGTAGAACTAAAAAGAAATAAAAACAAAGATAAATTAAACGACTAATAATTCTTTCTAAATGTTTTCAGGTTCATTCTTCTTTAATACATGTCATATGAAACTAAGATGTCGATGGGTAAAATTAAATATTTTGACATCAAAAATTGACCATCCTGGGTAAGACGATAAACTACATCCAGCAGCAAGGCAATGATCAGGAGGTTTTGAGGAGTGTGGGACCATATCTTAATTGCTGGTGTTCCCAGGTCCAACCTGACCCGAGATGGTAGCACCTGTTAGGGTCCCAGCTATGAGTAAATAGTTAACCCCAAAACTGGGGTCAAAACACTATGAAAGTGTAAAAATAGGTTTTAATACCAGCAATAAATTTTTTGAGGAAAAATTATTGTCAACAATCATTTTTGAAGAAAAAAATATTACCAGTAATACATTTTCGTAAATAACTATTACCAGCAATATATTTTTTAAGAAAAAAAATATTACCAGCAATAAAAATCTTGTCGACATTAAATGTCTCGGCAACGCAATAGTAAACAACAGCAAAGACTGGATGACTCGGCTTCCTTCGGTCTGGTACAGCTGTGTAGCCTCGCGTCCATTACCATTCGCGTGGTCGTATATAAAATCATGATTATCCCTCTTTCAGTTGTGACCTCCTAATCCAGTTTTCCTCTCTAGTGTTTCCTCTTTTTTTAAACTTATTCACCGTTCTCACCGTTCTTGAATGGACTTTGAAAATGGAAGCTAGAGTATGAATGTTGGTACCATTACTGAAGGCCTGAATGATCTTTTTCCTTTCACCATTGTTCAGTTGGGAAGTGTGGGGTTGACACAAAATGATTTTATCCTGTTCTCTTTCTAGCTGAATAAGACAAAGGGTTTTTACAGTGATTCTTACGATAAAATGGTGTCAAGATGGCTAAACGTATTATCCGAAAACCTGGAAAAAAAACTCAGTTTAGTGTTCTTTAGATATTAAACATTTTGTGGGGTAGGCAATTATAGTGTAACATGATTAGGACAATTTTGCTGTTACACCCGGTTATATATATATATATATATATATATATATATATATATATATATGTATGAAATTGCTCTTGACTGGACTATAAAGGCCTGAAGAGCCACAGTGGAAGAGCCCTACACTATAAGAACAGTTGTAGCTGGCTGCTGGAACAAAAGTCGATACCTGATCCATATCGACTGGAACGCTGTGGAGAGTGAGTATGATGATGAAAAACCTGAAACCCCTAACAAACATCAAAACAAAATTGTGTGCCAGAGTATTGAACAGATGTATTTCTGTTTATATATATATATATATATATATATATATATATATATATATATATATATATATATATGAAGAAATATAGTCTTAGGGTGTGATATATTTATGGGATGACGTGCTCAATATCAGAGATAGAGCGTGTGTAAATATAAAATGAACATGGAATCCTCTAAGTGTTGACTTCTATGTTCACTTTTATATATATATATATATATATATATATAAATCCACGGACTGTTTCGTTGTATCACTGCTCATCAGTGTGACTAGACATTCGATTTGCTTCAAGCTGGGATTAAAACCCGACTGATTTGACACAACTACTTACTCCTGTCTTAATGCTAAATCTGATCAGTTCAGTAAAGTCAAATGTCAGCTGATCTCAAAAATGACCTCCAATTTGTTGCTAACAGGGACCAAAAATAACTTATTAATTTTAAAACGAAACTAATCTCTTTAATCGTCTAAGTGAACCTTTTTTTTCTTCATGCTGCTAACCTCCAGGAGAGTGACTTATTGCACCTTCACAGGATAACGTTTTCCAATGACATGAAATGGAAAGATTAGATTGAATCAATTGCTAGATCTGCTGCTAGAAAAGTTGGTTCACTGTGTCATGCTAGATAATTTTTCTCACCAGAATCTATCTTACACATGGTTTGTGCTTCTGTTATATATTTAGAGATTCTTGATAAAATACAAAGAAGAATATGCAATGTCATCAGTCCTGACTTGGAATTGTGGCTCTAGTCACTTTCCCACCACTATAACCTATCTTCCCTGTGACATTTCTATAAATATTTTCATAGTAATTGTTCTGATGAGCTATTGTCTTGAGTACCTAAACTTTATAAATTTAAGTGTAGTACTAGATTAGCAGCTAGATCTCATTATTTTACAGTTGAAATTGCTAGGTTTAACCGTAAGTTCTATGCTAACAGTTTCTTCTGTCTCACTTCCCGCTTGTAGACTTCTCTTCCGGCTTCTTGCATTCCAGTCAAATTTGATCTTCAAATGTCAATCGTTGTCTCCTGTGTTCATCATTTCTGTACTTTTTTGGAAAACATGAGCTTAAATGATGAAAAACTGCCCCAAACCTAATAAAAACAAAGTTTTATCGTCAAAATCTTTATGTTATTATTAAAAGGAAATACCAAAGATTTTTCATTATTAAATTATATTTTTTAATCCTTTGTAGAACCTTCAACATTTTGGTTATATTTTTTTTTTTTTGCGTCAACGGGTAACCATAGATTAGTGTGAGAATTTTTTTGCCCGTGAAAAACACATTGATTTGGAAATTCTTGCAAAAATCAAATAATTGTCGGATTTTAAGGAAACTTTCAGGACTTATTCAGAAATAGATGAAATTATTTTAAAAATGTTTCTTTTTTTAAAAAAAGCTTCGTAAAAATATTTTATTACATCTATTACCCCCACACATACACACCCACCCACTTATTTATTTTCATGAAATTTCGATAAATTCATTTTTGTAGCGCTGAATGTTTATATTTGTTATAAGGACAAGTCCTTGGAGAATTTAAAATCATCAAATTTATTTTGTCAAGTAAAACCCCCAGTTACAGACAATCTGATCTGAATCTTAAAATGCAATTACATTAAGACATTATTTAATTAGAAAAGCTTTTAATTTCTTTTATAAATAAAATATATTATGGACACTATTGGTTACATAGAATATTTTTGTAAATGTTTAAGATTATTGTGTAGTTAAAAAAATAATATAAAGAAGGTGTTCACATTGTATTCGTTTAGTAACTTTTACAGTTAAATGCCCTTTACTTAAAAATGTTAAATGTCAGATTATCAATAAATGTATGAACCTCCTATAAAAAACCCACATCCATGTTAAAAATACTTAAACTAAAAGTAAACAATATTTGTTTTAATTCTGATTAATTAAACTTTAAATCAGTTAATCTTTCTTAAGTTTAAGAAAAGTATATTTTATTTTTGAAAGATTTTTTAATAAAGATAATTATGTTGTGTTGACAGATTTGTCAATATGGCCGATTTTAACGATTTTAAAAAATAATTCTAATCAATTTAAATTCGGTTTGAAATACAATAAAGTATTTTGCTTATTGGAAATATTAAATTTAGTCTATTAGCTTGTAATTAATACTGAAATAAAATCTTCAAAACTTGAAACATCAAGTGCCTGGAATGCTTTAGCTTTTCTCTGATGAGAAAAACTTTGATCAGGACCAAGAGGGCCAACCGATATACAGGTTTCGCACACAAAATGTCCGGCAATTGTGATGGTTCTGTAAGTCGTGAGCAACGAGAGAGATGTTATGCCACATCACATCTTTCCTCGCGATTTAAGGGTCAATACTGCTGACCATGAGTATGCGTTAGAGAGGATTCTGAGGCCTTGGGTAGAGAGAGGGTCCAAAGGAAGACCGTACACATACCAACAAGACTGAGTTGTCTCATAAGGCAAACAAAAAACAAAATGGATGAGTTGCCATCTCCACACTCAAGTTCACCCCAAAATATGGCTTCCTAGCTTTCCAGACCTGAATGCATTGAACCACTACGCTCCCATAACACATGTTTGTCAGGAAAAGGGGTAGCCTAAGATGTGAGTTACATATTGGGGACAATAAATCAAGCAGATGAGTAAAATTTATCAGTTTGTCTGGCATAACACAGAAGATGGAAAATGTAACAGAAATTTGAAGACATATCGAAATAATGAAAGATGCTTTTCAGAAACTACTCAAGGTATTGAGCATTCGTAAAATGTTCTTAGAAATAAAAAGAAAAGAATGTTGAACTGCAGTGTAATGTCTAGTCCCTTGTAGAAATACAGTGTGCAATTGTATCAATTTTTGTAAGACGATTTTACGAGGGTTACGTAACGGCCGGTGAGTGATGTTAATTCGAGAGTGGCAACAGAAAGAAGTTGTTGTGTATACTGCGAGGAAGGTCGATGTGATAGCCCGTGACGGTAAGAAAAATGAATGAAAACCACGTGGTCCAATCACGGAACATGTCAATTGGGCTGGGTGTTTTTCTTCGGGAAATATTACAAGTCAAACCTTTTCGATTTTCGCCCTTTCACACTGCTTGTTTAATCCATGCGTGTTATAGTTTCTCTGTATAATGATAGGTACATACATATTTGCATATAAAATCTTTTCGAGCATAATGAATATTTGGCATTCATTTCTTTAAGCTATTCTGGTCCTTTTTTCTGTTGTGCTAAGGTGCTAGTATATCGCCGTTTTTTTCTGTTGGGTGGGCGATGAGCAACTGAACAGAAAATGATGCCGACTGGAAATTTTGATGGGCGATATACGATTTTGACTATTAAAAATGTATTTCACCATATGCTACCCGAAAAAATATTCAACGGAAACGTGCAAAGAACCTGTATATAAAAACAGGATGCTAAATGGGAATAACTGGGTCGCATTCCTAGAAAATAAATAAATATCCCCGCAAACAACGAATATTTTAGTGTTTTCTATAATTTTGTGAAGAGTTATAAGAAGACCTTCCGGATATGAGGAATTGGTTACAAAGTCCGGATATGAGCGATCCGGATATGAGGAATTGGTTACAAAGTCCAGATATGAGGGGTTATATTTAGATTAAAATAAAAGAACTGAAATCAGGTTTAACATTTATTTTCAATGTTTTATAGTAAACAAAATAAGCTAATGGTGAGTGAAATATAACGGAATTGATTTTAAGGAAAAAGAAATAAATTATGTAATGTTAATGAAAATTCATTAAATTAAGTATGCCATGTATGCAAAACAAATAATGTAACGAGGATTTTTAATCGCTGTGGCATGATGATTCTTTCTCTTCTAATGTCATTCTCAACTTTTTCCGCATTTTCCGTTTTGCTTTTGTTCTTGAGATTTTTTAAACAAAAGACACTTTAACTTTGCGTGCGTTATTGCAATCGTCATAGCTGAATGCTTGCTTTCTTTCCATAAAACTGACAACCTTTTCAATAACTTTTTCAATTTCTGTCCAGGTTTCATCACAGTCATGCATCTCATCGCTATTTTGCTGCAGATATGTTTCGTTGTCATCCTTTCCTCTTATTCCCATCATCTTTTGCACCCATACAAGCCATTAGGGTGACATAAGCATAAGCAATTATTGAAAGTAAATTTCGTGAAAAACAGAAATTTCAAATCAGTTACATATCACCTAAATAGTTCGAATATACACATCAAAATCATGTCCAGATATGCGGGATTCCGGATATGAAGCACTCCAGATATTATGCATTCTGCATATGAGGGATTCCAGATATGAGTGACTCCGGATATAAAGCACTCCAGATATTATGCATTCTGCATATGAGGGATTCTGGATATGAGGGATTCCGGATATAAAGCACTCCAGATATTATGCATTCTGCATATGAGAGATTGCGGATACGAGGGATTCTACTGTATATAGTTTTCAATGATCAAGTTTGCTTTCATTTGTTCTTTAATGCGGTAGTAGCATCAGCAACTGCCTCATAAGTCAGCGTTAGGTGTTATCTCCCTTTGCTATTTTTTACTACATCATAAAGTCCGTTAACTTTTACCAAATATTTTGATATACTTTGAAATATTTACTATACAGGTGGGCAATGGAAAAAATTTTCTATGTAAAAGTGGGCGATGACACAAAAAAGATTAGGAACCTCTGTTCTAGATAAAATAAAAGGCTATGTATATCAAGGACGCCAGTCGAATAAACAGAAAGAGTAAACTGGAGAAGTGCCATGGCTGCCCAAGATAGCAACGAAGCGGAAGAAACAGAAGTGACCAACCTCGACATCGCTATTCATTTCAGCGTGATTCCAAAATGTTTCGCAATAATGCAGACTGCAACTGTTGTGGTGGTTCACAGATCCATACTTCTTATCCTGCTAAAGGAAAAAAATGCAACAACTACCACAAGCCGAATCGTTTTGCCAGAGTTTGTCGGTCGACCAGGCAAATTAAGAAGGTAAGACAAATTTCTTCAAAAGTTTCTCTTAGAAAAAGGGGCGAAGAAGTGGGAATGCCTAAACCTTCGAGTCACGAGCCTGTTTTTCGGTTCGAGACACGCCAGCGCCCACAACAAAAACTCTATGTTAACTATAATATATAAGTTTGGGCATTTCTATTGTGGTGAATACGAAGTAAAAATAACTCTCTTTCCTCCACTGTTTTCAAATTCGCGTGCCTATGCGAAAATTTATTTTGACCAATAGAAAAAGAGATTGGCTCCGGGCTGAAGAAGAAAACGAAAAATTTAACGAGCCTATGTGAAAATTTATTTAGAGCAATAAAAAAGAGAGCAATTACAAACTGAAAAAAAAGTAACGAGCTGATGTGAAATCGCTTTTTGATATAAATAGGCAGAGAAAGTTGAATCAAAGCAGAAAGAAGCAGGAGGCAGAAAGCCACTGTTCCGCGCATCTGAATAACGACGGTGTCAAATTACACGCTGATACATTATCAGCCTCTATTAATGAGAGCAGGGTAATTTCAAAGAATTCTATTCAACTCCAAAGCTAAGTACCTTAAAATATATCATTTTATTCATTTTGGATACAACCATATAACTTCTATGTGAAAAACGAACGACCTCAATTTGTTTTAAACATTTTGGAATATTACTTTGTGTCCGATGATTTAATATGAACATTTTCTTTTCTTGACAATTCATCGAAACTAAGAACTTTAAATATTTGATTTCCTGAAGCAAGCTACTGACAACTTCAAATGTGTAAATTTATAAATGAATTCCTAATCTTGTTTCGTTCAATATAACACGCGTGTTTCCTCGTCATTATCCCTCAATACTTCGGTCCATCTTTACCTGTTCCAAATTCAAATTCAAGGTAATAAGCGACCACAAAGCACTTTTTTAGGCATCATCAAAAGCCAGAAGCCACCTACGACCCGCATAAAGAATTGGAGACTTCACACGATGTCGTACGAGTACTTTTTAACGAATCGGTGGAGGTAGGTACCTCCACTAATTCACTAAAAAAGAGCATGGCATAATGAAAATATATCCCAAATTTGATTGAAGTTTTATCCGATCGTCAAATGCTTTATGATAAGTGGAAAGACTGAACGATTTTTTCATTATTTAATAATTATATCTCTTAATCTGTAGTGAAGAAAACAAGATCTAGATTTCAAATTCAAAAGCTAAGCACTGACTCATTGATTTTGTTAGAAATTAAAAAGACTCGAATTTACAAACTTTGCTTAACACACACGCAAAAGTGAATCCAAAACAAAACTCGTGAAATTTCACGAGTTTTGTTTTGGATTCGTTTTTGCGTGTGTGTTAAGCAAAGTTTGTAAATTCGAGTCTTTTTAATTTCTAACAAAATCAATGAGTCAGTGCTTAGCTTTTGAATTTGAAATCTAGATCTTGTTTTCTTCACTACAAATCCTAGCATAGCAAATTTTAGCTTCTTTTTTTAGGTGAAAAACAGATTTGGAAATTCTTGCAAAAATCAAATAATTGTATTTTTATGAAACTTGGTAAAAATATTTTTTTACATCTGCTAAACCTACTTATCTAATTTTATGAAATTTTTAGAAATTAAATTTTGTAAAGCTTAAAGTTTATATTAGTTAAAAGTAGAAGTCCTTGGTAAAGTTAAATTATCAATTTCTTTTTATAAAACAGGACCCCAGTTAAAGAAAATCTGTTCTGAATTATAAAATAAAAAAATGCAATAAAACTAAGATATTATCCAATTAGAAAAATCTTTTAATTGCTTTTCTGAATAAGATTAATATGGGCACTATTGTCTTAAAAAAATTGATGAATAATAAATTTTTACAATAATTATTTTCATTTTTTTATTTAAATTAGAATAATTTTTTAAATCTTTTAAAATTGTGTGTTGATTTGTTACGGTTAGGTTATTGAAGTTAGCTCCTCCTTAATTCCCTAAATGTTCACTAGGGGACGCTCTCCCTACACTATAAATACTGGGCGACTTCTTGCCTCGTTCTCTATTTCATTTCTTCATTTCAGCAAACACATCTACAATGTAAGCTCTCGTAAAAGATAGCATCTTCCCATTTGTGGGAGACGCCGTGAACATTATGCACACATACACATAAGTACGAATGAACATTCACCAAAATACAAACTCTTTACGTTCACACACACACAAACACAAATGTTAATGTCTTTGTGACTTGTAAATTTATTATTTAATACATATATTTGTTGACATATATATATATATATATATATATATATATATATATATATATCGGTCTTGTTTGTTTTCTTTACATCTTTGGTTGGACTCAACTTGAGTCCGCCATTTTCTTGTGGTTGGACCTTCTCGCAGGAATAAACAGCACGTGATTCTAATCCAACAACACTTAACCCCCGCCCCCCGGTCCTTCTCAAGTTGCTATTATCATCATGTAAAAACTATATTTATCAATCATAAATAAAAAAAAACTTAATACAGTTCTGATTCTTTTTTTAGTTTTATATATGAGACTTTTACTTATAAGACTGGGATTTTGTCCATTTGATGTGTGTCCCATGTAAGCTTATATGTTTTATCATTTGGTACATTTTTTTCTTTCTCTTAAAGTAATTGTATGTATTATTAAAAAAAAGTTGGGGTAAGGTACGTATCCATTTTTTTCTTTTTTTATCAAGAAGAGGAGGGATTTGATGCAGTGACATCATTGACTACTGGAACCGGAAGTTCTTTTCTATTGAATATAACACAGACACGGGATATATGAATGAGATTTAAAACAGTTCCTCATATGTGCTGGAAAACTTTATTGGTTTCCGTTTTTTTCTTTGGGTATGCCTAACGGGGACATATCTCTGCCGCATTAGTCTTTCACGAACTGTAAGATACCATACCTGCCTATCTAATATTTTTTCGGGATCTGTTTCCCAGTATTCAAACGTAACACGATGAAGATTCATTAATCGAAACAAAAAATCAGTTTGATTATTTCAGAATTGGCTATCATATTTACCCTTTGACCCTAAATTCAAAAATGTTTTGTGTGCTTGCATTTATTTCGAGATTTACATTTCGAAAAGATTTGTATCAAAAAACAAACTTTTTCCACCACAAGCGGTATTTATTCTGACCCCCCTCCACCCAACACTTGGACGAGATGTGACACAAGGCCTGTTTTTAGGTGGGGACCCTAGCGCGTACGCTCGGGACAGGAACAAAAATTCCCCTCAGCCCCGCAACCGTCGGTTGCGCTGGCCTCGGTGCGAGCAACGATCCCTCCCTCTGGTGCAATGAAAGGGCGCGGCCTCGGGCAGCTGTTCCCCAGGGCTGGGCACTTCTCAGTATTATTTTCTCAGTTGCCCCTCTGTCCTTTGACAGAGAAACCCCTGAGCGCACTCTGTTCAAAGACGCAACTGAGAGATGATAAGTAGACGTGTAACTACTCAAAAAGAGTAAGTTCCACCACAAAGTAAACTAAGATACACCAAAAAATAATTAACTTTCATTATTAAAAAATAAACAACCTGATAAGAAAAGGTTCAAATGATGCCATCGATAAAAATGAATTGTTTATTTCAGAAATAATGTTATCAAGCGATACTCTTATCAGAATCAGTCGGTAACAAACACTGAAATTAAAAACGATTATAATTTGAAGTCGGGAAATTTTCTATTTGTTCTGAAGAGTAGATTCCTTCATATTTTTTCAGCCCTACCATACATCCACGACGACGAAACACACAACATGACACAAGGGCGAGTTTAATGTATCTTTATCGGCAGTACCCTGTTAGAATTCTCAAAAAACCCTTCGGCACTTCTCCATTTTTGGGATGCCTCAGGCGCCGGGAAATAGACCTAGCCCCATCCCGAAGGAGACTTACTGGCTGTGGAAATGCTCCGCTGCAGCTAATATTATTGGCAGAGGAGCAAATCCCACTTCCGGCCAGAATCCAATACTCGTGTATTTTATTCTGTCCCTCCCCTTACTGCTTGGGCACTTATATAATCTCTATGTTAATTAGGTAGACATTTACATATCACTACAGTATTATTTTTATAATGCAAAATTGTTTATAAAAATGAATTTATAAAATACAATGAAAATTGTTGTAATTTTTATACCTTCTGCATAATGGTATCATCTTGATATTGTTATCTAGAAAAACCTATCCCAAATCAAAAATGATCACGAGAAACGACTTTATATATATATATATATATATATATATATATATACACACAGTATGTTTCATGCTAAACGCAATCATCAGGCACATGGGTTGATGATTGCATTTTGGGTGTTGACTTCAATGTCCACTTTTATATATACATACGCTCTGTCACTGAAATATAGCATACCTTAAAACTATATTTTATCACACACACACACACACACACACACATATATATATGATAAAATATAGCAATATATAGCTTGAAGCAATCGGACGGCTAGCCACATTGAGGAGCTGTGATACAGCGAAACAGTCTGTCTGTGGATGGCTATATATAGAGAGAGAGAGACAGACAGAGATGTGTATATATATATATATATATATATATAAAGAGAGAATTGGGTGAGTTTATGGACATAGGCATCAACATTGCATGGTGACTGTCAGTTTCACGCTTCATTGTGACCTTCAGACCAAAATTTCGCAACGTAGAAGAATTCCAGAGAAAACTAAAACCGCTATAATATAGAACATTTTAAACTACACACACGCACATATATATATATATTTTCTATGAAAATTTCTCGGATATTCAGGCCGGTAAATGTTATTTAATACTGTTTATTATAAACAGAGCATTTACTTAAATACTTGTATCTATAAAATGAACGTTAAGCATAAAAATGTCTTTAATAAATAAATTGTCGGACTTTGTCCATTTCGTAATATATGACGTCATATATATATATATATATATATATATATATATATATATATATATATATATATATAGTAAATATAAAATTAAAAAAAAGGTCAGGTAGAAGCCAGAAGTTTGAATACTAAACCTTGATGGACATTAATTTTATACGCATACACACGTACATATTACAAAGTGAGTGAGAGAGAGAGAGAGAAAGAGAGAGAGAGAGAGAGAGAGGATGCCATGTGATGCTTGATGTTAATACGTCATCCTTGAAAACCATCTGATCGTCTTGCTTGTTGAGAGAGCTCGTTAGCCTTGGTTGGCAGTATATCTAGGATAAAGCTCACTGTGATTTCAAAACTGGTATAGATGGGATCCCTTAGTCATTTTAATGGCAACCCTTCGAGAGGCCAATAGCTTCATCCTTACGATAAGGGCAGATGAGCTGCGTATCGGTAGCCAACGACCAAATCATGGCTGGAAGGAGATTCGCGACCCAACGACATCACTTTTTTCTCAGTTTATATTCCAATCGAGTTCATTATATTCACTTACGATCAAATACCATTAAAAAAAAAAGTATGAACCCATCTCGTCTTCTCTCAGCTATTGGTTAACTAGCAGGATAGACGGAACTCCATAGCTGTGGCTAGGCGAAGGACAACGCTGAATCCAAACCCCCGTAACAATTGTTCTTGTTCTCCAACCCTCATCAGTCAGGTTGGAAAGAAGCAAAGCAGTATTGTGAATTCATTTCTTACTGGGGTACCACACGATCATGATCTTGTAGCAGATGTTGCTTAGTAAATAACTCGGACCTGTCTTGTGGCTGGAATAGTTGGATATATTCCACCAGTAGCTAGTGTTCGATGACAGAGAAAAACATTCAAGGCGGGCACTTTTCCCTACTTGAAAGATTTGTGCACAACAGTTTTAGTACCCCTCATTTTGCCTTGTGCCAAACTTATGTGAATTGTATAATTTGCCAAAAGGAAAGGGCTAAAGAAGATACCCCCTAGACCAATGGTTCTCAACCTTTTTAACCCAATGCACCATTTTCAGCATAAGTGAGAATGCCACTCTCTCCCTACATACACACACTTTCCAAGATTGTTCAACTCAAAAGGTGCATTCCAAATAATATGCATATATTACTGAAAATCTTTTGATTTGTTTGGATTTGTGTCATCATCTCCATTGTGACCATCATGTTCTAAACTTTTTACTCTCTGGTATATTTCTTGGGATTTCAAACCCAAATCTTTGTTTAATCCACAACATCAAATTGTTCTTATTCTGTTGTAATGTGTATCAGTTCATTTATTATTGTAATGTTGATCATCTCCTTCATTTAACAAGATATTTTTGTCCTAATCAACCCAAGTATCAAACTGGCAACTGGCAGTAACTTGATTCACTCAACCAATGCATTTTATGTATTAGACCTGGTTCTCATCAGGAGTTCAACCCCTGGATCTGGCAATAAAAAGATACTAATTCAGTGGATATCTACACTGGAAAATCTGCAACTTCTACGGGAAGGAAACTGAAAGAAACTGGTATGGAACACCACCCAGATCCGGTTACGGAGATAGGACCTGTTACAATTCTATGGGACTACACAATACACACTGATGGAACAATCAAAGCCAACCGCCCAGATATTGTTATTAAAGACCACAAACAAAAACAGTGCCTCCTTATTGATATGGCAGTTCCTGCTGACTGCAATGTATCTTTGAATATATTCAAAAAGCTGTTAAAATACAAGGACCTTGAAATAGAAATCTCGAAAATGTGGTATATGGGAAAATCAACAATTCCTGTTGTTGTTGGAGCCCTAGGACTGGTTGGAAAAGATTGCAGTAGACTAATTGAAGGGATTCCTGGAAGTCCATGCCTCAAGGAGATACAAAAATTATTCTGACAAATATAGCCCACACTTTACGAAGGGATTTATCTATGTAATTTTTTTTTTTTTTTGTCAGTGGAAAGTGTCATGATGCCATTTCTAACCTTAGGTCCCTGGGCGTGACCCGGAAAGAAATGTGTAAACGCCAGAAATGAAAGAAAATAAAAATAATAATAATACCCAGGAGGTTGCCAAACCTGAAGAAGATCAGACAGTAATGGCCAAAACACAATAACATCGAAATAACGACACTAGACCAGTGGTCCTTAATCTTTTTTAACCCAATGCACCCTTTTCATCTTATGTCAGAATGCCATTCACCCTCTCCCTCTTTCCAACAAAGGTACATTTCAAATAATATGAAAATATATTATTGAAAATCTTCATTCTTTTCCATATTAGTACATATACATGGATTATTTTTATAGGCGTTTTACATATTTAATAGCAATAAAAAATGTCGACGGCTTTTTAAACTTGAATCCATGTACAATAATTTGTTTTAATTCATAACTAATTATTAAATAAATAAACGGAAGCAGACTTCAATAAACAAAATAGAATGCCAGTTCATTGTAATTCAGTAAACAAAATTCGGTAAATAAAAAACAAGAAAAAATAAAAGATCCTCCCTGGAAATTCTCTCGGGCTGGGGGGGGGGGTATTCCGCTCTGGTTGAAAAACCCCGTCCTAGAAAATTGTACTGCAATGGCCTTTATCATTCAAGTCATTAATATTCAGCAGTTATTGACCTTGAGCTCCTTGATGAAATCCAAAGAAGAATCAGCAATATTATTGGTCCTGGTGTGGCAGCTCGGCTTCAGTCACTTTCCCACTGCCGTAAGGTTGCCTCTCTGTGTCTTTTATAAAAATACATTCATGGTAATTATTCAGATGAGATCTTTGCTATGGTACTTAGACGTTTTGAATTTAAGCGTAGTACTAGACTGGAGCCAAGATCTTATCAATTTACAGTTGAGCTGGATAGACATAGACGTAACTTCTATGCTAATAGTTTCTTTTCTCGCACTTCTCGCTTGTGGAACTCCTTTCCGGTTCCATCCTTTCCAGCCAACTTTAATCTGTAAAAATTTAAATGTAGTGTCAATCGCTATCTACTGTCCTTATTATTAATTTCCCTTCCCGCTCATTATTAATATTTCTGTTCCTAATTCTTCAACACCCAGTAACTTCTTGTGTCTTAGTGGCTTTACGTCCTTGCATGGGGTGATACCGAAAAAAATGGATAAAGGGCTTGGCTGAAGCCCGTCAGAAACAACTCATCTCAGAAATTCTCTCAAAACTATCCTTAACGTTTTATAATCTCCTTTTTTAATGATGGTTGATTCGTATACTTGCATAATACGGCATACGTCCCAAGGTCACAATTTACAATGGATCATCAAAAATAACCCGCTTCTTTTTTAGATATCATGGTTAAACCAGGTGCGTATCTCCGGTAAACAGCATCTGTGACAAGTACTGAAATTGCACCGCTGTCAAAACATCTGACACGATGACATCCTTTACAGATCATGTCTCTTCACAACTTCCCTTCCCTCGTAACACTTAGCAACTTTTGTTTCCTTAGTATCCCTCCCGGTCCCCCTGTCCCGCCATTCATTTGCTCAAACTCATCATGTAGGTGATTCTATGTTTCTATCTACCCTTCTTGCCTCCGGTATATCGTGCGAGTATCAGATTCTCCAAGCCTTCTTTCCTCAGAAATCGTACAACACCCTTCCTTCCAACACCGCGGATAATCCAAACAGGGCGAAGACATAGGAAAAAAATATCACTCGAATAAATTGAACAAAAAGTAAATACTGTTTATATATCAGCCCTTCCTACAATAATTGATTTATATCAAGTTCACATTCGTATTTATTAACAGTCGCTGAAACTGGCGCGGGCACGGCGCAGCGGAAGAATTCCATTTTGTTGTTAACTTACTTCATAATTCTGAGGAATTCTTTCATTCTCTCTCTTATGATTATCTCTCAGTAAACCTGTTCAGTGAGCGTGGGTGGCTCATCCAACCCCTCCTGGTATTTCAACTCAAATTTCGACCAGTAGAAGTCAACTTCAAATTCGTTGTTTATGAAAATGAAGTTTCCGCTTTACAGCTTGCATTTTCAGCTGCGTAGAACCCATGTCAATCATCATTGCCCTCTGAGTCTGGATCATTTTCCATTGTTCAAAACCTCGACGCACAATTTCAGGTGTCGTGAATTAAATCGTCAATCTTTCTGACTGATTTTTATGTATGAATCCTTCTTGTTCCAAAGTCTTTCAATATACCGTTTCCTGTAAACATAAGAAAACTTTCTCCTGTTTTACCACGACATTATGTGTCACATGCAGTTTAAATTGTCTCTTTCTGATTCTAAGTACAAGTGTCCTTTTTCTTTCCATTTTCCTTAAAACTTCCTTGTTGCTCACATGTTCCATCTATGTTATTCTCAGCATCCTTCTATAGTAAAACATTTTTGTTGCCTCAAGTCTACTCTTTCTCTGTGAGGAAAGTGTCCAGCATTCACTGCCATACGGGAGGATTAAGGTTACATAGCAATCCAGTTTGCTGTCTTTATTTACGGAAAGTGGGACATCGAAATCCGAAGGCGTACGCCCAAAAAGATGCCTTCCAAAAGCTAAGCAAGCTATTAAGAAACAGAGAAATAGAGTATTGAATTGTTATGTAATATCAGCCCTCATATATGGCAGTCAGTGCCGGACAACCTCCTCGCATATGAAGAAGAAACTTAAGGCAACAGAAATGTGGTTCTACATTCTGAGAATACAATGAACTGAAGATGTGAGCAATGATGAAGTTTTAGAGAAAATGTAAACAAAAAGGAAACTTATACTTAGCATAGGAAAGAGACAGATGACATTTCTAATGCATATAATGAGGGAAGTGCGCTTAGAAGATTTGAAACTCACAGGTCACATTGAAGGCAAGGACAGAGAAAGACAGCGCTTACCCTACCTAACTAGCTTGTGTAAATGATTGGCATTAGGTGGGTCACTAGTAACCTCTTCTCGCCACTGCCAAACGGAGAAAAATGGCGTGGTTTAAACACGTTACAAGGCATGGCAGCCTGTGCCAAACCATCATGCAAAGCATTGTTGAAAGTGGATGTAAGAGAGGACGCCAACGCAAAAACTGTTTGGACATTGTCAAACAATGGACGGGTATGACTATACCTGAATTGCTGATGGCTGCCGTTGATAGACTGTTGTGGAGGAAATTCAGTGTGGCTTCTGCATTAGAATCCCTCCTACGATTACAAAAGTCAAGGGAACGATGATGATGATGATGATGATGATAGTCAGCACCCGCTCGCATCCGAGCATCGAGATCGTCGTCATCTATTCTTATTTCCTTTCTCCTTTCTGGTGGCGGTGACGGAGATGGCTGTGAAGGCCCGACCTACTCCTGAAGAGTCGTGAGCAGGAGTCACAGAGGAGTGTGGGAGAATACGACGATCCCGAAGCCACCACCAACGTGGGCATCCAGTTAACCAAGTCTGTCCCCGTCACCCGCGGGACCATCGCCGCTAGAGTTGCTGAAGGGTGGTAGAAATCGAAGTCAAAGATAGTTCGACGAGGATATTCGCGTGAATTTGATTTTGGTGGACAACTCTGCGCGACGGGAAATCCCAAACACTTGGCCAGAAGCGACTCTCTCACGACTCAAAAAAGCCGTCACGAGAAATGCGACAAAAGAAACTGTCAGCAGAGAACCTTCGGTTACATATAGCTATTTCAACTGTAAAATGATGAGACCTTGCCGCCAATCTAGTACTGCGCTTAAATTCATAAAGTCTAGATACCATAGAGGAAAGTTCGCCAGAACAATTACCATGAAAATATTTATAGAATAGGCACAGGTAAACTACGTTACGGCGGTGGGAAAGGGACTGAAGCCGAGATGACAGTTCAGGACCAGTAACATTGCAGATTCTTCTTTGGATTTTATCAAGAATCTCTAAATATATAGCAGGAGCACCAGACTATATATGGCATTATATTCAAAGTAAGGACGAATAGTAGACTTATAAATATGTTAGATTTTGGCGAGAAAAATTGTCTAGTATGACATAACTTGATTTTGGCAAAACCTGTCACCATATTGCGCACATTTGGCTGTGATGCGTGTGCGTGTTATACACTTATCAGACTGGCTGTCATGGTGGGCATATTAAGCTTTGTATATTTGTACTCCAGTGTCAATTTGTTGGCGTGGTACTCTCACGCTTAATAATAATATTAAATACGATTACGCACCAAAACTAAAAATGACTTCATGATACTATGAGTATAAGAAGTAACTACATTTAGTGAACATTGTAAATCTTTTAAAAATCCTTCACTTATTCAAACGAGCTGAGGTACCCGGCATTGCCTGAGAAATAATTTAGTCTAAATAAAATGGCAAACGGACACTTCGTTTTATTTGTATAGATTATTAAAATGACTAAGGTGGGGGGGGGATTATCGCATCGTGTACCACTATATTTTTACATGAGAATGAATATTTAACTTTCATGAGAAATGGCGTTTTTGACCATATTTTTTACTTTTCCTGGCCTTCTTGTTTGATCTAAGTCAACTTTGCATAACTTGTGACACTTCTGTGGCCATAGCTTCTTTACATGTCAAATTTGGTTGAAGTCTATCCAGTAGGTTCTGACTCTATGACGAACCGACAGATATACACTTCATTTTATTTGTATAGATCTAATGGTATAGTCTTCAGCAGATTTTATAGCACTGCTCATAGCTGAATAGTTGGCATTTTCGTTCACTTCAGATTAGGCTTACGGCTATAGCACGTTGAAACGCCGGTTCTTGTACGATCATCGAAGTTAAGCAACGTCGAGCCTGATTAATACCTAGATGGGAGTACCAGGTACTGTGATGGGCGGTTGGTGTAATGGGTAACAATTCGGAATTGTTAATCGGAGACCTGAGTTCCAATTCCAGTCATGATCGTTATATTCACTTGCGCACAGACACCTTTGTGAAATGTATGAATCTATCCGTTCTCCCCCAGCTATGGATTAATTAGTAGAACTTGTATCAGTAAACCATTATTATCTTCAAAAAAGTTCTTAAAATTTAAAAATATTTTCTGGCTTTAAATAACCTGAAAAGGGTTGATAAATCATAAAAAAACAACAAATCAATCTATAAATCACCTCAGATTGAAATGTCAGCATATTCATTTTTCTGCTTTTAGTCATGATCTGCGAGGAGGCTTACTTTTCCTCTTGTCAAACTCTCTGTCTCTGGCGGAGAGGAACCCAGACGAGGCTATGCCGGAGGGCAGAGTCTAGTTTGGGGAGGTAAACAAGCCTGACCCCATGTATACGGGGTCTACAGACAATTTTTGCCCGAGCCCACGAGCTCGGAACGCCTCACGTTAAAAACTGGCCTTGTGCCACATCTTGCCTTGTGGGGAGGTTGGTGGTAAATAGAGAAGAGATTATGTGCGCACTGACACTTGAACATCCTTTCTGATGACGCGCTATATAAAAGTTTCCTGACAATCCTGCCAAGGTGAGTCTGGTGCAACGCATGACTCTTCCACCACTCAAGTGGATCCTCGTCAGCCGGAAGTAGTAGCAAAAATAGGAAGACGTTGATTTTTTCTTTCACTATATTTTCTGTGCTGGTAAGTGTCTGAGTGTGACGTTTTAGACTACTTCTATTGAAGTAATCTTTATCATCAAATCGACTGGGCCTTTTTCTTATGATGTTAGCTTTGGGAACTGTGATGGGATTGTTCATAGGGTTTTCTGTTTTTTGATTTATGCAAGTGTCATATATATATATATATAGTTGTATATTTAGGCAGCAATCCTTCCTTTATGCATGTTTCATTAAAAATGACAGACAAGGTACTACGGTTAAGCTTTTTATTTAATTTTTCTTGTGTTCTGACAAGAGCTTTCTTTTCTGCACAAAGGGTGTGTAAGAACTGTCCAAATGTTTTATATTTCCGATCGCTTTCGGCTATACCTTTAGCCATTAGGATGATTTCGATTTTCAGCTTGATTGAGTGTGTGCGTTCTGTATATGTCTTAGTGTGTGGTAGGGATGTTTTTAATTTCCGAATACGGTTAGCACATTGTGGCTTTGTTTATATATATATATATATATTGAGAGAGAGGGGGGAACGGTAGAGTAATGGGTAGCGGCTTGGATTGAGAAATCGGAGAGCCGAGTTCGAATTCCAGTCGAATCCATTACATTCTAATACCCTTGGGAAAGGATAGACTGGGTTTTATAGCCTTGGATGGCAACTGGTCTAGGAGAAGGACAACTCTGAATTCAAAACCTGCGGAGGGTCTTTTGGGGACCCTGTGGCACGTAGTGCACCAAGTCTCTGTATTCGGCCCTTCAAAAAGTGTGGATGGATATGCACGAAACCTTCATCACTGCAATCAAATCTTATGTGCTGATGTCGGTCTGTCGGTTTCCTGATCTGCTTGACCCTCATACATTGAATTCGACGGGAGAGTCGAGTGTATATATATATATATATATATATATATATATATATATATATATATACATACACACACACACAGAAGTGGTTAGAACGCTTGCTTTCTGACCATGAGAGAGCCGGGTTTGAATCTCACCATGGTCGATTTGTCAGGAGGGAGACTTCCTGATGTTATCGGTTTGGGGTGATACCAGCGTGTCGTGTGGCACCTTTGGAAAGTGCCTGAAAACCATACCGCGGGTTGACCCAAGCCTTTTGAGTGAAATTGGGGCCGTCGATAGCTGTGCTAGCACGAAGTCACAAGTCATTGTGGCCGAGTGTTTGAGTGTGCTGGTGTTGTTCACATTGTTGATCATTCTTGATATCACACTCTCTCCCAGAAACTGTAACTAAGGTCAGCTCAGCATAGTTGCAGTATAAACCAGAGGTTGGCTTTGTGGATGTTGAAGAAATAGAAATGTACCTGAGCGAGAGTTTGCAATAGGGATTGGCTAGCCGCCCTAGTAGAACGGTATCCTCGAATACGAGTAGTCAAATATTATATAATTTATTGTAGGACGTTAAAACAGAATCATGTTAAAAATCCCTACACAATTATGTTTCAACACTACAAATATATATATATATATATATATCTCCAGGTAAAAAAGAGTTTAAATTTAATTGTGATGAATTAACATCGTCCGACTGGTAGTATTAGGTTTACAGCCAGGTCACGTTTAAATACCGATTCTCCTAAGTTAAGCAACGTCAAGCCTGGTCAGTATCCGGTGTCTCTTGGTGATATGGCTGTTAAGCTGTCAACACCTTAAATAAACACCTACGACCATGATAAAAAAATGCTTTTCTACGATATTTTAAATTAAAGTAAATAATATTTGTTTCAGATTCGACAAGAGGGGAGGGGGACGAGAAAGCTTTCTCCTCCTCTCTATTTACCAACCTCCTCACAAGGCAAGATGTGGCACAAGTTCAGTTTTTAACGTGGGGCGTAGTCTCGTATAGACGGGGTCGGGTTTGTCTACCTCCCCAAAAGAGACTCTGCCCTTCGGCATGATAATTAAACTTTAAATCAGGTAATATTCCTCAAATAAAGTTTCAGAAAATTATTTTATTTTTGAAAAACATTTTAATAATGAAAATTTCATTGTGATTACAGTTGCTTTAAAATGGCACTAAAATCAGCGATTTCAAAACAAAACCTTTTTTCCAGTCAATTTAAATTTGTTTTCTTTTGAAATACAGCAAAATATTTTGCTTATTGGAAATAGGAAATTTAATCTATTAGCTTGAAATTAAAATCAAAATAAGTTTGAAGAAAGATTTTTCATTTGTAAAAATTCATTTTAAACCTTAGATATCGCGTTTCTGAGAAGGTACCTCATTATAATAAATATTACATGGTCGTTCCCAAAAGGGAAGGACATGATTATGATCTTTTGAGGCCTATAGGTTAATGAAATTACGCCCCTCTAAGATAGTGCCACTCTCTAACTCCCCCGCACTGAGTCTTGAATAATTTTACTCGTGATATAATTTAGCGATATTTGCACAGCTTGAAATAAACTTATTGTACATTCTTTAAATAAACTAGAATGGTTATCTTTTGTTTTTCAATAAAATATTCTTTAATCAATACCACTATTACTACCAAATCAACACATATTTCAACACAATTATAATAAAAAAATTTTTTGTTATAACCGGCATTATATAAAAATAAAACAGCCAAAATAAATACGAATTTGTCATATTAATACCATTTCAGTTTAATAAATGATTCAGAAGCTATATCATCAAGAAAATTAAAATCATTGCTTTATAAAACTCGAGGGGTTCTAGGTCATATTAGCCTAAATCAGGGGTCGGCAAGTCATTCGACCCTGCAGGCCGGATCATATTATAATGACGGGTCGCGGGCCAGACAAAGGCCATTAATGAAAATTTAAGGAAAATTACATATGCAGACCCCTGTCAACCTAAATATTTAAAACCATAATGAAAATAAACATTGAGAAATCAGAAAAACAAAAGAAAATCTAAAATTAAAAAAACACCTAACAAAAATTACTTTTCCTCAAGGAACGTCAAAATACTTCAAAGTGAAAAAAATCAACCGAAGTGAAATGGATGAAATTATGACGTGTAGGTTTGAAACTGTTATTGAAAATTGTTCCACAAACGAACCACACACACACACACATCAAACAAAAACGAAGTACATATACCCATACATACGAGTACAAATAGTTGCAAACATATACACTTACGTACGTGCACATGCGGTATCATCCAGACATTCATGAGGCATGTATGTATAATGCGCGTATGTTTAACTGTCTTTAGATTTCTGCTACCTCGCATGTCAGTCCCTCCCTGGCCTCTTTCACTTTATCGTTCCTTTCGCTTCTGTTATCTTTTAATATAGCCAAGGGTCATAACAAATATGTATCCATTATTTGACATTAAACGTAGGCAACGCAACTTGGTAAAATAAGTCTCATGAAAAATAACTGGCAATATTTTTAGTGCACTGAGATGTGTAGACATTCTATGGAAAATGACATATAACAAATTTCATTTGAAGGTCGTCTCTCATGTTAAAAATAGAGTCATTGGTAATCAGGCTCGGGGGCCGGTCAAAATGCCTTCGCGGGCCGGATCCGGCCCCCGGGCCGTAGGTTGCCGACCCTTAGCCTAAAGGATAATCCGGCCTTGGACCATCAGCTGCAGCCTATAATAGCCTAAATGATAATCCGGCCTTGAGCCCTAGTAGCCTAAATGATAATCCGGCCCTGAGCCCTAGGCTGCTGCCTATACTAGCCTAAAGGATAATCCGGCCCTGGACCCTCAGCTGCAGCCTATACTGCGGCCTATAATAGCCTAAAGGATAATCCGGCCCTAGGCCCTCAGCTGTAGCATATATTAGCCTAAAGTATAAACCGGGCTTATAAAGAGGATAATAATCAGGCAATATTCTGGATTCAAGGCAGACGCAAAATTGATCGTTTTTCTCTAGTAAGAAAAAAAAACTACTAAAGAAAAATAATTTTTATAATAATTTATTGTCAGGAAATTTAGGAAACATTTTTTTTTAGATTTGATGATTTCACGCGTCACTAACTGAAAATCTAAAAAGATGTTTTTTTTTGTTTGTTTGTTTTTTAGAATTAACTGCTTGCTGGGGTTCTTCAATTAAATTGATCTTTTTTTATAGGATCTGACTAAATGAATTTAATTAAAATCTTGGACAGCGTCAACGATAATGGTTATTAGTTTTAAATAGAAGCATAGGAGTAAAGATCTTAATTTATGCTTCAAATAGGAAGCCATTGAAAAAATGTCTAAGAATAAAAGATTCTTGAATAAATACCTTGGGGCACAAGAATGGTCGGAATATTTTAAATCATTATGCCAACTGAAAGTATTCAATAATTAAATCTGAATTCCTGAAAAATCTTGACTGACTACTAGTTAATAAATTGAAGAATCCATTGGTAACTGAAAATCTATAAGAAATTTTGACATATATATAATACAATATATCATATATATTAATATTATATATATTTAATACAATATATTATATATATAATTAATATAAGTAAAATGTTTGTCACTTCGCTGATTGATGTTAGCTTCAGCATCCCGACTCCAGAGTTTCATAGACGGACCTTCTGGGAATCACACCGTTCACTCGGCAAAGATATCTTGATTGCTTATACTGCGCCAGCTGATGACATCCAAGGTCGGTTACATGCGAATGCACCTGTGCTCGTTAAGTTCCACAGATTTGTCTCAATCATTATTCGGACTATTGTCCTCATCTTTCTCGACATATTTATTACAACGTTTCAGCCGTTGTATACTCCGGCCTTCTTCAGGTTGTTGGAATGTCGAACTGATCACTTTATTTCGCCACTGGGGTAGACTGTTCTAGTTCCACGTGCCATGTTTAATGGATGTCAGTTATCTCCTGTTAATTCACCTCTGAAAATTCTCCACTGCTTTAGCCGGGTATTGAACTCACACTTTTTAGGTCTTGTCACTGGATCTAACTAACGCCTTTGTCCACTGTGACATGTGTTCTTTTCAGAGGGAAATTAACTGGAGATAACTGATAACTGGCATCCATTAAACATGGCATGTGGAACTAGAACAGTCTACCCCAAGGAGCGAAAATAAAGGGTTTCACGCTCGGTTCATAGGGATGTGGTTCTACATAATATCCTTAGCATCCTTTTGTAGAACCACATCCCTGTCGCCTCATCTTTGAGAAGACCACACTGAACCAAAAAGGGCAGTGGACGCTTCACATACAAACACACCTATACGGACAAGTTACACTCAAATACGTTCATTAACATTTTTGTCATGTATGCAATTTACTCCTAGCAAAAGAAACTCTTGTCTTAAATTTTCCTTTTGTTGTTTTTTTAAATAAATATTATATCTTGTATTGCAAATCAATTGGTCTCTGTTATTTGGTTCATGTACCTTTTCACCACCATTAATTCATGTAAAATATTCTCGTAGAGACCTTATATATTAATTAGAGAAGTAGTCAACACACTAAACCTCTTTATACCTGTTCTTTTCTTTTAGCAGACTTTGATGGTTGTTGTATAGTAACCATGTATTTAATTAGACACACAATCAAGTTTACAAAATTAAAATAATTCGTGTTTTTCTGGGGAGAATTAAATTTCATTTCATTTGAGAAGTAGAATGTTTACTAAAAAAAAAAAAATTATTTTACTGATTTTAATTAGAACAAAATTTTCGTAATTTTTGAAAAGAGTAAATTTACTGAATTCGTTTCCGCCATGTATTTTTTTATGGCTCTCATTTGTCAAAAATGTTATTTCATTCAATGCACATTTAATGATTTTATATGCAAAGGAAGTTTAAAGGCAAAAAAAAAAAAATTATAAAGTAATTTTCCAAATAATTAATAAGAAATGTATGTAATTAACTAATTAATACACAATTAGTTAGAATCAATTAATTCTGTTGCTTTGAGAAAAAAAATTCTGAAGCCGTGTAGAAATAGCTTTTTTTTGACGAGATATTAATAAATAATTGCGTGTTTTGTTTCCAGAAAAATTTTTTGATATTGCAATAAATTCGAGAAAATAACCATCCTAACTCGTGTTAAAGTGTTCATATTCTCTGGTCGGTTACCTCCTCTTAATTTTCGAAACCGTTACTAGGGGACGCTTTCTGGCACTAGAAATACACCACGATAATTATTGGCAGCTTCTTCTTTACGTCAACATGTAAATTTCTCGCGGAAGAACGCAATTATAACGCGTTCCCCTTTTGGAAAACGCATGACAATACATACATGCATACATACATACACGTACGTACGCACAGTGACTGATTTTACCTACTTTGGACCAAAAAGTTTCGACATTCATTTGTTACACACATTATTGTCTTTGCCACTTAACACTTAACATTATTGTCTTTGCCACTTAATCATTTGTTTGCATATATATATATGTGTGTGTGTGTGTGTGTGCGCGCGCGCGCGCGTGTGTGTGTGTATTAACCACTAATATTATTATTATCTATAACCTCCACGAAAATGTAAACAAACAGAGATAGCATGATGAAAAAGACGCCGAACTTGACGAAAACAAGTTTTTATCGTCTAATGTTCATATTATTATTAAAGAGGAAAGATCAAAGTATTTTTGGGTTTATTTTTTTACATTTTTTAATCGTTCCTAGCACGTCCGAAATTTTCGTTAAAAATCTTGTTTTTTTTTTGTCAAAAAAAAAGGACAGATAATCAATCATTTTCAATCATTTGATAAAAAAGATGAAAATCTGACTTTGATATTCTTTTAAAAATCAATTATCATTTTTTCAAAACTGATTTTAATAAAATCAGAAATTATAATGTTTATTTAAAATATTTTGAACCAAGCTTAAGTTAGCTTCTGCGCCGAAAAAATGTAATTTGAAAATAAAACAAAGCAGGTCATAACCTTTCGCGTAGCTTGACATGTGACGAAAGACACATTCATGACGTTTAGATAACTTACTGGAGGATAATTCTTTCTACGGATGGAAGGAAG
>OZ010600.1:89852766-89925266 GCA_963932145.1 Acanthosepion lycidas
CTGTGAAGTGTTGAACTACTTTTGAAAAGTGTCCTGATGTTATATGGACCACAGTTCCTTTGTATTTTGTCTGATAATCCATTCATATAGGTTAGGCAGACTGTTTTCTGAGTGCTGTTATCCTCGTGTACCCTTCTATCCCAGTTTGTTGGAGCTGCTGCCATGTACCCAGGGTAGTTGTTACGTTATAGGGTACTGTTTATACTGACCATTTCTTGTTGGTATGTTTCCGAGTTGCCACATGACTTTTGCTTGAATTTGTAAGCAACAGATGATCCCTTTCTTTGCACTGTATGGATGGTTAGAGTCGAGGTTAAGGTATTGTCCGGTGAATTGCGGTATACAGATGTCTTGAACCCCTGCTCTGTTGGAGATGTAAGCAATGAAGATGAGGATAACAGTCCGAATAATGTAAATAATGTAAGTAATCATAATACCTCATCTCAGAGATATAGAGAGATATACAGAGAGACATAGACATAAAAACTGGAGCGTATAACGGCCGAAAAGTTGTGAATATGGCAATGAAGATGAGGATAACAGTCCGAAAAATATAAATAATACAAGTAATCATAATACCTCATCTCAGTGATATAGAAACAGAAACATTGTGAATATGGCAATGAATATGAGGATAACAGTCCGAATAGTGTAAATAATGCAAGTAATCATAATACCTCATCTCAGTGATATAGAAACAGAAACGTTGTGAATATGGCATTGAAGATTAGGATAACAGTCCGAATAATGTAAATAATGCAAGTAATCATAATAGCTCATCTTAGAGATGTAGGGGCCGAAACGTTGTGAATATGGCAATGAAGATGAGGATAACAGTCCGAATATTGTAAATAATGCAAGTAATCATAATAACTCATCTCAGAGATATAGAGGCCGAAACGTTGTGAATATGGCAATGAAGATGAGGATAACAGTCCGAATAATGTAAATAATGATAGTATTAATAATACCTCATATCAGTGATATAGAAACCGAAACGTTGTGAATATGGCAATGAAGATGAGGATAACAGTCCGAATAATATGAATAATGCAAGTAATCATATTACCTCATCTCAGAGATATAGAGGCCGAAACGTTGTGAATATGACAATGAAGATGAGTATAACAGTCCGAATAATGTAAATAATGCAAGTAATCATAATACCTCATCTCAGTGATATAGAAACAGAAACGTTGTGAATATGGCAATAAAGATGAGGATAACAGTCCGAATAATGTAAATAATGCTAGTAATCATAATACCTCATCTCAGAGATATAGAGGCCGAAACGTTGTGAATATGGCAATGAAGATGTGGATAACAGTCCGAATAATGTAAATAATGCAAGTAATCATAATACCTCATCTCAGTGATATAGAAACAGAAACGTTGTGAATATGGCAATAAAGATGAGGATAACAGTCCGAATAATGTAAATAATGCTAGTAATCATAATACCTCATCTCAGAGATATAGAGGCCGAAACGTTGTGAATATGGCAATGAAGATGTGGATAACAGTCCGAATAATGTAAATAATGCAAGTAATCATAATACCCCATCTCAGTGATATAGAAACAGAAACGTTGTGAATATGGCAATGAATATGAGGATAACAGACCGAATAATGTAAATAATGCAAGTAATCATAATACCTCATCTCAGAGATATAGAGATCGAAACGTTGTGAATATGACAATGAAGATGAGGATAACAGTCTGAATAATGCAAATAATGCAATTAATGATAATACCGCATCTTAGAGAGATAGAGATCGAAATGTTGTGAATATGACAATGAAGATGAAGATAACAGTCCGAATAATGTAAATAATGCAAGTAATCATAATACCTCGTCTCAGTGATATAGAAACAGAAACCTTGTGAACATGGCAATGAAGATGAGGATAACAGTTCGAATAATGTAAATAATACAAGTAATCATAATATCTCATCTCAGAGATATAGACAGATATATAGAGAGACATAGACATAAAGGCCAGAACGTATAACGGCCAAAAGGTTGTGAATATGGCAATGAAAATGAGGATAACAGTCTGAATAATGTAAATAATGCAAGTAATCATAATACCTAATCTCAGAGATATAGAGAGATATTGAAGGTACACACAATTTAAAAGAATCAATATTTTGCCGCTTTTGTTTGGTTTGTTTTGTTTTACGGTATATCAACCTCAATGGGTTATTTAATGCCAACAAGATTTTTATTCATGGAAATATTTAAAAAAATTTATTGCTGGTAATATTTTTCTTTTTCAAAAATGTACTGCTGGTAATAATTATTCCAAAAAGATATTGCAGGTATTAAAACTTGTTTTTTATACTTTCATAGTATTTGGCCCCTTTGTGGGGGGGGGTTAACTATTTACCTACAGCTGGGACCCTAACAGGTGCTACCACCCCTAGCCAGGGTGGACCTGAGAATACCAGCAATTAGGAGGTGGTTCCACGCTCCTCAAGATCTCCTGATCAGAGGACTTGTTGTCGTCTTACCCAGGATGCATATTTTGCCGCCTTTCACATTTTTTTATGAAACTGGAACAGTGGCTGCTCTTAATTTGTTGCCTAATATTTCTTTCATCTTAATTTCACTTGCTTTTTATTGCAACTACTCAGACTATCATTTTTCAGATGTTAGAAGACAGTATGAATAAAAAATAATAAAGACTCAAAGTTGCATCTCTTTTTCCTTGGAAAGTCCATCTTTGGTAAAAACCGCTTTTCTATTCCTTGATTTATGAAAGCCAACAGTTGAAGGAGATTGAATCTAAACATGTAACCTTATTGTTTATTTTCTCAAAATGTCTACAGTAAAGGGAATTAAAGATGCAAGATGGTGACTTGCTTTTTTGCCCACCAGTCATTGAAGCTGTCTTCCTGTCAAATGAAAATATGTATTGTTTGCTTGACTAGAAAATGACACTTGCTAAAAACAAACATGAAAATCTTTTCATATTAATCATAAGCCGATGAGTAGGAATTTGTTTGTTTCAAGGAGGACTTTCTTTTTCTCTCTTTCCTTCAGTGGATCCACTTTATTCGCGCTCTCTATATTTTAATGCCATCATTCTTAAAAAAACGTCGACAATCATGTCTCTCCATGGCTTCATTTTCTTTACTGTCTATGAATTGCCATGGCGTTTTGGAAAAGATGGTGGAGCAGTATCCTATTGATTTCTCTACAGTTTTGAATTCACAGTTCTCCATCTTCTAGACTGGCTGACATCCAAGGTTAGAGAGCCTTATGTAACAGCCAGTCTAGGAGAAGAACAATAATGGTTGACAATAATTCATCAAATAAATATTGAAGATCATAAGAACATTGCAACATTCACTTTATATCCCAAAAGTCAAGTTAGTTTTCTGCCAATATCTTTGATCTTATCACTTTCTAATTCCAATGCTTCTTCGTTTTGGGAGGAATTTTCAGTTGGTAATTTCACTAAGGACAAGTTGACAGACAACAAACTGATGAAAAGTTGGCGTCAAATTAAGATAAAAATGTCTTGTCTATCAATTAGAGTTAAATTATGGACAATATGTCTAATTAATAAATTGAGGTCAAAATACCTAGTCAGTCATTTGGGGTTAAGTCAAAACGCCTACTCCAGATAGATCAGTTTTTAGAATCGATGTGATTTCTGTAAAATAACTACAACGGCAGTAGTAGAAATTCCCAATTACTTTATTCTCGTAACAGCGAAACAAATACATAAAACATATCTGGCCCCTGGCCAGTCAGCTCTTTATATAACACTGGACGAGGCAACATATGTCTACACGTGGAAGTTTCCTAGTATCTAATGCAGCGTTTCTCAACCGGGGTTCCCCGGAACCCTAAGGTTCCATAAAAAGTCCTCAAGGGTTCCGTGAGAAAAGCTAAGGCACTTTTAACTTTTTATTTAATTTCATATACGTAATATTACTAAATACACCCAATATATCCTTGTTTATCGTAATATTGTAATATTACAATACAATAACCAAGGCTGATGTACAGTAATAGGCATCAACCTATCTAGCGTATTATTAAAAAATATTACAACCACTGGAAATATATTTAGTGATGTCTGTATGGCGCCAGTGTTAAACCACCTTCACTAATCAGTGCCCGCTCAGCGAACCATTTATTCAAAAATATATATTATGATATTTACCGTGTGAACTACGATGAAAATAAAATGAGAAAGATATGGTATATAATTTTGTTTTTGCGCAGAGGTTCCTTTTTACGTGGCACCTCATCCAGCAATTATGGCATACCAGTTTAGATACTAGGCAATCTCTCCTACTAAATTGATACACCTGGGTGGAAATATCTTCCCACAACCCAAACAAAGATTCTTATTTGGAGAAAAATCGGGTACATTAGTTCTTTGGATTTGTTGAAGAGAACGGCTCTAGTGGCCAGCTATCTGTAGGTAGAACAAGATTGACATCATTTAGTAACCATGCAGCTGACGTGTCCGTCGTTTCCAAGCTGATGAGTCGTCGAACTTTTGCTTGTGTGTGATGAGGTTGGCAACCGCTACTAAAACTCAACTCTGGTGTTCCCGCAATCATATGCTCAGCTATCATTGTTGCGGGGCCGATAAGGAATGTCGTCCCCGCAAGTTTTTAACGAAGAAAGGTGTGAGCAGCTAAGACAATGAGGAACAAAGGCAGAGGTTTAGAATAACAAACGTCGGATTTATTTGTCGATCTGGACAAATGTAGGTTCAGGAATTGTTTGGCGTAGTTCGATCGTGAAGTCAGGAAGTGTCAGTTGAAGGATTGTTGTTAGGATTCAAGGCGGCAGCTCTGAAGCAGGCAGATGGAACAGCGGTATTCGAGGTCCCGTCGATCCCCGGATGTCTGCTCTTTTGTAAAGAGCGTGTCGGCGTTTAAGAGGAGAGAGGATCGACACAGACGATGCTGGTGTAGCCTGTTTGTCCTTAGAATGACAGTCGTGCAAGAACGCAGCTTGGTAGTTCTAAAAAAGGACTTTCGCATATAATGTGGCTAGGTTAGTCCTAAAAAGGACTGTCACATAACATGTAGCTAGGTTAGTCCTAAAAAGGACTATTGCATATCATGTGGCCAGGCTAGTCCTGAAAAGGACTATCGCATATAATGTTCGGCTGCTGCTGTTGCTGCTGCTGAAGATGGGTCGGCCCGCAGCCGCTGCTTAAGTTGGGTCGTGCTTAGTCCTGAAAAGGACTATCGCATATCATGTGGCCAGGTTAGTCCTAAAAAGGACTATTGCATATAATGTTCAGCTGCTGCTGCTGAGGTTGGGTCGGTCTGCTGCTGAAGTTAGGTCGGCCCGCTGCTGCTGCTGCTGCTGAAGTTGGGTCGGCCCGCTGCTGCTGCTGTTGCTGAAGTTGGCTGCTTCGTGCGGTCAGCGGCGAAGGTCGGCCAGGTGAAGTGAGAGGGGGAGCACGTCGCTCTAACCCGGGGCCAAATCGGCTGTGTTTATGTCGGCTGCGTTTAGCATCGTAGCCAGTTGGCAATGTCTTTTGGTTGATGACTAAAAATCACCTTCCGCATTTTGACTGTACACATGGGTTTCATTCGGACACCATGTGTATATAAAGTAGTTTCTGGTAATTATTTTTAGTTGGGAGGACTTATGTATGTTTATGTTTCATTTGTTTTGCTTTTTGTGTATCGTTCTCTGAAAAACGCTGAGTCACCGGAAATTAACGGCATTCGTTCTGTTTTCCGCGGTGATGTTTTCAGACGCTTGAGTAGCCGGCAGTAACTTCCGGCCGGGTGTGATATCATGTTGAAAGAGTAGTTGACTTGCTGATAGCAGCCTTCTGTGCAGGGCAATCAAATGTGAATGAACAGAATTTGGTTTGAGCTTGTAGCCTTGCTAAAAAAATGAGTGATTAATTCACCTTCAGCCTGACGTGTGGAATGAAAGGGTCTACCGGTAAACTTCCTTGTGCAAGCTCTTTACCATAACGAATCAGATATGGGACAAAAGTTTTTCCTCTGTAGCGGAATTTAAGATTTCACCACCTATAACAATGATTCCCAACGTGGAGCTCATGTCCCACTGGTGGGACATGGTAATATTTTGGTGGGACATGCGTAGATGTGCACCCTTCGGCTTACTATACGAACAGAATAAGAGGGCAATACGAGAATGAGTTATTTAACACTAACAGTGAATTGTTTTCTAGTGAGTCTGAGCGAGAGTGTTAATGTTAATGCATACGATGCATATACAGGATGCATACATAGAAATATTTTGTGTTTATGTACGTACATGTCTAATTGGCAAACAGGGTATTTCCCGTCTCCCCACACTCACGTATCTCAGTCAACAAAGGAGAGGGCGTGATGCACGTCGCTGGAAATTTATATGCATTTTCTGTCCTTTTGTTTATTTTTTAATTTTTTATTCATGTACACCATGGTCATTGGAGGCTTCTTTAGAGACAAAGTTAATGGTCTTTTAAGCTTCCGTCATGTGAATTGCAGTAAAATTTTGAATATGTAAGAATTAAATATTACAGGGATGGGCACCAGAATTTTAGAAATACCAAAGTGAGATATGGCCCCAAATTGGTTGGGAACCATTGCCCTATAAGGTCAAAAAGGAACCTGCTGACTTCAGGTGAGCAATTCTCGAACCAACGAGATACAAATACAAAAATATATATTTATCACTGTATATAATATACAATAATTGTGGCACATGGCCGAAAGGGGAAGTGGAGAGAGGTTGGTCTTCGTTAACTATCCTATTCCTAGTTAATCACAATCATGTCCCATTCATCGAATACATTTGCTCCATTTACCACAAGAACTCATTCATCGCCATTCAATCCTACATATACCGCATACTCACCGGGGCAACCTACAAAAACACCCCATGATATAAAAATTTCAAATTTCTAAATACAAAAATATATCTGGCCGCCAGACAGCCAGCTGTTTATATAACACTGGATGCTTGTGGAATCCCCCCTCCCCCCATTATCGAACGAGACCTTCCATTTCTCCTCTACAATAGTTTGAATTGCAAGAACAAAAGAGAATCGTGTAATCAATTGTATTTATGAATTGCCTGAAAATTCAAATTAATCAGAATTATTCTCCTTTAATCTCATTTTAAAGAAATAGAAGTGTTTGAGAATTTGGAGATTAAAGCGACTTTTCACTTGACATAAAATGTAATCAGGCCAAGGCGATCTTTAACTCAGGCCTATACAGTGCATGTACCCTTCAGACAGTGGGAGCCAACTGTCAATACTCGAAAGTTTGTTGCTGGAATTGAATTAAGAAATTAAGTTGTTTTTTTTTAAAGAAATTTTTAATTTTTACCTTTCGATGAAGTTAAGTTTATTATTCAAGATACTGAATTAAGTAATGTTTATTTATTTTATTCAAATTTGCAATATTTTAACAAACTTTTTTGGTGCGAAATTCACAAGTGCCATAAAGAATTTTTTATCATATAAAAATAAAAAGGTAATATAAATTAATGTTTTTCTCTATGCTATTGTTCTTCAGCAATGATGATATTAAGTATAAAATTATTTTTATGAATAATTTGTTTTTCTTTAACAGATCAAACAAGTATCTGTCTATATTTCTGAGATGAGGTATTATTATGTACTCTATTTACATTATTCGGACTATTGTTCACATCTTGCCATATCTATTACAACATTTCGGCCTTTCAGTATCTGTCTATATTTCTGAGATGAGGTATTATGTACATTATTTGGACTATTGTTCACATCTTTGTCGCCATATTTATTACGTTTCGGCCGTTGTACGCTCCGGCCTTCTTCAGGTGGTTGAAATGTCGAACTGAACCCTTTATTTCACTCATTGGGGTAGACTGTTCCAGTTCAATGTGCCATGTTTAATGGATGTCAGTTATCAGTTATCTCTGTTAATTCCCCTCTCCAAGTTCTCCACTGCCTTAACCGGGTATTGAACTCACACTCTTTGGGTCCTGTCACTGGGTCTAACTGACGCCTTTATCCACTCAAGGACACATGGCACAGTGGATAAAGGTGACATGACCAGTCCGACCACCTTTGTATTACTAGACCAATCTAACCCGCGGCCTCTGCTTTGTAAATAAACTTTTGTTTCACCATGTCAGATTTCACGTCTTTAATTCAAAAAATGTTAGCGGGCTTCTTGTGACCTCTTACCAATACGGGGCACTTGTGCCGTTTTTCATATCGTGCCCACCTCCAATGGGGTCCGCTACAAAAGTCCTGTTTTAGAGATTTTTGTACATGCCAGTAAGATCATGTTTCCTGGACTTGAATAAAGAGATTCTTTTGCAGCATGATGTGCCAGACTTGTGAGTAAAGACAGCCTTTCACAACATTAACTTGTTTTCCTTTTCAGGATTGTAAAGAAAAGCATGTAACATATTGTTTTTATATTTTGCTGGCATATTCTTTTTTTAGAAAATAAAAACTTCATTGATATTCTTCCAACTTCTCACTAGCAGTCTTTATTTTTGTTTTTTCATTATAAATGTTTGAGTAAATATATGTATTGATGGCGCCCAATCTAGGTAAGGTAACCCAGAAATGTTAACCCCAACTACCTTAACTTGTTTTGCTGGAAGCCAAAAGAGAAATCAATATGAATCTTTGTGTATCAATAGATAAATATGATTTGACTTCCACCAATCGATCAGCTGAAAGAAAATAAGAATAAAATCAATATAAAAATCAGTTCAACTGTTGGAACAACTCTTGGAAAGATGAACGTATTTACTAGAGCACCCACGTCGTTACCACATGTGACAGAAGCTCAATGTTTAAAGTTCTGTCATGTCATTATGAAAGAAAATATTTTGAATCTGCTTATATACTGATGTGTAACGTGATAACTGTAGTGTCACCTGACTGCATGTCTAATAAACTCCCACTTTTGCCACTCATTTTATCTATGATGGTATGTGAATGTATATTTTTATTTTTATTGATTTTTTATGTATGTAGGTGACCATTAAATAATAATTCTCTCTTTTCATATTTTCTATGCTATTGTTATTATTAGGTCAGTGGTCATATGTTGAACAAAAATTAAAAGTGTTGAGTTGGTTGAGAAAATAAACAAAAGACTGACACAAAACCAGATATAAATATTTATTCTATCGGGAACATTTTTTGTGTGGAGAAAATTTTAAGGAATGTTCTTAAGAGTCTTTGTAAAGAAGGAAGAAAATGTTGAACTTATTCTGCTGATGAATTAGAGAGTGTGTGAAGTGTATAGTCTAAGCCATTTGCGGCTACTGCATGGAGTGCTAATTTTAGCATCCTATCCCAATCTTGGCCTGCAGTGAAAGAGAATTAGCCTCATCAGGTTCATCGCACACACACTCCCAGTTTTTCTTTTTGCACATGCTCAAAAGCTGAAAAGAGTTATTGGCTCATACATGTATAGAAAAGGAGTTTAACGTCTGTTACATTATCAAATTGGAGTGAGTAAGGATTTTCTGCTTTAATAAAAAAAATGTTTTTTTCTCTGAGGTTAAAAAACTTTAGTTTTTATTTATTTTCAAACTCTGAGAGAAAAAAGTCACAAAAATATTTATATAGAATATAAAACCAACTAAAAAAGTTGCAATTAGAACATTTAATGTTGTATCCTTAAAGATGTTACAAACAGTCAAAGGTGGTACTTGAGTGAAGGAATAGCAACACGTGTGCAGATGAAAGAAGAGAGGTTTATTGTAAAAGAGAATACACTACTGAAAGATGAGGAATTGGGTGTCAGGCTAGTAATTCCCAAAGCAAGCCCTCAGGTACATTTTGTGCTCACTATATATAGCTACTGATATAGTCAGTCCACATAGGTGATAGGGAGTGTGGGACAATCCATTACAACATTTAACAAGTCATAATCCAGTTCTTGATAATAATTTGATCTGTGGAAACCAGCAAACAGTAAAAGATAAAGCTCCCCAAACCACAACATTGTAACTGTGGCTTATCTCCCCAACAGCAATGCAAGTTCCACCAAAAAGTTGTTAGGTGGCGCTGTGAAGCAATTATAAAAACTAGACTTTTCCTGACTTCATCCTCTTCACTTTTTCACTTAGCATGCTGTAGTGACACCAACTGGGACCTTTTCAGGCATGAGAATATCTTTCCTTGGGTGACTGAAATTTTTCACACACACAAACACACAGACACGCATACGTGTGTATCACCCACACAATTCCTAACTTTCAATGTTTTCTTTCTTTTACATTCATACTCGTGTTTTTATTTTCTCTCTTTTGTTACTCGGATATTTAATAATATATAAAACACAAAAAATTATAAAATATCACCTGTTGAAATTGTTTTCCATTACCTTACACTTTAATTTCTTCATCTTCAGGATGTTGGCAATTATGGCTCTCCACAATTTCCTGCTTTTTGTAGCTCTTTTTTCGTTATCTCTCCTAAACCTTATTCTGCAATCCATTTACATAAGCTCACTAGGTAGGTTATGTGTTGTTTTCCTCTCTTCCTTTTGCCTTCATTCTATCCTGTGAGTATCAAATTTCCCAAGCCCTCTTTCCTCATTATGTGTCCTAGAAATTTCAACTGTCTCTTTCTGATGTTAAGTATAAGTGTCTTTTATGTTTGTATTATCTCTAAAATGTTGTTGTTTGGTCCATGGTATTCTCAGCATCTTCTATAGAACCACATTTTTGTTGCTTCGAATCTCTTCTTTATCCATGAGGGGATTATTCTGCATTCACTACCATATAGGCGAACTGATATTACATGACAGTTCAGTACTCTTTTCTTTGTTTCTAACAATTTTTTTTCTGTTTCTTAATACTTTGCTTAAGTTTTGGAAGGCATCTTTCATTATCACAATGCTCCTTTGGGTTTCAGTTTTACACTTTTTAAATATTTGGGAAGTGTATTAACATTGTTGTACTTAATTTTGTTATCTCCAATTTGTAATTTGGGTTGTTTTTTTTTGTTTTTTTACTGACAACCATGTATTCTATCTTCTTGCAATTGATGATTAGCCCTTTCTTCTCACTTTCCTTCATTGCCTTCTGTAGGAGTTCTTTTAGTTTCCTTTCTGCATCTGCTATCAACACTGTGTCGTATACATATCTGATGTTAAGATTATGGCCGCCAATAATAAATCCTGTTAGGACTTCTAATTCTCTCAGAATCACCTCACTGTAAAGTTTGAATAAGTCTGGTAAGAAGACACAGCCTTGTCTTACACTACTTTCTATTTTGCTACAGATTTTAGTCTTAATATGAGCAGTGCCTGCAGCACAATGTATATAAATATATATATATATTCTATACATTTATATGTATATAAATATAGCTTATAATTTTTAAAAACAAGGATCATAACATTCATCAAGTGATTTGTAGGTTAATACACCTTTAAAATTTTGTTTGCGATTTCGCCATTTTATATCATTATTTACTAATCTTTTTGTATGAATGATTCATTGTAATATAAATATATATTTATATACATTAAGTTTGCCTGCAGCAAACCTAATTTATATAAAATGAATCTAAAGTGTTTTTTTTTCTTCTTTTCCACAAGTCCTGCATTAAATATGTTCTTTACATCAGAAACCAGTGTGTTCTTCAGTCTTATTGTGTTTATCTTGTCTGGTATTCACATGTCCGCACGTCAGGAGCACTCCTCCCAACTGAGAAAAAAAAACTGGTGTTATATAACTATCTCAGTAAAAAAAAAAAAACCATGCTGACTATTGGCTAATACCTGCCTAGTATCGTTCACATGCAAATAGGCAGCACCCCCAACTCTAAGTACACGGTCTTCTCTCAGCTCATTGTGGAAGGGGATGCAACCACATACAGCACCACATACAACCAACTCTGTTTTTAATGGGCTAACCCAATTCTCTGTTACATATCCCTAGATATAAGCAATCTATCCTCAAATTAAATAAAGGGTTCAATTCAAAATTCTTACAAAAAAAAAAAAAAAAAAAAAAGTGTGTTCTCATCTTGCCTGGTCTTTGCATAAGACTGCCTGTTGACTGAGAAAAAACTGGTGTTATATAGCTTTCCCAATTCTAGACCCATGCTGACTATTGGCTAATACCTGCTCAGTATCATTCATATGCAAATAGTCAGTGCCACCTAAGTAGGTCTTCTCTCAACAGACTATTGTGGAAGGGGACGCAACTCCTGGTGCATCCAGCACCACATACAACCACCTCAGAGTCTTTTATCGAGGTGACCCGATTCTCTGTTATACAATGCAATCATTTTTTATACACACATCTGATTTTAGCAAATGAAAACTTCACTCTTTGATGACCAAAACTTTTTTTTTTTTTTTTTACACAGATGAAAATTTCCAGATTGTCACAGGATTTATTATGTCAGGTCAGGTTGAGAATGAAGTTCATGTATGGGCTTGAGCTACCTAGCTTACAGTTTCCAGTCTTGATAGAGGCCAAAAACGTATACTGATCCTTGTGAGGGAGATGATGAATTATTTTCCACTCTACAACCCTTTCTCACAAATGAAACATTGCAAGCTTCTCGCTTCTCTGTTGCTATTTCAATGGAAAATGCTCAGACTAATTACATTTATTAGATCTGCCAGTTCTAATGCTCACAGCTAAGAACCGCCATGCCAAACCCATTGTAGCACACCATCCTTATTCCCTTCGTATTCCATTGCTGAGATGTAAGTTCCACCTGAGCAGCATTTGCTTTGTGGAACTGACTCCCAAGAAGATGCTTTCTCAATCATTACAATCTTAACCTCTTCAAGTCTAAGGTTATCTGTTACCATTCCCACATATTTCCATAAATTGGGCGTATTATTCTGTAACTCCCTACCTCAAGTAGCTATTGGGCCTTGTACAGGGAAAACATCATTGTGTAAAAAAAAAAAAAAAAATCATTGAATCTCTCTTTGAACTGGGTAACAAGTTCCAACTATTGACCCTCAAAATTCAATGATAGTGATATTTATGAAAAAAAAAAAAAAAAAAAAAAAAAAAAAAAAAAATGATGGGGGAGTAATCTACCATTTTATGATTACCTCCCATTGGAGAACTCTTTTGTAGAGGACTATAAATAGTCACTACGCTGGTATCAATTTTTCTAAGCAGAATAAAGTTTCCTTAAACCTACTCAAGGTCTTTTGTTATTAAAATGGTGTAACCCCCCCTCTGCAAAAAAAAAAAAAAAAAAAAAAAAACAAAGAAACCCCAAAAAACAAACAAATCTACAGATTGCCAATGTCTAGACTGATTGATTATTAGTAAGGCAGTCATAGGATGATATTTGTCTGAACACTTTGAAATATTAGGTTGGTGCAAAAATAATGACGTAATAAATGTCGGTTTTTTGACGTTAAAAAATACGACAAAAAAAACGACATTATTACGTCATTATTTTTGCACCAACCTAATATATGGAAAGGTTTCAGAAAAATAAAATTATTCATGTCTGCCTTATTGATTTTCTCATAAAAAGGATAGAATTAATGAGCAATAAAAAACAATTTTGAACTTTGAAATATATAGTGAGGTGCAAAATTATCTGTCCTGTAGAATCAATTCCTTTTAATAAAATAATAGAATTTAGTGAAACATTTATATAGAATATTATCTTATATGTCAAATAAATATACAATCTATTTCAGAAAGGTTTTTTTTTTTTGTTTTTTTTATATTTAAGACAGAAATATTAGGAACAAAAGAAAATTATTCATCCAAGTTCAACTAATAATAGTCAATGTCCAGAATTGGCGAACAAGAAAGGTACTGTTTTCCATCAAGATAATGACAGACCTCACATTTTTTTTTGACCCAGCAAAAATTATTGCAGGCCACCTGCCATTGCACCTTTGGATTTTCATTTATTCAGGTCCTTGTGAAAATCAATTTTAATTCTTTGGATGACAGGAAAAAAAAAAAAAAAAAAAAAAAAAAAATTATATATAATTCGGCATGAACTTTCTAGAAAACAATACTTTCAATCTCCACCAAGATCATCATCAGGGGTGAATTACAAAGAAACTTATTCTTGTGATGGTTATTTTTTAAAAAAACATGTGTGAACACATGCTGTTATAATTATTTTAAAATTTATCCATTTTAGCTATGGAATTTTTTGGAAAACAAGTGTCCCAATATAAGGAAGATGACTGGAAATTGGTAAAAATGCAAAATCAGATTATATATTTTTTTATAGATACAAATATTTAAGTAAATGGTATTTATAACAGACAGTATTAGCAACATTTACTTGCCTGAATGTCTGAGAAATCTTATAGAAAATATGTGTCTTCTGAGAGGAATCGAACTTGTATCACACACAGAACTGTCACATAACCAGACACTTCCACTGTAGCTAAATGGTTTAGCAGGTCAGGCTAACAAGGTCAAATTACTGCCCATCAGGCTATATAACAGTCTTGTGTAGGATACAGGTTCAATTCCTGTTGGAGGACACATTTTCTGAGATTTCTAGGCTGTTAAATGTTAATACTGTTTATAATAAACAGAGCATTTACTAATATTTCTGTCTATATAAATAACATATAAACAATAAATATATTAAAATAATTGTCGGACTTGTGTAGTCTAGAGAAGACGTCCTTGCCTTCTCTCTAGAGACTCAGACTTTTTTTTTTTTTTTTTTTTTTTTTTTTTTTTTTTTTTTTTTTTTTTTTTTAAATACTTTTAAAATAGTGAGAAGTGAACACAAAACAGGTCAACAGTTAAGCAGGAATAGTCAATTTATTTTTAAAAAATTTTTCTTCAAAATTTCATACAATTAAAAATACCAATACAAAAATCTTCCCTCCAAAGCAAGGAAAGTTCTGGAAAAAGCAATGCAGCACTAGAATAATTAACAAAAGTTTTTCTAGCAACAACAAATCTGAGAAAAGATTGATAAAAAAGTTACAAGAAAGGAATCAAATATTTGAATTGGGATTAGCAGACAGCAAAGCTCCAAGACTATTTTACAGATTGCAGGTGGGGAAAAAGGGGTTCAGGTAGGACTCACGGATTATACACAGGAGGTCACAGTTGTCTTTATGATACAATGATATGTTCTTGATATATGGTGGTGCTAAGAAGTAACACGCAGAGAGCTTCAAATAATTCCTTGGCAACAGGCAGCTCAGAACAGAACTGTAGCCAAAGCCCCCCCCCCAAAAAAAAGGCACTTTGTTATACAAAATTTAGTGACTACAATGTCACTATAAACAGCAGTTTAATTAAACTTTGCCAAACATTTGGTTAAAAAAAATATTTTTTATAGAATTTGACCAGTTACCAAATAATTTAACCTCCTAACCACAGGTGTGTGTGTGTGTGTGTGTGTGTGTGTGTGTGTGTGTGTGTGTGTGTATGTATGTATGTATGTCAGCATTAAATAACTCATTGAGGTTGATATGCCGTAAAAAAAAAAAAAAAAAAAAAAAACTAAACCAGAGAATACATATTCTGCTCATATGAACCTAACCTAAAAATCTTGTCAGCATTAAATAACTCGTGTCAAAACAAAAACAAACGATATATATATATATATATAAAAAGGGAGAGAGAGAGAGCTAGTAGCTGCCTCTACTGATAATGGGAACCACCATAGCCTTTTATTTCATTTACAAGCTGTTATTGCAGTCCTCCACTCTGAGGAGGTGCTAAAAGCTCTCAGCCTAACCAACATCCCAAAATCTAACCTAATGATCCGATTTTTTTTTTTTTTTTTGAAGCAAGGCATCTTGGTTTTCAGCACACCCCCACCCTCATAGTTGGCACTATCATTGTGCTTGAAACATGTCACTGAATCTCTTCACCATGAATATGCATTACTATGTATACTGAAGCATTTCTACATCTACTGATGGAACCACCAGAGCCTCTTATTTCATTTACTACCAGATGTCAGTGTTTGGCATGTGATATTGTTACAGGTTAGTAAAATTAAAAGCCAGGATTTCAGATAGTGTTGCAACAATTTTCCAAGAAGAGGAGACTATCTTCCATTCTTATTTCACCACCCACAAAGTTTTTTTTGGGGGGTGGGGATAAGACAAGAGAGACATTAAATTTTAGTGGTTAGGAGGTTTGATAGAGAAAACACTCTTGTAATTTTTTTTGATTTTTTTTTGTGGTGTGAGTGGGACGAAAAATGAGGAGTGGGAAGTTAGAAAGTGTGTGTGAATAAAATTCAATTAAACATCTCAAGGGAACCAAATGGTATCCTGAAAACTGGTTATGGACAAAAGTTGATTTTTTTCTCATCGTTTATATTATATATTCAAATTTAATAACAATACCCATGGAAAGGAGGAGGTGGTGCCCACCCCCAAGAGTCAATGAACGCAAGGCCAGTACAAAAGCTAAAACAAAGGGATTGTAACACCTAAAATGGACATACTATTTCTAAAGAAATCAACATAATTCTTTTTAAGTTTTAATGCTGAAAAACTAACTGAATTTAAAATCTGTTAATTAAAAACGAATAAAAATTAAATATTCTGATGTCTAACCATAAAAATAGTGCCTTTGAAAAATGAGCCAAAGATGAGACCATTTCAGCCACACATACAAGTAAAGGCGATATATTAAGCTCAGGGTTTTAAAATTAATTAAAATCTGTAAAGCAAATTGTCTAATATCCCAGTATAACCTTCGACCTACTGTAAGGAAAATCATTTATAATCCTGCAAATTATAAAATCTTTTTTTTTGGTGGTGGTGAGGGAGGGTGCAAAACATGCAACATAAAAATTTTAATTATTATATGTAATTCTCTTTGTACTAATTTTCCATTTTTTTTTTTTTTGTTTTTGTTTTTACACAATATTTTGATGACTGTGTATCTTCTGATTGTTTTTCTGAGTCTTGAATTCTTGTTCTTGGAGTGAATGCGCATACCCTGTCATAAATGTTAGGGTCAGGTTTTTTGGGTTTTTTTTTTTTTGCATGCCGGTGTTCTTCGAGTGGGGAGGGCAGTTCAAGTACTCCCATTAAAAAAGGTCAAATTGTATGGGGCATTAAGAGGAGGGGGGGAGGGAAAAAAAAAAAAAAAAAAAAAAAAAAAAAAAAAAAAAAGCAAATTAGTCCAAGGAAAACTCGTATGCAATAATTAAAATAGATTGTTTAACAAAATTCAGAAAGTAAGGCGAGAAAAAAAGTGACAATTTTGGAAATTAATAAATTATACCAGAAATCTTTCTATAGGATTTAACATACAAATTGTTAATATTCTTTATTATTATTACTTAAAAAAATAATGGATTTAATACGTATACACCTGAGCTATGCGAAAACTTTCTAGCCTTGGTTATAAACTAGTCTAATAGACAATTCAGATGCTTATGCATGGGACTAACAAATGCATTCCTGTAAAACTTGTGTGTGTATTATAATTGAATTTGAAGAAGTCAAAGAGTTTAAAGTAATAAACAAAATGAAATAAGAGTAAATTGTACTGAGATCGTTCATAAAGCTAAATTATTTTGAGATTCTAACATGCTTTCATTTGACGTAAAAAAAAAAAGAAAAAAAAAAAAAAAAGATTGGATCAAAAGAAAAAAAAAAAAAAAAATTTTTTTTTTTTAAATAAAAAAAGTCAAAAAAGAACTGAAATTTGTCAAAAATCATGAAGAAATAAAAAAAAAAAAAAAAAAAAAAAAAAAAGTTCCATAAATAACATTTACTCGTTTCAATTAATTGGTTTATTTTGGAATTTAAAAATGAATTGAAATGCCAAAGAATAAAATTCAATTTTAATTTGAAAACTTCACACAACAGAGTTCAGTTCCACAAGGTTAATATATATGTAAAATAAAACTCTCAGTAAGAAAATGTTAAGAACATAGAAATTAAACTCTCTCTCTCTCTCTCTCTATATATATATATATATAGTATTGAAATTGTGACAATTCATACATCACAAAGACAAATAAAAAAAAAAAAAAAAAAAAAAAAAAAAAAAAAGATTATATATATATATATATTTCTGCTAAGAAACATGTGAAGTCATGAGAGGAAATTCTTTGCTTAGAAAGAGAATAAAATATACAATGAATATAAGTCAGCACAATTTATAATTAAATAAATAAAAATAAAACCAGGATTTTGTTAAATCGAAAATAGCAATGAAGATGACTTAACAGAAAATATGACAGAATCAAGAAAATTCCTTTAAAAAAAAATTAAAAAAAAAAAAAAAAAAAAAAATACAAACACAAAATCGCTTACTTTATTAGGAGATTCATTTTTTTTTTTTTTTTAATAAAATGCAGCACCAATCCCTAATATTTTAAAAAGACAGCATCCTGTTCAACATTACAACTTCTAATGAAGCCAATGTCCTAGTTTTAAATATAAATATACATTGTTACATAAACAAAGTAAGTCATTTATATATAAGGGTATATTTGGGTAGAAAAAAAAAAAAAAAAAAAAAAAAAAAAAGAAAGACATAATACAAACTTTTGCACAAAGACATTTGAAAAGGACAAAAACTGCTAAAGCACACAAAAAAAAAAAAAAAAAAACCCCACACACACTTTGATAATGGGGGGGGGGGTGAAGTCTGAAAGTGCTCAGACATTGGACTGTTTATATTTAAATATGTACTGGAAACCAGGAAAACAATCCAAAATATTGAGGGAAAAAAAAAAAAAAAAAAAAAAAAAAAAAAAAAAAAAATCTATTTTAAAAAAAGTAATCATTAAAGAACTTTTACTGGTCTTTAACCAGTCATATATAATTTTTGTTTTCCGCTATACCCTTCCTATTTGTTTGCCATAAGAGTTGTTACATTAAATGTAACAAATATTGGACGACAGTCGGGTGGGCGGGGAACACCGTCATTTTTGTTCCACTCAATTTTTATTGAGAAACAGATTTTGTTAATTAACAAACACTCATTATGCTTACATGTTAAAAATTTCAAATCCAGAGAAAAAACATGGATTGGTTAAATTGAAAATTAATTTCAATATCTTGTTTGAAATCAGATGAATTAGGAAAAAGAGTTTATACAGATGAGGAACACACACCCACAACATATGGCTAAGCTTATCTACAGTAGACTCATTCAGCAAAAATTTTGGGATTCAAAAATTATTTTGCAAAATATATTACAAAAGAGTAAAATATATTTTAAAAAAGACAGTCATGATATGATTATTATTATTATATTATTATTGTTGTTGCTGTTATTGTAGTAGCAATAGTAGTAGTAATATGAGGAAAGAGAGGAGAATTTTGATCTTCCAAATTTGAAGGTTGAAGTTAAACAATTGTATTCCAATTGATGACCATACATTTGAGAATTGGTTGATTTATTGAATTTTTTTTTTATGGCTTATCAACCCCTTTGTGGGTTAATTAAAACTGAAACACTTTGGATTGTATGAATAATTTTTTTTTTTTTTGCAAGAGTATATTGCATTAACTATTTGTTTTTGAAAATAAGGATTTTTTCCAGGAACTGATTAATCCATAGCTGGAGAAAAGAGATGCATTCATACCTTTGCCAAGGATATTTGTGCATAAGCGAATGTAATGAACCCAACTGGAATTCGAACTCAGCTCTCCAATTTCTCATTCAGAGTTGTAATCCATTACACCACCTGCACATCCCCATTATTTGAGAAAGCATTAACATCTTTAAATTAGAACATCAACTGCAATGAAAACTTTTGAACATAATTAGTATATATGGTTTAAAAATTATCAGCAGATGTGATCATCTGCAGGGACCCTATCTACGACAAATAAAAAGGTCCTATTGCATCTATAATGTACATAGGCATAAGACTTTCTCAGAAAAAAATGCACAGATACAACACATTGATCCTAGGAAGAAGTGGTGTTAATACATGTTCATTAATATTTACTGTGTCTGATACAATTTTTGTACTTTATAGTGTGAGAAAATTAATATGGGGTTGAGGGAATTTAAAATTATCAAAGATGATGCACATCTAAAGACGGTCGGAGAGCCTACTGGCTGAAAGATAGTTATGACAAAAAAGGTGAGGATGATCATTTAAATGACACATCAAGTAGTGTCAACCCTTTGCCTTTGAACTTCATATGATACAAATCCTTTAGAGGACTGTCAAAATAAGAAATTACAAATTATATCAATAATAACATTATTTTGGACGGACAAGAAATCGAACAAAGATAAAAACAAGCTTAGGTGTAACAATGGAAAGAGAGACGAGTATAGATTTGTAAACTGAAAAGGAATATAAGATGGGATAAGACAAAATATGAATCAAGAAACAAAGACAACATTTAAGACTAAATCAAGCAAGGATTATTGCTCAACAATATTTCACAATTCCACCTCAAACCCTCCAGAGAAAATCAGATAATCACCAGTTAAACTAAAATCACTCTTTACAAATCTCAGCAGTTTCATTACAGACAATGTATTGCAAGTATCAATTGTTTCCAATCAATTGATTTATTGTCTCAAAAGAAACTGAATACAAAGGAGGTTTTAAATTTAAATAGCAAATCCACAACACTGATCCTTTGTAGGATACAATTTTAAATCATAATTTACTTGAAATCCAGTAATATTTTTATGTATTAATACCTATAATAAAATGGAAATTGTCCACACACTCTACAGTGCTCAATGTAAGATATAAGCCCCCCCCCCAAAAAAACACACACACACACATATATATATATATATATATATATATATATATATATATATTATACATACACAGAAGTACAATAAATAAAAAAAAATGCTTATATTTCATGAAAAGAAGTCATGAGATATATATATATATATATATATATATATATATATATATATATGTTTTAGTATATGTATTATTTATGGGTAAAAGTGCTCAATATCAGGGCTTGAGTGTATGTAAATATAAAAAGAGTGCACACTGAGGTCAACACCCAGAGGTCTGTTTCATGCTGAATATAATCTTCAGACCATAAGTATGTTCAAGCATCAAACAGAGATATATATATATATATATATATATATATATGGGTTATGACTTTTTGGCCTTTGTAAAATACTTGATTCTCCTGTATCATAATTCAATGAACTTTTGTTATAAAAAAAAAATTAATGCCCTTTTACATTACAAAAGTTTATCAATTTATGACACAGAAACATAGTTAAAAAAGAGAAAAAGTCATAGCACTATTATGTGAGAGAGAGAGAGAGAGAGAGGGATTAGCATGCACAATGCAATCATTAGGCATAAACATAAAATGTTTATGTCTAAATGATTGCTTGTACATATTTCACGGCCTGACAATTGCGTCTAGCATGAAACAGCCTGTCACCTCTAAGTGTTGACTTCAATGTTCACTTTTATATTCACATGCTCCATCTCTGATATTGAGCACTTTATCCCATAAATATACCACACCTTAAGAGTATATTTCTTCATATGTATGTATATATATATATATATATAATAATAATGGACTCTCCCGTCAGTTTTGACGTATGAGGATCTGACAACTTAATTGATTCAGTTATGAAATTTTTATGCAATAATCTTAAGTGGTACCCGTTAGTAATTTACAAAGGAGGCTACATATGGAACAAAAGTAAGGATTGTGAGATAAGATCACTGTTAGATTGGCTGACCTTTTAGATCTTGCTCCTTGAAGAAGATTCAGACAAGCAGATTGAAAACTGCTGAGTCCACTAAAACATGTTGATCTACATTCTACCTACTCCAAAGCTAAGTGCTCAAGGGTGTTATGTGGTATATTGACAGCTGACAAGTTGCTTTTCAGCTTGTCTTTGTATCTTAGCCATGGGTGTCCTACATTCCTGTAGCCCTGATCTAACTGGCTGTACATTTGGATCTTGGGTATCCTGTCATCAGGCATTCTCAAGACATGACCAGTCCAATATTAATGTTCTTAATACCGTTTATTATAAACAGAGCATTTACTTAAATATTTGTATCTATAAAAAGAATGTATAAACATAAAAATATCTTAAAATAATTGTCAGACTTTGTCCATTTCATAATATTGATTTAAATGCAAATACCCTTGGGAAAGGTTATGAATCCATCTCTTCTCTCCCTAGCTATGGGTAAATATCAGGACAGATTGGGTCCTATAGCCTTCAGTGGAAACTGGTCTATGAGAAGGACAACTCTGAATTCAAAACTTAAGGGTTGCTTGGGGAATTTGTGACTCACAGTGTACCAGCTTTCTGTATTTGATTCTTTTATAAAAACATGATTTTGAACAAGCCTTCACCACTATAATCAAATCATGTGTAGATAGTACTTGCTGTTCAGTTTCAAAAACCAAGTTGCTGTACTTTCATACATTGAAAACAATGGGGGAGAGTCCAGCATACATTGTGTGTGTGTGTGTGTATCAAATGTGGATTGAAATTCAACAATGATCGGATAAGGAACAAAAAGGAAAGGTTTATAAATCTAACAGGATTAATTTTTTTATAATTAGGGTGGTGTTTATAAATGCCAGCCTAATTAGAAAAGAACAATTCTTTATGCAGGAAATACATGAAGAGTGTTCTGATAAATATTTCACCATCTATAAACACACATCAAACACACTTTATTATATCACCAACTTTTAGAAGATCCATACTTAAAGAATCTAGAATATGTCTACCTGATACCACAACCAGCGTAACTTACTTGCACAGAAAATGTCCCCAAATCAACATGGACAACCAAACATTAGAAAATGCCTACTAGATGCATGCATACATAAACGAATAAACATTGTCTATGCAGGATTTTAATGATAAACTAGAATTATGATGCACATACACACAAATTATACACATTAATGCGTCTTGGCAAAACAGATGCACATGAGGAATGAAAAAGAAACGCAAAAATAAAAAATAGCAGAATCATTTCTCCATATTCTCTGATGAAGCTTAAATAAAAGCAAAACATGTTAGATTTATAAATCCTATTATATACAAAATTTTAAAACCGTTATTGGTCAGAGTTGATTTAGACCCGGAAACAGTATTAAAAAATGCTCAATACACGTATAGAGGAAAAAAAAAAAAAAAAAAAAAAAAAAATTTTAACACGCAGACCTATTAAGTTTAAAAAATTAGGAGATCAGCCAATCACATTACCTTGGTTTCAACCTTTCAGTATTTTTAAACAAAGATAATGTGATTGTAAGAATAACAAGATAATTTGCTTGTAAGAATAGGCAAATCATTTTAAATATATCTTTTGACTTACTAATCTGGCCATGAAATGTTATCTAATTTCATGTCAGATGCCTGATTAAGAGAGAGAGAGGGAGAAGTTCATTAGTGATAGTCATTTCATCAGGACTGAAATAAAAAAAACCCAATGCTGCATTTCCAAGAAAGATAAGTTTTGAATTTGTTTCAAAATATCTTAATCTGGTAACAACGTCAGCCTGGGATACATAAATGTATTACTGATAATAAAATGTTGGCTATTCTGTACAACAGTAAAATCACAACAACATGGAATGACATGATTTGGTCAGCAAGTCTTACGAAAAAGATTTGTCTCAAGGACGGACACAAAAAAATCTGGGAATTTCACAGAATAATTCTGCAGGATTTGTACAGAGACTGAATATATTCAATACGACATACAGACAATGAAAATACAGCACAAGTGTCGGTCTTGGCTTGAGATAAACAAGGTGGCATTTCTGTTGGAAGGACAAAGAATTACTCTTAGTAAACAACCTGCTATTAAAATTTAACACACAAAACAAAAAAAAAAAAAAAAAAAAAAAAAAAAAGAGAACAGACCTGGAGTTTTGAGGTTACAAGTTTCTTTTTAAGGGACATTTTAAATTTTTCTTTCACTATAGCAGCATTTTTCAAATGGTACAGCTGGGTGTTCTAATGCATCCTGAAAGGTACCCTGGTTTGTACCAAGTTAGTAATTTATGAATTTTTTTTTTTTTTCTTATAACAATTATAAACTGATAAGACCTCATGATCTTGTAAAGTTAAAGACTAAATCTCATTCATAAGTCCTGAATTTTGAAACTTGGGAGGAACAATTTGTTTCAAGCAATAAAAATATATAAAAGTCCTTCAGCAACTACACTGAAATATCTAAACGCTTTTTTAAGTTAAGTGTAATTGAACTATTCCCTGGTTTCTTGAGTAATTTACAAAAATCATAAATATATAACATTTTCAATATTCTATAATATTGGAAACTGAAATTTCAAAAACCTACAAAAGAGTTACACACAAAGAATGAATTATTTATTCCACATGATACATTCTTCTACTAAAATGTAAAGTGCATCCCAAAGTTTTATTCTACAAGTGTGTTCTGAAGTAAAACATGTCGAAATAATGCTCTATAGTAATATTTAATGAAAGAAAATTTTTTACAATAAATGAATCCGTTTTCATCTCTCCTTTTGAGTAAATATAAAAAAGTATAAATGGATCCAAATATTAGAGAAAGTATAGGCTTGATAGATTAAATAGTGAAACAAAAAGTTTGACATTAGTTAGCATTGCAATCAGCAAAAGATAATTTACAAAAAAAAAAGAAAAAAACAAAAAACAGGCAGATTCATTCAAGAGCATCATTTTAATCCGAATTTGCAAAAAAGTAAAATAAAATAAGTTGCATCCAAAAAGATGGATCAACATACCTAATTTAACAGCTTAATCACTCAGTCCTGAAGGTTTGGAAGTCAAATGATGAAGTGCATATCTGGTGGCAGAATTTTAATATTACCAAATTTTGATGGATTCAAATTCTTTGATTTTCTTACAAATAATTTGCATACAATTTTCTAAACTTTATGAAAAAAAAAATAAAATAAAACTTTTTTTTTTTTAGTTTAATTAGATAAATGAATATTTAGTAAAACGTCCATGTTTAGTAAATAAAACAAAATGAATAAACTTGGAGTTTCACTAATGTGAGAATTTTTTTTTAAATAAATAAAGAAAAAATAAAGAAACTGATAAATTTATTTGAAAATAAATATTGTATAAAAACTGTCACTTTTTTATATTAGAAAAAAAAAAAAAAAAAAAAAGTTATGAGCAAATAAAGAGGGAGATTATGAATTGTTCTCGACAAGATTTAATAGCCAAAAAGGAATAAAATGTACCAATTGTTTTCATTAGTAAATATTGTGTGTGTGTGTGTGTATATATATATATATATATATGCATGCACGCATGCACACTAATAGAATTACCATAGACTTATTTTATTGTCTGCAGATATGACTAATATAAAGTGAATGGGGGGGGGGGTCTTACCTACAAAAATTTTAATTTCCATAATAGTTTAACAATACATTCAATATAAATACTAAGAAAAAATTTTAAAAATTCAAGTTAGTTACAATATTGATAGTCACAGCAAAGAGACTATATTTTTATTTTTTATAATTATAAAGAATCTGATGATAAAAAAATTCACAAAACGCTTATCAAGAATGGCACCTCATCTATTGAAGCAGCATTTGACAAAATAAGAATCAATTAAGTTTTAATAAATGGTAAAGAATAATAGCACCAAATTTGAAGGACAATGTTTCATTATTAGCATTATTTTTATTAACAAGATTAAAGCCTAAAAAAAAAAAAAAAAAAATCGCATCATTTTTTTTTTTTTTTTTAGGCTTTAATCTTGTTAATAAAAATACCCTCAGATTCAAAAATTACGGTATTTGTGTCACTTTAAAAAAAAAAAAAAAAAAAAACCATGATAAATTATTATATTAAAATTACAAATGGTCAATGTAAATCAAGTTCCCTGGAATATATATAATTTTTACACATACAGAAAAATAACAGACTTGCACGTCTTCCAGCAAGTTTGTTTTTTTTATGTCAGTAATTTCTGCTGTATTGAGTTATTTCCCTTGTAACCGCAATTTATTTGCTATCATTAAAAGACCCATATGTGAAAATCTAATAATAGTAAGGATTTAAAATATGTCATTAATTTTGAGGGCACAGATAGACAAGTATTATTTTTTTTTTTGTAACAATAAGAAAATCAATTCCTTTCACTTAATTTAACACAAGTAAAATAGAACAATGTTTTATGTATTGGCTATAAATTGCTCTCTCAATTGACACATAACAAAAACAAATCTTATTTACTTGGATTAGTCTGATTAAATTAGTATATAATAATAATAATAATTCTTCATCTTAAAAATTAAAAATCCAAATTTGCATAAAAAGATTAAAAATAAGAGGGCCACTTTGCAATGATATTGAAATAAAATTATTTTATGTAAAAGGATGAAGTCGTTTACACAAAGGTTACAATGTAAGCAATTAAAAGCAACTTTTTTTTTTGTTTGGTATGGAGAACACTTTTTGCTTGAAGAGCTGTGGAAAATTAAATTTGGTCAGTCATACGAAAAAAAAAAAAATTATATCAAAATTGCAAATAAAACTATTCAAAATTTACAATGATCTTTTATAAATTAAAAAAATATCAGTATATGTATCACTATGGAATAAAACAATCCTTTTCGTGTTGAAAGTTGAAGTAATTTTAAGCAAAAATATGTTCTCGAATAAAAAGTAGTCAAATATATATATTAGAATTCTAAGTATGAAGTTCTTTCTATAGTCCATCGCATTAATAAAATTTAATATTCCAATCAAAAGCATCCTTAGACTAAAAATTCACTTTCAAGATCTCTATTAAAAAAAAAATAAAAGAAAATTCTTGAAAGATTCACAAAAAGCTATTCTTAATAACTTCATTAAGATGTAGAACACTTATATAAATTTAAATTTATAAAACCTAAGTCACAGGCTGCATTAAGTTATTGGATAAACATCGTCATCATTAATATTATTATTACAGTGAGACCCGGATATAAGAGAGATTTTCTCTGGTCCCAAATTAGAGCCATACTTTCCTAAACAAAATAGACCAAACCCGGATATAAGAGACTTCTTCTCCGGTCCCGGCAACTCTTATATCCGGGTTACACTGTACTACTTTTTTTTTTTTTTTTTTTTTTTTTTTAAAAAACTAGTTTTTCCCTTTTTGTACTTGTTTAATGATCATAGAATTCCAAAACAATCTCAACATTGTGAAATTAAAAGTTCAGGACATTTCAATTCTAAATCAATAGTCAAAACTAGTCAATAAGTAAAAATTAGTCTAGTGTAGTTTAACCTAGTGCTACTCAAAGTAGTGGTCTGTAGACTGGTGCTAGTACACGAACTATCAGGTACCAGTTTGTGGCCAATGTCCAGGCCATGTTAAGGAATCATTTGTAATGATTAAGATCACATAATTTTTGTTTTTGTCTTAAACTGTTTATTTTTTTTTTTTTATGTTTTGATATTGAATTATTTTTTGCAAAATAAATGGAAGATTAAAAAAAAAAAAAGAAAAAAAAGTCAACTTTTATTATATTATATATATATATATATATATATATATATCTCACTTCCGGTATAAATTAATATTACAGGTACGTGACACACCGAGAAAAAAAAAAAAAAAAATGCCAATCTGACATATCAGATACTTTGAGAAGCACTGGTTTAACCCATTAAATTCAAAAGACAGGAATGTCACTGTGCTTCTATTACTAAACTATAGAACACAAAAATTACTGCCACAATTAATAAGTTAATTAAAATTCGAAGTTAACAAATTACTTTTTAAAAAAAAAATTGATTTTTCTTGTGATACAAGTGTAGACATATCCTTCAACAAAATATTTACTGTCAGTTTCAGACCTCAATGTTATTTTCAGACCAAGTATATACCATCTTCTTAAACACTTTTCTCCTATAAATATAGTAAATGTTAAACAATATATTTTCACAAGTTTTGTTAAATTGAGTCACACGCACACGGACACAAAATGATTATCATTGTCTTGATAAATCAAGATAGAATTACAGACAATAATATAAATTTAAAAATAACTGGTGTGAAGCAATGAAAAACTTCCAGTTACAACTGCTCTTTTGCCGACATTTTATTTTTCTCATTTGCTAATGACTCGTCATACCCAAAGAGATAAGTAAAATAACAAGAGATGAAAAAACTCACTAACAACTGAATATGCATGCCAACTTCTCTAAATCAATGCACTTGTAGTTCCTTTTGCTTCTGTAAACATTGAGTAATGACATTTATTAAAATGTGTGAACATTCTCTACATCAGACATGACCTTTTCTATGAACGTTTCAAGTAGTAAAACTATTTAATATGAAAAGAGACATTCACAGAAAGAAAAAAAAAAAAAAAAAAAAAAAAAAAAAAAAAAAACATATGTACCCATTTGCATACAAAACGTTTGCTATAAAAATGTAAATAAATTGCAGTTTGAAATTGCTGGAAAATTATTTATTCCATTAAGTGACAATGACTAAATGTTACTATATTTGTACTTGAGACAAAGTTATAAAATTCAATATCTACAGAAACTGCAATTTTGTGTGAATAATTGATATTGAGATAAGCAACACTCTAGAACATGTTAGTGCGTCATATATATATATATATATATATATATATATATCTACCAAGAATGATTGTCCACATGTGCTTCTTACAGAACGTAGACATAGTATGTCAAGCAGAGAAAAATCAAAAAGATAGTATTTATATATATATATATATATATATATATATATATATATATATATAGTATGCTATATTTATGTGTAAAGTGCTCAATATAAGGTATTGAGCATGTGTAAATATAAAAGTAGACAATATTGGAATGGTAACAGTGCAATTCATGCTTGAACACAATCTTCAGGCCTGAAGAAAAACTGTCGCCACTCAATATCTAGTGTGTGCCTATGTGGGGGGGGGATGTAGAAATGGTTTTAATGACCGCTTTAAAACTGCTTTAAGTAAAACTAAAATGATAACTTTTTGATTAAACCTTTTAATGACCGGATAAAAATATAATTTATTCTTCTCATTGCTTTAAATATTTTTTTTTTTATTCATTTTCTCCACTTGTTATAGTAATTACTCCAGTAAAGTTATTTGTGAATAACTTTAGACAATTTTTAGAACAATTTCACTTAAAGTACAAAAAGAATATTTACCAAAAAGGACAAATTTGTTTCATTCTAACTAAATCAAATGAAATATTAGCATTAAATGATCAGGTTATTTACAGTCTTAAAAGCACCCATCAAGAGAAAATTATTTTCTAAAAAAATTCCTACATGAAATATTTAAAATTAGACTGCAAAAATTTATATATATATATATATATATATATATATATATATATATATATATATATATATATAGATATATATATAGATGAGCATTTATAGTTCAATTTAAAATTCCTTCCATTTACATCTCACTACGGTTTTGATAATTGAAACAAGGGAGACTAATGTATTACGATTACCTCCCCTATAAGAAGACGCTGGCTTGACTTGCAAATTAAGAATTAGTTTATATGCTATAAGAATAAGTCAGATTTCTAAAGAAAATATTTTACTAATTTTTGGTTATTTTCATTTTACAAAAATTTTATACTTATTAATTTTCAATGTCATAAAACAAAATTAACTTTTTAAAATTTGTCAACAATTGAAATGTCAAGATTTATATACACGTTATGAAAATAGTAAATCAATCATTGAAACTTTTTAAATTTGCCAACAGAATGAATTGTTCAACCAGATTTAATTTTTCAATCTTAGATCAACTTAAACGGAAAAAAATTTTTTCTAAAAGTCTAGGAACAATTATTACATAAAAAGTAAAAAATATATATTTTCAGTTGTAAAGTTTAAAGAAAAACTCAAAGTGGAAAAAAAAATTCTTAACATTGGTTGAAATATGAAGTATCAAAATATTGTATTTATATAAATTTTGATGCTGAAACTTTTACAAGTATGTAAGCAACTCATGTATAGCAAAGAGGTTGCTTTAATGGAGGGAATCTGTAGGAGCTAGAAAGCAAAAAAAACTAAAATTTCATGAAAACATGAAGAGTTGGCAGATGGCCAGCAGAATTGATGATAAAAAGAGTATTGTGTTAAGATGACCAGAGGTGTGTGGGGCAGCATTGCAACCATCCTCGTCACAATAACAGGTTTCTGTGAAAACGCCAGCTTCATCCCATGACCAGCGACAACCCCAAGCAACACCTAGAAGAAAAGAAAAAAAAAAAAATTTTTTTTAAAGATGCACCATATGAAAACTTTAAATATTTTCTCGAAGAATTTCACTGTAGGGAATAAGTATTTTCTAAAAGGGCTGATAATGCTAAAACTGTTCTCACTAGCAAGGATATACAATGTTGCCAAGGGAAAAGAACTTCAAATATATCAGCACAGGAATAAAATATTTAATATATTTTACATTTTTTGTTGTAAGATTAATAACAACAATTTCATATTTCTTCAATCTAGCAAATGAAAAAAATTATTATTTGCACATATAATCTGATGCACCCCACTGAAAATAAAATAAAATTAATGTAGCCCACTTAATTTGATAAGACTTCCGAGTACATTCATGCATCTTCTATTGTGTGCCAATATGAAAAGACTGGGAATCCAACCCCATAACAGAGATGGCCATGGGCAGGAGAATAGAAGTCAGGTTGAGGCCAAGAATAATCTTGAGAGATCATTTTGAAGACGACAAGGATTGAGTATATCTTGGATTTATAATCAATTGAATTCCAAGGACAAGTCTGTTAGGATGATAGGAATTCTGTCAATGGATGCAGTTAAGATAGTGACCTCAGTGACATGTAGGAATAGCTGCTTGACCATGAGTGGGGGCGGGATTTCCATTGCACAACTTGGGAGGGTCAGGAATTATGAAAATCTTTATGTGCATCCTAAGTTTTAGTTAAAACCAAATTGGTACTAGACTAACAACTAAACACCCTTGAGGATCCCAGAATAGAAGAGATACGATTATAAATTATTAATTTGATAAAAAAAAAAAAAAAAAAAAAAAAAAAATGAAATAAAATCACTGAATCCCAAATTACTGTTTTTTTTATATATATATATATATATATATATATACACACACACACTATTTACATTATTTGTACTATTGTCCTCATCTTTGTCATCATATTTATTACATTTCAGCCATTGTAAACTCCTGCCTTCTTCAGGTAGTTGAAATGTCGAACTGAATTTTCACTCACTGGGGTAAACTGTTCTAGTTCCACATGCCATGTTTAATGGATGTCAGTTATCTCCTGTCAATTCCTCTCTCCAAGTTTTCCACTGCCTTAACCCATCCTTTGGGTCCTGTCACTGGATTTAACCAACACTTATCCACTGTGCCATGTATCCTTGAGGTCATCTGTGTATGAATTTCTGGGTATTATAAACAATGTCTTCAGCCATATTTTTTTTTTTTTTTAGTGCTCATATTGCATATATATATATATATATATATATATATATACACACACACACACACACAGCAATTAGATCTCTTTTTGATTCCCACTACATGTTGGCTGTAATAAAGTTTCTGCACCAGGGGGAGGGGCTCTGAGCATCATTCCAGTTCACAAAAAAAAAAAAAAAAAAAAAATATCCCCACAATAAAATACATTAGCCAATCATATAGGTTCCCATCAAAATGACCCTGGGGACCACCATATTTGCTTAAAAGAAAGCCTCTCGTCACCACCATGATCTCACCCGACTTGTCACATGTGGAATGCTGCCAAGAGGCTAGATTCAACACCACCAGGCTACTGATGCAACCAGTATGTTGATTTCTAACACCTCAAAGTGTTCACTGTCCAGCTCCAGGCCTCCCTAGTAGTCACCACATTCAACCAGGATTCAAAAGAGACATTCCATCTGATCAACGTTCCCCAACTACTCCAGGCCTCCATCATAACCACTGCTATAACCTCAGCAACCTACCCTGCCAATGATGCTACACTTGGCTTCACTAATCTACTCCATACCTATTCTCTGACAGCAACCATGACCTCAACCAACCACCCCAAGAAGTCATCTGCCGACAACACATAATTGCCTTCCTTATCAACTGCAACTAAAGAACGACACACGAACAATTTTACCACCTTTCAAACAATTATGTACATATTCCGAAATCTGATGAATACACACTGTTGAAATTTGAATCCTTGTTTGTTCCCTTCCTTTGCAAACAAATGCTCGTTATAACATCAGTAATTTTTCATAAATATTCCTTACCAAGTTCTATGTACGCGTTATATACCAGAAAACATACTACTTAAATACACTGGATTTTCAAAATGACAATCAAATAATGGAAATTATTTTAAAAAAATTGTGGTAAGAAAGATTAACTTATAGAAAAGTTAAAATTGGTAAAGCAATGGTTGACCAGCTAGTCTATCAATCGAAACATTTTTCTCAACTTATTTTTGCAAAAGACAACATAAAAGAAAGGTTGAAATGATTCAATTTCATAATGTCAAATGAAATCACTAGCCTATAAGACATTCCTGTAACATTTGAGCCCGTATTCTTTAAAACTTACATTTTCTCTCAATTCCTTTAATCAAATTGTTGCAAGTTCATAACACATAATTTATCTTGTAAAGACTGGTATATTAAAAAAAAAAAAAAAAAAAAAAAAAAAAAAAATTTAAAAAGGATGTTCAAATCAAGGTGTAGGCATTTACACTTTGACTTAACTATAAAAGGTGGCAAAACAGAGGAACCTTTTTTAATATAAATTTCTTAACCAGTTGGTCAATTAAAAAAAAAAAAAAAAAAAAAGAAAAAAAAAAAAAAAAAATAATGTAACAAATGACAGAAGGATCTCCTCAGTCAGCCTAGCATAGAAAAATACAATATGGGAGCCATTAATAAAGAAAGACAAATGACAGCGAGTCTACAACAGTAGCTGGAACAAAAAAAAAAAAAAAGAAAAGCTTCACTGTGTGCAGTCAGACATGATATGCAGTACTCTCATCAGCTGGCAAGTTAGGTTTAAGGCTCCAAGTTCTCCATGAAGAATTGTCCCACACAATAACCTAGTTGATTAAAGTGTTGGTTCATGAATTTGGTGACATAGTAATTGTGAGTTCAATCTCTGGGACAGGTAGTGTGGACTTGAATGCAGCGGAAATAGGGGCAAGCATTAACTAAACAGTACTAAATAAGAACTATGAGATATCCCTAGACATGGTCAGTGGAATGAGAACAGTCTACCCACCATAGATTAAATAAAGGAGTTTCCAGTTTGAAATTCCCTGTAGGTTTCCTGGATTGGCATGCACCTAATGAAGATCAGAGGGCACAATTGGCAAAATATTGTGATAACAAAGATGAGGAAATTAGTCCTAACGTAAATAATGAGGACTCATCCCAGAAATCCAGACAGAAATGGTCCGTTATTGTTTTAACTGAATCTATCTGTACTACCAGGAACAGGGATTGAAACCAAAATTATTAAGCCACTAAATACATTAAGCAAACCTTTAATCCTCTAGGCCCGGGGTTCTCAACCAATGGGGGTTGATTTCCCAGGGGGTGATCTCAGGGAGGTATGGGGATATTGACTTTTTCTTTTTTTTTTTTATTTAGAAAAGAATGAAAATTTTCAATAATATATATATTATTTGGAATGCACCTTTTAAGTTTGATAATCTTGGATAGAGGGTTGGACGACATTCAGATATAGGATAAAAAAAAGGTGCATTGGGCAAAAAAAAAGTTAAGAACCATTGGTCTAGGTCATTGTTCTGTGGGAAGAATGGCCAGAGTGCACAACAGCCAAATGTTTTGATCATAACAAAGATAAGGACATTAGTCAGACTGTAAATAGAGAACTCCTTATCCCAGAAATTCAGAGAGAAGGTACCTTGCATTTAAAAAAAAAAATTGTTTTTGTTTTACCTCCCATGTTTAGTGGATTTGGATGAATGTTTTAAGATGTCTGAAATTGTTACCCCCCCCCAAAAAAAAAACCTTAGATTTTCCTAAAAGTCAGTAAATCTGACATTTGGATATTTGATCAACAAATTTAAACCAAAATTGTCCTGACTCTTGTCATAAAAGATACAGAGAGTTGCAGTAACATTTGTCAAGAGAAGGCATTACAAATAGACCAGAAAGCAATGGAACAAGAGTAGAAAGCAATGGAACAAGCAGTATATTTACTTACAAATTAGAGGAGAGTTTTACAGATAAGTTTTCTTTTAAATTACTGCTCACCATAACTTATCTTGACCTTCTTACAATAAAACTTGGATCTTTAGTGACTAGCTTGGTCTATAATCAGAATCATACCAAAGTTAAGCAGCACTGAACATGATCAGTACTTGAATGAGTGACTGCTTTGGGATACCAATAACTTCTAGCCTTGTAATATAAACTTGGTAAAGGTTAGTAAATAAACAGACATTTGTCTCATATATATATATATATATATATATATATATTTTACACACACAAAACGCATTGCTCTTCAGTCATGAATTGAGCACTCTGGCTACTGATTTGGCATTTATATACATCAAGTATATAATACATTAAAAGATTCCCTTTCTCTGCCGTGCGCCATTGGCTTAGGGATAGAGTCTCCGACTGATGCCAAATCAGTAAAGTTTCGATCCTGTCTCGTCTTGAAGCAATCAGATGTCTAGCCACATTGATGAGCTGTGATACAGCGAAACAGGCTTGTATGTGGATTATATATATATATATATATATATATATATATATATATATATAAAAATGGACACAGTCCGACAATTATTTTAAGACATTTTATGTTTATATTCTTTTTATAGATACAAATATTTAAGTAAATTAATTTAAGACTTTTTGTAAAAAGAATGTATAAACATAAAAATGTCTTAAAATAATTGTCGGACTTTGTCCATTTCATAATGTGTGACGTCATTTGTTTACATTTGATACACCATGAGCAGATATGAATGTACATTAGAGATTCATGGATGATTGAAGTTTAAAAACAGTAAATTCGACCTTGCTAACTGAATGATCCTCTGTGGCTGAATCAGTTAAAAAAGGCATGTCAGGCTATATGACGGTTCCGTATAGGATACAGGTTCGATTCCTGTCAGAGGACAAATATTTTCTATGAAAATTTCTTGGACATTCAGGTGGTTAAATGTTATTAATACTGTTTATTATAAAACAGAGCATTTACTTAAATATTTGTATCTATAAAAAGAATGTATAAACATAAAAATGTCTTAAAATATATATGATATAATTATTTATTTAAAAAAAATTTATAACATAAATGTTATAAAATCACTACAAAAATAGCCATTTTGTTTCAACACACCCGGTGTCTTATCAAGTGATGATGTTGAATGTAAAATAAATGGTTTTAAAAGTTTCAAATTAATTAACGATCCTTCACAAGGGGAAAACATTGTTACAAAAGCTAGAATGACCAATCAAAATACAAGTATAGGAAAATTCAAAAAGCTTGACAATGAAGTCATGTTATAATAGCTATTCAGATCTTTAAAATATGGGTAATATTAAAAAAAGGAATTTATTCTAACCAATAATTAATTAAATTATATGATAAAATTTGATATTAAAATTAAAAACTGCCAATTTTAAAATCCAGATTTAATCACTATTAAGTTTAAAACTAAAATTACTGAGGAGAAAAGAAGAAATACATATGTTATTCAATTTATTTCCTCATTGAAATTACGTTAGAATAGACACTAATATGTCATCCAGTCCTCTGACAATATATGTATACATTTTAATCCCAAGTGTGTGAATGGGGCCCTAAACTCATGCATAAAACAACACAAACAAAATCAGATTATAATAATGCATAAGCACCCAGACATTATATATATATATATATATATATATATATATATATATATATATATATATATATATATATATATATATATATACACATACACACACAGTATATGAAATGAAATAGAATATTTGGATTTGGTAGGTAAGAGGTTATCTTATAAGTAAATAATCATTTACTCAAGCTCACCAAGTAGGTTATATGTTGCTTTTCACTATCTCTCTTGCCTTTAATCTGCCCTGTGAGTATGAGATTTTCCAAGCCCTCTTTCCTCATTATGTTATGTAGAAATCTCAGCTATCTCTTAAGTATAAGTTTCATTTTTGTTTTCTCTAAAATGGTCCATGGTATCATCAATATCCTTCAAGTATCACATTCCTGTTGCTTCATCTTGAAGAGATTATCCAGTATTCACTCGAATTATAAAATGACATATCATGCAACAGCACTTTTTATTTGTTTCTAATATTTTTTTTTTTATTTCTTAATATTCTCCTTATATTGATCCAAACTGATAAATGTTTGGTTTGGGTTTATTTTGTTTTACAACATAACACCTCAATGGGTTATTTAATGCCAACAATATTTTTTAGAATAGATTTGTATGAATAGAATATGTATTCTTTGGAAGAAATCCCCTTGTAGATAAGGTTTCATCAAGTCTGTCATTCTAGTGTGGGGGCAATGCGTGAAATAAGACAGTACTACTATTTCCTTTCAAGATTTTCAGGAAGCCAATTTCCATTTTCCTAGTTTGGGCTGAATTGTTAAGAGTTTACGGTGCGAGTTATTTTCACAGCACTTCTGCCATTTCTTCTGAATATTTTTTGGTAGATATCAATTGTGTACAAAGAATGAAAGCAGAGAATATTTGCTGGTCTTTAAGATGAAACACTAAGCTGTACAACAACTCCAGCCTTCAGTGATTGGCTTTCTATGCATAATACTTATATACTAGAGGCAATATAATATCTTGAGACAATCGATTTTTATTTGAGCTGTAGAGTGGGACATACTTTTATTGGCTGGAAAATACTGGAGATAATGATTTTTTTTTTTAAACTCCTGAAATCAAATAACATTTATGATTATACTGGTAGGGGGAGCAAAAGTTTCTAAACTTGTTTTTAATAGGTGGGTGGCATTTGAACAGGTTATTTTATTTCATAGATGAAACACACATATATATATATATATATATATATATATATATAGGTGGATTAAGTTTATGCGACAGTCAATCTCCTGAACTTTAAAATAGTCACAAATTCAATGTAATGAAATGTATAATAATTATTAATTATCTAATACTGCCAATCAAGATAAAAAATGTAGAAAGGATTATCTCATTGGAGAAAAAAAAGTAATTGATTTAACAATTAAAAAAGCAAGTTTTCACTAACAACATTCATACAGAGGGTGACAATATGAAAGTTTTTCATACTTTTGTTCCATTTTACTAAAAAAAAAAAAAAAAAAAAATTTTCAATAAAAAGATTTAGATTACCTGAAAGTGTTCGACTTGCACATCTTCGAGTGATTTTAATCCAGCCATTCCCTGTAATGAAAGAGAAGGAACAAGAAAAAAAAAGAAAAGAAAAGTTATTTCTGATTTTTTAAAATTCTTTTGGCCATATTTAATGGCATCAGTTCCTGCACCATTCGTACATTCTTGATTGATAGATTCATTATTTATGGATTATCAACCTTTTGCAGGTTTAAATAACCTGCAAAAAGGTTGATAATCCATAAGCCAGAAAAGATTTTAGATTGTAATTTTTTTTTTTTTTTTTGGGAGATTAGTGTTACAAGTCTTACTAATTAACTCATAGCTGAGGGGAGAAGAGGCGAATTCATGCCTTTCCCAAGGGTATTGCATGTAAGTTAATATAACAAACCCAACTGAAATTGGAACTTGGCTCTGATTAAGAATTCCAAGCCATTATCTATTACACCACCCGCAAGCTTACAGCACCTGGTATTCCCAAACATTCACTCATCTAGGTATTGATCAGGCTCAACATTGCTTAACTTCAGTGATTGTATGGGGAACTGGTGTTTCAATGTGATGTGGTCATAAGCATTTTACTACATTCTGTCTACTGTGGTTAAGGCTTATCTTAAAGAGCCTAGCATTTACATTGTTAGATTGCCACCTCCTGAAAATAATCACAGGTGGTGCAATATTGGAAAGGCTTTTCCTCTAACTTTTAGAGCAGCAACACAAGTTTCCTTTCACTTTGACAGACACGAGGCATGCAAATACTTCAGAAAAATCAAACTAAAGATTGTATTGAACTGTTCATAAATTTTTTTTCTTTATCTTTCAGTAAATATGTCTTAATACATTTATTAACTCTTGTTTGAGGTCCATGTTTTTTTTTGTTTTTTTTACCTGGACTCATATGAGTTTGCAATGTATTATTATTTGCAGGATAAATGTACCAGAAGGCATGATAATACTTTCCATTCCTGCAACAACAAAGAACACAATGTTTTATTAAGTAATAGGAGAGATAAGTTAGATTTTGTTTAATGGTGTGTCAACCTAGGTGGGTAATTTCCTGGCATAATCCAAAAAAGAACTGCATTCAAATTATGTTCGCTTATCATCTGGTTCACACTCCTCTCTTGTCTTTTGAACAGGAGTAGATACTTATCCCTTGTTTAGGATCAGATTTCCAGTTTCTTCTAAAGTCTACTTCAACTCTATACTTCTAATGTCTCCTCCCCTGTCTTTTAAACAGGAATAGAGGTTTATCCCTTGTATTCTGTTTAGGATTGGGTTTCCGGTTTCTTTTAAAGAACCCTTGCATCTTAGTGGCATTATTACCTTGCTTGGGGCAAATGGATTTAAAAAATATATAAATAAAAAAGCTTTATATTAAAAACCAAAACAAAATTAAAGCTTTTGGTTTCCCCCCCTCATTTTTTGAGAAGTCATTGCATGGCATATATTGAAAAATATTTATGCCTACTACTTATTACCAATATACCAGATAGGTTAATGAGAGATGCTGATGTGTGCATCCTGTGTACCTAATGCATAAAAATCTTAAGATGCAGTAACTTACCTATATGTGCATCCCAAGGACACAACTAAAGTTTTCCCCATGATAAGAAATACATTGCTCATATTCTTTCAAATTCTATTTACTAGTTTTTTTACTTACATTTTCCTTCTTTCATTAGCTGGTGGAGTGTGTGGGTAACATGAAATAGGCATCAATGTCACCTTAACAGAAATTTTTTTTTTTTTTATTTATTTTTTTTTTTTTTTTTTTAATTTATTTGACACACCTGATCTCAGAGGTTTTCCAACTATTGCTTTAAATATTGTTTTAGTTTTAAATTTATTGATTCTATGGAGGAGGAGGGGAAAAAACAAAAACGTTCTGTCAATATAAAAACTGTTCCGTCATAATTCTCAAAGAAAAAAAAAAAAAAAAAAAAAAAAAGTTTCTTAATTGAACTGAGATTATAAATACTGTTTTCGTTTTGAATTTATTAAAAAAAAAAAAAAAAAAAAAAAAAAAATTTGTATCCCTGCAGTTGAACACTAAAATTTAGTTGGGATTACTCAGGGATGCTTCTAAACCATCACCTGTATGTCTTGGAGATTCATTATATTAAAATGAACATATCAGCATCACTGGCTAATAAATGAATATTTTTCATTTGACATTCTTCTATCAATTTAAATGATGGAATCAAATGTATTATAAGAAAAGGCATGACTTGTTCAAGGTCCAGATAAGATAGTTTACAGTAATTCACTCTGGGATTTAGTGAAAAAGAAAATCCTAGAACTTTGTCCATGGAGAAAAAGATGAATGAATAAAGACTGCTTCTACAAATTGCACTAAAGAGGATGTATGCAAAAATAAGGAAAATTCTGCTCTAAAAATAAAGAGCGCACACACAAAATTCCCAGGATAAATGATTAACATAACCTAAGAATCTTAGACAATTCTTAAGAGTCCCACTTTTCTAAAATTTTGGGAACAGACATTTCTTTGCAAACATTGACACTCATCCCTGCAATAAGATGTAATGTCAAAATGAAAGTTTTGACCATGATGTCACTTGAAAAAAAAAAAAAAAAAAAAAAAAAAAAACTACCTTCACTCTTCAGCAATGTTTGTTTTAAAAATCAATTGGAATAAAACCTAAACATATGATGAAAGTGAATTTATACTTTTTTTTTTGTTCTTGAGAATTTACAAAAATATTAAACACTATGAGATTATTTACAAAAATAATTTTATATGTACAACATTCTAAAAACTATACAATTAGAAGTAATGCAATATTTAGAATTTACCAATTTATAAAGAAATAAATGTAAAAACAATTTTTTATTAATAAATTTATGAACATTTACTAAATTGTTAAAATGTGAACTATAAGGAAATGCTTATTTACGACTTTAAAGTTTGAATCAATTGGCAATTAGCCAATGTTTTGCCAACCATTCTAATAATACAAATAGTGTAAATATACAATTTAATAAATAAATAGTGTTTATTGTTTTTGTTGTGAATTCTCAAGAACAAAGCAAATCTATAAAATCACTTTTATCTTTAGATTTTATTCCAATTCTAATCTTCCCTTTTAAAAATAAGCATTGCTGAAGAGTGAAGGTACTTCAGTAGTTTTTCCCATTACACTGCTTTTTTAAGTGTCATTATGACACTACATTTTATTGTAGGGCACAAGGGTCCATGTTTGCCCCCCCCCCAAAAAAAAATATCTGGGAAAAACCAGACCTTTTGATACTGTCTTATTGCAGGCACAAAAGTCCATGTGAAATAAAAGAAAATTCTGTATCTCAGAAATTCAAATGAAGAAATTTTAAATTAGGGATTATTGCTGCCCATAAATACAAAGAGCTGAAATTTTAGGGCCCACATAATGAGAAAAGTAGGCTTGGATAATTTAACACTCAAAAGTTATATCAAAAGTAGTAAGTAATTGACACGATAAGTTGGCGTGAATGGATGAAAGAACAAGTACAATCATAAAGGAGGAAATATTACTGAAATCAACAAAAAGGAAGCTGTGGAGAACCATGATCGCCTGAGAGATATAAAATTAAATTTTACAAAAGTTAACATTAAAGAATGTTAATATGTAAATTATCATTTTAATAAGAAAAATATTTTTAATTAAAATTTAGTAATTGCATTGTTATTAAATCTAAATGATTACTACAGAGAAAAAATAAAATAGGTTGTGAAAGAGAAAGGTTTCAGTAAACAAAACATAAAATTGTTTTTCCGTTTTCCTGTATATAATGCAATCTCAATATAGAAAAAAAAAAAAACAAAAAAAAAAAACAAACCCAAATTCCTTTTAATATTTCCATTTCTGCTAAAAGCCTAAATCGTTGGCTTCCCGCCAAAATATCAACCTCAGCAGTACCACCAATTTTATGATTGGCTGTGTTTGCAGCAACATTCTACAATATATGGAGCCAAGATTGAAAGCTAATGGCCCATATATTCTCTTTATAGCCAATTCCAAATATTAGGTTGGTGCAAAAATAATATTGTTTTTTGACATATTTTTTAACGTCAAAAAACGATATTATTTTCGCACCAACCTAATACATAACCAAAAGGTCAGCTGCTAATCTCATGAGGCAGACCAGAAACAACTACAGAGTGGAAAGACTGGGGAAGCAAAGAAGTTAGCACATAAAACTTGTACATCTATTTCATATCCAATCTTTTCTCATATCTTTGTCATTTAGGAAAATAGCCTAAATATACCATCTCTGTTATAGTTGTCATCTTAATTGTTGTGTACTCAATTTCTCCTTGTACTTGCTTAAAAGTACATCATTACCAGAATATTATAACTCAAATTTGAAATTACAACAGGAAGTTGTCACCCATGATGATCAACTCTTAATTCTTTCAATTTGAGATTTTTTTCAATATATCTTTTATTGGGTTATGGGGGTGTATTGTCAGTGGTAGTAACTTTGCAACAAAGTGGTTGACCCTGCTTTACTCAGGTGAATTGAAATGCGGAACTGTACTAGTCCAACGTCTACATCCAACTCTCACACATATGGCTCCAAGAACTCGCATGAGCACTGTAACTGCTACACCCTGTGTCAACAGCATCAACCTTCTGGCTAAACAGTGTGGAAGTAATCAGAAGGGTTTCTTGATTGGACCAGTGAAGAACACCCCCCTGTGTTGTAGCATACCTATGGACAATAATGGGTAGGTCCCCTTTCACATAAATACAATAGTAAATACTGTATGTTGGTCTGCAGTTGGAGATTTGTCTCCAGCTGTGCTGGTCAAACTGCCTCTGAGCAGAGAAGATCCCCAGATGAAGCTATGTCAAAGGGCAGAGTCATGTCAGGGGAAACAGCTACCCAACCCCATTTTATACAAGGAATTTTTTGGCCAAGCCTATGGGCTTTGATATCCCACATTAAATTCGGCCTTGTGCCACATCTGACTGCATTGTTCAACTGGTAGATATCCTGCAATTGGAGATTCATTGTGGAATTCACTTGACTCACTTTTAGCAGTTGGGTACTATGCGCCGCTGGTGAATCTTATGCGTTGTTCTTGTCCTAAGTATTATTGTTCATTACTAATCTTTGTGTGATTATTCTATTCAGTAATCTTCCCTAGGTTACAACACCTTGTTAAATAATAGTTTAGCAGATTATTATTTTTTTAGAGGAAGTGTATCTCTGCTCCAACTTCCTAAGGTTGACCATGGGGTCAGATGGAAGCCATAATGTGGGAAGTTAATTTTGATTGACTGAGCTAATGTGGGAAAGAAGATAGGAGAGAGGTTTCAGGGGGTCAAGTCTCAACTGTCAAGCAATGTAAATGTTCTCTTTCATGTCTGAAACGGCTCCCCAGTGAGGGAGAATGACCCCCATTTGATAGCACATGTCAGAATTAACAAAATAGTTAAGTAAACCTTCTGTGTTGAAGTTCTTTTATCTCTGAACCAAAACATCTAGCAAACATGGGCTAAGAGAATATATACAACACAAGAGACCTTACAATGTATTTTCTAACACTTTTTTTCTCTTTTTCTTTTAAAAGAGGGGAACAAGTTTGAGATCATTAACAATTGGTATTAATAAAAAAAAAACAAAAAAAAAAACGTTTTCTTGGGACATTGCTACACTTTTAGGTCCCACAGGGTTAAACCAATATCAATGAACTAAATTTGATTTCCATTTCGAATGGTTCATATCCCCTTTTACACTAATGCCCTTGTAAAAGGCATGAATTTCATTCCCCTCTCACCTGGATAAAGCCTTTTGTTATAAGCTTTCTACAATGACAGACTTTGCAAATAGGTTGTGGATTTTCCCTTAATCAGGGGACTATAAAAACTGGTATGTCCAGCAGGGTAATATTTGAGGACAAGATGAGCAGTGCCAAGTAATTCTTTTTACCCACTGAAATTCGATGAAAGTCCAACTTCACAATCCAGCAAATAAAATAAAGAATCCCTCAATTGGAACTTTGACATGTCACATGTTATGCCCACCAAGAGAGTCTCAGCAGTTCTGGTAACGGATCAGGTGAAAATCCCACACAATGTCCACACAATACATTTATGACAATATTTTTGCTAAAACTGAATTTGGACAAACCAAATGGTAAGGAGATAATGTTTGGGGGGGGGGGAGGGAAGATAATAAAAGACATTTGATTGGTATGTTAGTCAAATTTTCTTGTTTCAGGCTTTTAGATTAAATATTTTACAGAATTTCATCAATTATTGTCATACAACATGTGAGTATATGAGATGTAACCAAAACGTTTAAAAAGCAGTTCTGGTGAGGTTGATATTGGCAGGAAGCCAACGATTTAGGCTTTTAGCAGAAATGGAAATATTAAAAGGAATTTGGGTTTGTTTTTGTTTTTTCTATATTGAGATTGCATTATATACAGGAAAACGGAAAAACAATTTTATGTTTTGTTTACTGAAACCTTTCTCTTTCACAATTTATTTTATTTTTTCTCTGTAGTAATCATTTAGATTTAATTCTAAACAATGCAATTACTAAATTTTAATTAAAAATATTTTTCTTATTAAAATGATAATTTACATATTAACATTCTTTAATGTTAACTTTTGTAAAATTTAATTTTATATCTCTCAGGCGATCATGGTTCTCCACAGCTTCCTTTTTGTTGATTTCAGTAATATTTCCTCCTTTATGATTGTACTTGTTCTTTCATCCATTCACGCCAACTTATCGTGTCAATTACTTACTACTTTTGATATAACTTTTGAGTGTTAAATTATCCAAGCCTACTTTTCTCATTATGTGGGCCCTAAAATTTCAGCTCTTTGTATTCATGGGCAGCAATAATCCCTAATTTTCTTAAAATTTCTTCATTTGAATTTCTGAGATACAGAATTTTCTTTTATTTCACATGGACTTTTGTGCCTGCAATAAGACAGTATCAAAAGGTCTGGTTTTTCCCAGATATTTTTTTGGCAAACACACCTCCCCCATAAATTTCTTATATCTATAAAAGAAATTTATGGGGGAGGTGTGTTTTCTTCCTTGTTATTTTTTTTTTTTTTTTTTTTTGCAATATATCAACATCTCTATGGGTTATTTAATTCCAAAATAGAAATAATTTGTATACAATTTTTTTTTCTTTTTTTTGGAGATAAAAGTTATCTTACTAATTAACCCGTAGCTGGAGGGGAGAAGAGGTAGATTCATACCGTTACCAACGATATTTGCACAGAAGGGAATATAATTAACCCAACTGGAATCAGAACTCAGCCCTCCAATTAACACTTCCAAACTATTATCCATTACACCACCCACACATCAAGATTACAGCACCTGGTACTCCAAAGCTCTCACCCATCTAGGTACTGACCAGGATCGATGTTGCTTAACTCTGCTAATGACTTTCATCAGCAGAGTCATAAAAGATAAAATAAACAAAATGGTCCAAGTAGACACATGAGATTGCATGTCTTTTTTTAATAAGTAGACAGCTCGGCATTCACGATGTTTGATAATTTCAACCAACTCTGGTGAAGATGAGAAAGGAAGAAAAAAAAAAATAAATAAAATAAATAAATATATCAATCACTGGGAAAAGTTTTGATAAAGAACAAGCACTGCTCAGATCAATAATTACAATGTGATTGAGTAGATCTCATTAAATTTGTCATCCCCTTTACTGCCCACCAATATACAGTGGAAGGATTTTAGGATATATGTGAAATGGCTGGCAACACATGGGAAATTCTGAGTAATTGACCAGTTTCCTGAACTTGAGGATAGTACTTTTAATGATGTATGCAAATCTTGTTTATTTTTCTTAAAAATTTTGAAATGGAAAAACAAAAGAATTCTACTTACAACCAGGACTTTCTTGCCTTTTTGTCATGCAAAATTGGCCAGGTACGTTGGCTTCAAAACTATCGCAGTTTACTAAGGCATTGATTTTGGTATCAAACTTTTCGTCAGAAGGGCATGAAATGTCTTCATTGCTGTCACACTGGTAACATTGGATGGATAAACCTGAAGAAACATTAATTAAAATAATTAGAAATTGGGTCAACATTTGGTAAAATTTTACAGAAGATAAATCATTCAAAGATGAATTTTGTTTTAACAAATTTGACATGAAAGAATTAGAGCACAAAATACAAAGGTTTCCCCACATCTCTGAAAGAAGAGCATTCTAAAATCTTTAAGCTGAAATGAAATAACAAAAAAAAAACAAAAAAAAAAAAACAAAAAAACAAAAAACAAAAGGCAATTATTAATTTATATGGGAATATTTTTGAGCCTCTCCAAATATAAATTAATGACCTTGCATAAGATTTGATTTGACAGTGCTGCAAGAAATGTCAAAAAGTACAACTATAATTTTGAAAGGGCAGGTTCATAGGATGTTTTGAATGCTTACAAAGAACTGTACGACAGAGAAATGCTAGAGGTTAAGCTGTCAATTCTATACTCAGGTTTCAAGTCAACATTAGTGAAAAAACCCAGAGTATATTCCTACAAGATGATGCTCCTTGACATTTTAATATCACCTCTTTCTGAAAAAAAAAAAAAAAAAAAAAAAAAAAAAAAAGTTGCATTTAGTTTATTTGCCTAATAAAACCAGACATCAGCAAAACAAATTATCAATATTCTTAATAACGATTGATTTTATATGCTAAAATTCATATAATATATATATATATATATATATATATATATATATATATATATACACACACACTTAATAAAGAGGTCAGCATGTCAAACAAACCCCACACCTCCCAGTCTTTATTTTATGTCTCTTTATTAAGATGGATGTAAATAGATCTATCTTTTTTTCTTTTCCTAAATTTGTTTGCACGCCTTTTGTTTGCCACACCTTCAATTACCTTTTCCCAAACGTGAGAGATATCTCCTTTGACACCCCCCCATCCCAGCCACCAATTTAAACCTGCCTCCTCAAACATGTGCACATAACTTAAAAATACCGAATTCTTTTTATACCTGGAATATTTGTCACTTATTTGTATGAAAATATTGATCTGAGGAATTAGAATTGAATTTTGATTCTAAGGAAATCGATTATAATCATTATGAACCTTAAAGTTGTCCGTTTCTTAATATAATTAATATCTGCTCTGTTTTTAGATTGAGCTCTCTAGATTATGTCCTCCCATACAGATTACCAAACACACACACATATATATATATATATATATATATATATATATATATATATAATTTCACCTCAAGCAAGGCAATAATGCCACTAAGGTGCAAGGTGTTACTGCAAGTGAAAGAAAATGAGAAAATGTTAGGACAACAAAAGAACAGGTATCAAAGGGATGGCAATTTACAATTCATTTAAGTTTTGGAATATGAGGGGGGAAGAGGTTCAAGTGATAAATACAAGGGGGAGAGATATCAATTCCAGTATGTAGAGAGAAGTTGGATTGAGAAGAGTTGTTAATATTCAATGATTAAATGTTTCTGTCTCTTCTATCATCTCTGCTGCTGCCTCATCCAGTCATACCTTTTTACAAATTCAGCAATTTTGCTCCCCACCCCACACTCACTCTTCTTTCTTTTGTCTCTAAGACTTTCAAAAGAGTTGTTAATATCCAAATAATATTGAGGGTAATAATTAAGATTAAATATTATGAATTTTGTCTTCACTATGTTTTACCTGGTTCATTTGCCAGTTCTATTCAGTGGGTATTTTTGTTTGGTGTGCATTTGTTATGGTTTATTATTACCAGTGCTATATTGCTGAATATTGTTAACAGACTGTGAATTGAGCAAGTCATGTGATTGTGCTGCCCAAAAATTCACTTTTTAAAAAAGTCTGGCAAAGATCTTGTTCATTTTAAAATTCAAGATTTTCATTTTAAGGTGAAATGTTGATAAAAATTCTAAAAAACATTTTCAAGAGAGAAAATATTTAAGTATTAAATCTTTTGTATTTTTTGTGGACCCATTAAGTTTTATTTTATAAGCAGAGAAAAAAAATCCATATTTTCTATTTAAAGACATTTATGGATTAAATTTTCAATTTTCATCTTGTGTTTGTTCAAAATTCAATAAATTTGTTTCAAGATTTGTCCTATCCAGATTTTTGTCTTCCCCTTGAGGACATAGATGTGCAAATGGTGTAACCGATAGTGAATCAGAACAAGAAATCTATTGCTGTTGCTACGATCAGTTGACAGTCTTTTCTTTACCCCAACAGAAATTGAAGAGAGGAGTTCAAATTCCAGTCGGGTTTGTTGCATTCACTTATGTGCAAATACCATGGCGTTCTATACTCTAATAGAGAATGCCATGGCAAATACCCTTGGGAAAGATACAAATTCATCACCTCCTCCCATCTATGGGTTAAATAGTAGGACTTGTATATCATAAAAATCATTATTTTCAAAAAAAAAAAAAAAAAAAAAAAAAAAAAAAAAAGTTTATGCAATATTCACCCCCCCCCAAAAAAAAATAAATAAAAGAAAAAAAAAAATAAATAAAGAATTATTCTTACAATCCAAAAATGTTTCAACTTCAAATAACCCATAAGGAGTTAATTAAAAAAAAAAAAACAAAAAAAAAAGAAACGCATCAATCAATCCATCCCCTTGAGAACAAAGTCTGATTTATTCAGAAAGTCAACAATTCTGTTCAGTATTTATACAAAGTTACAATAGCCATTCCCACTTTGTTGAAGGGTTCGTTGTTTTTTTTTTATTGTCAAGTGATAGAAAATTAATTAAAACTAGTGAATAAACTGTTTCTAATAATTACTTTTATACAATGAGTAACACACATTTGAATTAATGTTAAATGCTAATATAAAACGGTCAACTTCCCTAGAGAAAAATCAATCTTAACTCATAAGCCTGCTTAGTAGGTTACATTTACAGTTGGTGCCAAAGAAAAATATTTATCCACACACCTACTTGAACAAAATATGAAACAAAGCCAGATTTAAAATCAGTATCTCTTTCTCATAATGGCCCGCTCGATATTTAAGAGGGTGGTATACCAATTCTCTTGCACCTATTAAGCATTGTACTATAAATAAATATAATTAGGTTAGTTTAGCAGTAGAGACATTTTAGTAGAGAATACCGACACTGGGCAGATTGCTCCATGGAATATTATGTCGATCTTTTAATTCTGTCTTTCCTTAATATCTGAAAACAAGATCCATTTTCTTTTTTATGACAAGTCAGATTTTAGGATAAAGGTCTTGGCAGAACAAATTCCTCTTTCCATATTTGTTAAGACATCAACCAATGCGATGTTCAGATAGGACTTTTGTTGATAAACCTTGTTTTGAACCTGATTATAGTGCTGCTGTCTGGCTAAGGGTTAAAAAAAAAAATAAAAATAAATAAAAATAAATAAAAAACAGACAGACACATTCTGGAAAACAAGGATTGGGAAGAAAATTCATCCTCTAGATTATTTTCCAGTCAATTATTTTACACTGGTGTACTGGAGGATGTTCCAACACTGCCAAGACTGAAAACTAGAGGGACTTAATGCCTTCACAGTACAAGATTTAGCAACAGCAATCAACATTTCCAGCATGAAGAGAACTTTAGGCTTCAAGATACCAAATGACCAACCAATGACTGGGTGGGGGTGGGATTAATATATGAAATCTCAATACAAACAATTTTGAATATGTAAGACAAACACAGCAAGTTTTCTACTTGATGCTATAAGAGAATTTGCTTACTGAATCCATAATTTCACAAGGCTGTACCAATTTCAAGTTTACCAAAACTTCATTCAGCTTTTTGCATTCAAAAACAGATGGTTCTGTAACTGTTCACCTATAACACCTGACTGGTCAGAAGATTAACAATACTTCAAACATTTGCCTCTTTCAAGAACTTTTAAACTTTCAAATAGACATTTTCTCTACCTAGCTTAATTTTTTTTATCAGGTGCTGAAAAGAATATTTTGAACAAGTGTTTACAGCCTTCTTCCTTTCAGATAAATTATTGTAAATAAAAATTTTTTCTGTTTCAATTCCATACTAAGGTTGTTTTTTTTTGTTTTTTTTTTTTGTTGTTTTTTTTATTGTGTACCTAATAAGTTCATTTTTTTTTTTGTGGGAAGAGTATGGAAAATCTGAAGTGTGCCTGGAAAGAATCCAGCCATTTAAGATTTAGCACTCTGCATCATTTAGAAATATTACTTTCCCTTTCAAAGAAAAGTACAATAGATATCAGTTGATCGTGGGCTTAGAGACCAAGATTGTAGTTATCAGGGAAGCATTCTCTTTGGAGTTTGTTCCAAAAAGTAACAGTATTCTGGGGGAATAAACTATCTGAAAGGAACTTGCTTTTCATGAAAAGCAACACAAAGGTTTGTCACCATGAACATGGCACAGCTGTGTAGAACTAAAGAATGCAACTTGTTCAAACATCTGCCATAGTAACAGCAATAGAGTAGTGAAAAGCTTGCAACATTTCATCTGTGAGAAAAGTTTGCAGGGTGGAGAATAATTACTCACAAAGCAGTGTAAATGAGGCTGGACAGAGCAGTTTGTGAAGGACCAGAACAGATATGACAGTAATATTTAATTCTTGGTCTAATTGGACTCTTGCAAAGAGACAGCATGGCAGAAAGAGTCAGGTATTTTCTGGGACCTGACAATAATCCAACCATTCTTCCAGCATCTTTTGTGATGGCACCAAATATGTGCATTCCATTTGAGATCTGGACTGAGAATTAGACCCAGTAGGTGTTTGAGGTAAGGAGCCTCATTGAGGACATATCAAGAAAATTGTTTGAAAAAAAATCGTTGGAAAACAATTATTCAAACTGTAAATTGTTTAAAGGAAAATTAATCGAAAGGACAATTATACTAAATGATAATTATTCAAAATGCCAGTTGAGACAATAGCTTCGTCCACCGCTAGGAAAGTTGGCTTCCTGTGCCACACCAGTAAATTTTTCTCGCCAGAGTCGATCCTTCAAATCTACAAATCAACCATTTGCCCTTGCATGGAGTATTGCTACCATATATGGTCTAATTTCCTCAAGGTCCTTCATAAAATCCAAAGACGGATATGCAATGTAATTGGCCCTGATCTGGCATCTCGTCTGCAGCCGCTCTCTCAGACATGCCGTTGCCTCCCTCTGTCTTTTTTACAAATACTTTCACGGTAACTGCTCTGATGAGCTGCTTTCACTGGTTCCCAAACTTCATGAATTTAAGCATTCAACTAGGCTGGCATCTCGCTCACACCCTTTCACTATCAAAACTGTTAAATGTAGCCATCTCTTCTACTCCAATAGCTTTATGTCTCACTTCTTGCCATTTCTTGTTTCCCAAGAGCTATAATCTCCAACTATTTAAATGTAATGTAAATCAACGTCTCCAGATGCCCTGATCTATCCCCTAACCTTCTCTTCATCCTTTCCTCTATCACTCCTTTGTTCTTGCTCCAACTCTCTGTAACCCCTTGCATGCTAGTGGCTTCCTGCCCTGCTTGGGGTTGAATGCTTAGGAAAAAAAAAAAAAAAAAAAAAAAAAAAAATTACATATGTGGTCTCGATTTGAGAGAGCAATGCTGCTTTACTTAAAACTAATAATGCCCTTGAAGGATGGCATAGGGCCTCTTTGCAACAACTGTCATCCCACAAAATGGAAATTCTTAGATGCTCTTACAGGACTTGTGAGAAATTCATATTGCAAAAGTAAGAGCAGGTTGCCAAAATATCAAGAGCACCAAGAAATACTGCAACGTAAATGGAAACCTTAAAAACCCTTTAACGAGTACTCTTCAGTAGTTGACTACTTGTGGGCAGTATTATACAACTTAAGGTTATAAGGATCTTTTCTTACTAAATGGTTTTATTAACAGTATTTGTATTTGGAATAATTATCATTTGCTTATTTTCTCTTAATTTTTACATTTTATTGCAATAAAGAATTTTGCATTTCGAATAATTATTTTTTTAGTATAATTGTCCTTTTGAGCAATTTTCATTCAAACAATTTGCAATTCGAATAAATGTTTTTCAAATAATTTTCTTTGAAACCATGTTCACATAATCCTTTTAGGATATGACCACTCATCAGGACTGGTGCAAGTTTAAGGTCTGCTTGATAAATGTTACAAGTTTTAGTTTTGGATATATTGAATGATATCAGCTGGCCTTTTCTCCAGTGAGCTGCAAAAGTTAGGTCAGAGGAGAGATCAGCTGCCAGGCACTGGTCATCAAGATATTTGGAGGTGTAGCCATACACTGTGGTATCATCTGCATATATATATTTACTAAAGATCAGAGAATGTTTGTGAGCAGATCATTGATATAGAACAGAAAGGTAGTTATAACAGCTTACCAAACCTTTGCAGGTTAAAGCCAGAAAATATATTTAGACTGTAAGAATTGGGGGGAGGGGATAATGATTTTTTATTTATACAACTAATTAACCCATACCTTTCCTAAGAGTATTTGCTAGTAAGTGAATATAACAAACCCAAATGGAATTGGAACCGATTTCTCATTCTAAGCTGTTATCCATTAGACATCCAAGCTTACAGCACCTCGTATTCCCATGTGGTCACCCATATATGTACTGACCAGGCTCAACATTACTTAACTTCAGTGGTCATATGGAAACCAGTGTTTCAACAAATAGCTGTAAGCCCTTGTAGTGATCAGAGAAGCATCTTCTTCGGAGTTGGTTCCACAAAGCAACAGTTCATAGAAAGAAGCTACTCAAGTGGAACTTATATCTCACAAATGCAATATGAAGAGGATGAGAGTGGTCCCTGGAATTGCAGGTCTTAACCATGAAAGTTGAAATGTAGTTTGTCTGAACACTTTCCAAAGGAAATAGTGATAATTCCATGGAAGTAGTTTTATATTAAAATAAAAAAGAAACAATGAGTGAACTCATTACTTTTTATTTTAGTGGCATCAAATCTATTTTTATTTTACAAATTCAATAAAGAAAACAAATTCACTTCTATAATGCAGAGGATAAAATAACCAAATAAATAATAGTAAAAGAAAGGTTGGAGGAAGTTTGAAAAACCATAATTAAGAGTTAGACAATGAAATCAGGCATGACAGGTATATGGAGCAAGAAGAATAAGAAAAAAAAAAAAAAAAAAAAAAAAAAAAAAAAACGGAGTCATCAACTTCTGAGGAATAAAGTAAAAATACTAGACAGAAGAACATTGGAGAGTCAGATGTTTAAAAGAATCAGTGCATATGCTAGGTCCTGAGAACTTCCTTAGTAGGTCTAGCATAGAAATATGATATGGGAGCTGTTAAAAGATTTTAATACTACTCATTAATAAAGTAAAATGACAAAAAGATTCAACAGCAGCAGCACTAAAAGAGAAATTTAACGAGTGCAGAAATGTGACAAGGAGCAGCAGATTAGGTTTAAGGCTTCAAGTTCTGTCACAGGGCAATAGCTTAGTTGATTAAAGTGTTGGTTTGTAAATTTGGTAACATAGTAATCACAAGTTCAATCTCTGGGCTGGGCAGTACATACTTGGACTTAGTGAATCCAAACAGTACTAAATAAAAAAAAATTTCTAGAAATAGTCAGCAGAACAAGAAAAATCTATCCCCAGAGATTAAATAAATTCAATTAAAAAAAAACAAAAAAAAAAAAACAAAAAAAAAAAACAACAAAAAAAAAAAAACAACAAAAAAAAAAAAACAACAAAAAAAAACAAAAAAAAAAACAGATTAACAAGCATCTGAAGATCGCATGTGACATATTGTGATAATAAAGATGAGGATAATAGTCCACATGTAAATAATAAATCCTCATCACAGAAATTCAAACAAAAATTAGTAATTAGCCAAAATATAGTATTTTAGTTTGGGTATAAAAATAGAGAAGTATAAACCATCAATTGCTGATATCCACTGACAAGTGGATGGAGTGATTCCCAGAGAGTGTCTACAAAACTCTGGAGTCAGGATGCTGAAGTTAATATCAACCAGCTTAATGACAAGCCTTTTACTTTTATTAAAAGGTGCATGCATATATATATATATATAAATAAAATAAAAAGGCTCAAACACTAATATTCCATGGTAATAATTTATTACATTGGAATTGTAATCATGATCCAATTCATCAGACCTACAAATTCAAAAAGAAATTGGAAAATATAACTCCGGGTATAAAAAATAAAATTTTAGTGAGAGTGTATGTGTGGGAGTGGGTAACAAGTGTGAGAGGGAAATGTATGAAAGCTCTAGAGAGAGGTGTAACTGAAGAAAGAACAGGAAGGCCTAAAAGGTGAAGGTGGGGATTAAAATTTAACAGAGAGAAGTTTTAAAGAGAGGAGTTAAATAATGGTTTAAATAAGCGAGATACAGATAAATATGAATTATTTTTTGATGCATAATTTGCTACCGAATCGCTGACCTAAATTAAAAAACAGACACTGGAAACGTGTGTATACATTTGTGGTGACACTACGCACAATAAAAAACAATATGATCTAAATTTAAAATCCAGAAGAGGAAAGAGAAAAATAAGGGTGGGGGAACTAAAAACAAAGGGCATTTATAAGAGAACCAATGTGTAATCAAGAAAATTTGATAAAGCAAGTAATATCACCTACAGGTTACAAATTTAACAAAGATATAAAATTTAACTAAAATTTAATCTAGTAAGAACTTACTATTTTGCCCCAAAACACATACTATATATTTCTTTCACTCCAAGCAACGTCATAATGCAGAGGTTTACTGGGAGTGAAAGTAAATAAGACTTTAGTAAAGAGATCGGACAAAATTCCAGAAGATGGTGATTGATGTTGCATGTAAATTTTTGAACAAGTAGGTGGCTGTGAAGCAAAAAAAAAAAAAAAAAAAAAAAAAAAAAAAAAAACTGGAAATTACACAGGCCTTTTATTCAGTTCATAGTAAATGTGACCTTATTCTTTGTTTCCAATTCATGCCATAGAATTGTAAAGACAAGCAAATGAAATGAAAATTAATAAATGGTTGACAATGTATTGTTTAATAATAAATCAAATGCAATATTATTAATACTACTAATGTCTGTAAACAAAACATCAAATATGGCCACACAAAGCATTTGGTGAAAATAAAGAACCAGCTGGATTTTATCTTCTGTCCAACTGGTTCTTTAACTCAAGTGGAAGAGTAACTATCACAATAAGATTGGCTTTCCCAAAGAAAAAATTAGATTTTACTAAAGACTATATAGAATGATGGCCTGTGTTGTATCCTGGATGTGACAATAAACTACATCTGGCAGCAAGATTGGAGGTTTTGAAGAGTGCAAAACTACCTTTTCAGACTTGCTTAGATAATTTTGTCAAAAATAAGAAAAAATCTGAAAATAATGAAGACAGAGACTGCAGGGCCAAAGAATACTCATCCTAGTCTGACTGAAAAAGGAATTCATCAAAAGCTAAAAGTAACCAGAGTTGGTTAATCAAAAGAGTCAAGGCTATTATCATTTATGAACTTCAAAAGAGGTTAGTTTGACTTCCCAAAAGGTAAAAAAAATCTGATGCCACTTTAAATGCAAGAAGGTTACCCTTTATGAATTTGAAAATTGACCAGTTTTATTTTCACTGATGAAAACAGGGTTTAATCTAGACATGAACTGTAAATATGTATTACCAAACTGCAAAGCTTACAAGATCGTCCCATGCAACAGAGGATGAAATTGTAGCATTTCATGTGTGTGCCATTTCCCCAAATTAATATCGAAGCATTTAATGCTACTTTATCTGCACCATTTATTATCAAGAGACTTCTCAAATATGAAAGTGACAATGAATAATGTGAAATTCCATCACTCAAGAGTCATACGAAGTGCAATTAAAAGTAATTTTTAGATTTCTTTTGTCACCTTAAAGTACAATGTTAAAGCCAATAGAAGAGAGTTTCAGTTCTTTGCTGATCCTAAAACTTCATGCAATAGAACAATTAATGAACAAACTTATTCAGATGTCAAAGGATTTTGGCATGAATGTCAAGGGTTGTGATTTTCATATGACAGAATATTACAAAAAAAAAAAAAAAAAAAAAAAAAAAAAAAAAAAAAAAAAGTCTAGCCAAAGTTTCAACATTTGTCATTTACATTGTCCAGATCTTTGTCACATATTCACGTTTTGGGTGTTGTATACTCCAGCCTTCTTTTATCCACTGGGCCATGTCTTTGAGGGCACATGGCCCAATGAATAAAAATGTTGGTTGGATCCAATGACTTGACCCAGAGAATTGCATATTCAATACCTGGCTACTGCAGTGGTGAGCAAAAAGAAACTTAGAGAGTTGATTTAAAGGAAGATAACCAAGACATCCAGAAGAGGCATAGCATGTGGACGAAATAAAAGGTTCAGTTCGAAATTCCAATCACTTGGAGAAGGCTGGAGCATACAACAGATAAAACGTCATGAACATGCAATAAAATGAGGACAAGTCCGAACAATGCATGTCTTTTCCTGAGATAGAACTCAAACAATACCACAACCACATTAGGAGCATGCTGTACCTTGAACTCCTAAGTGCAGTGCCAAATTTAATTAAAATTTGACAAAAGAAGTTTTTAAAAACATAGAAAAATTAAGTATTCATTTTCGATACACATTCTTATATTAATCCTCATATATAAAAACTTGTATATTCATTATTTACATTATTTGGACTATTGTTCTCATCTTTGTTGCCATATTTATTACAAGGTTTCAGCCATTATACACTCCGGCCTTCTTCAGGTGGTTAGAATGTCGAACTTAATCCTTTATTTCGCTCACATGGCACAATGGATAAAGGCGTTGGTTAGATCCAGTGACAGGACCCAAAGAGTGCGAGTTCAATACCCGGTTAAGGCAGTGGAGAACTTTCAGAGGAAAATTAACAAGAGATAACTGACATCCATTAAACATGGCACGTGGAACTAGAACAGTCTATCCCAGTGAGCAAAATAAAGGGTTAAGTTTGACATTCCAACCACCCGAAGAAGGCCAGAGCGTATAATAGCCGAAACGTAATAAATATAGCAACAAAGATGAGGACAATAGTCCGAATAATTTACATAATACCTCATCTCAATATTGACAGATACTTGCATATTCTATTACGCGTGTCAAAAATAGGCATTCATAATACATTCTAATATATACACACGCAACATATATTTATAAAATTCACTACATTAGAACTTTGTTTTATAAAAGTACTTAAAAAGGTGAAGAGGCTATGTGTGTCACATGACTTGATGGTAAATAAATAGATGCACACTGATTTATTGCTGTTATATTTTTTAAAATAAATGCAACAAAGAAACAATAAAAAATATACATATTTTGAAAAAAACAACACCTGTTTTAAGCTATTACCCCAAATTTTCATGTAAGTTGTTAACTATGAAGTCGAATGGAACAATAAACCTTCTTTTATGGTCTTTAGTATTAAATTTTTATTCAACTTACATTTTATGGAAGCAATTTCTCTTAATGTAAAGATTAAACCATATCTATTGATATCATAAATTAATTTATTTTCATACTTTAAATCAGGATATTTGCATTTAAAGCATTTTGGTTGATTTGCATGCCATAAAATTTTTCCTAGCCTGAAAAATGAAAGATCCAATATCGTAATTCAAACGGTTTCCTATGATGACAATTATTATAATAACTCATAAATACAAATTAAAATGTGTAACTAATAATAAAATTGATAATATTATTTCATCATTTTGTATAATGAACTGCTCTTGAAAGAAAAGTAACAGGTTTATAGGTGGTCTAGTAAAAATTAAAAAAATAAAAAGTTTGCAATATGAAATCAAAAGCGTTTTTCAAGTCATTAAATGATTTAAATTAATTCATTAGATGGCCTAATTACTTTGAAGTCTAATCTTTAGTAATGAATAATCATCTCATTACTACTTTGAATTAAAAAAAAAAAAAAAAAAAAAAAAAAAAGTGTATGTTTTTTTTTAATAAAAGTAAATAAAAGTATCTTTAAATTGTATAGGTATCTAGCTGAATGAATAACTCTGTAAACATCAACTGGTGCCAACAAGTATATGCCCCTATCTTAGCTACACAATGTAATGTGAGGTTTCAAAAATAGAAATATAATATATATATATTTCTTTCAGAATATTTTAGGTATCATCTGCCAGCAGGATAGATTTAAATCCTTTTAAAAATGAAACCAGTAGAAATTCAATATGAAGAAAAGCAGTTTCTGTTTACAACCCTAGCAACTCTTAAAAAGCCTTAAAGTTAAACTTAAAAGAAATCGTTAATCCAAAAACAGCTGCCAGACAAATTTGTAGGAGGTGGGGGGGGGAAAAAAAAAAAAAAAAAAAAAAAAAAAAAAAAAAAAGCTAATTAAATCTATTCTAAAAAGGACTAAAAAGTATTTTAGCACAACTAGTATAGGTAATTTACTGTTTCACTATGATGAACATTGTGCATAAAATAAAATATCCAAACAGTTACACATGTGCCTGCAATATTGTGGATGGTTATGGTTTAAAAAGGCATTGTTAAATTATTGGGGGTTTTGAAGACTGTTGGGGAGGGGAGAAAGAATCAATTTTTGATCCTCATGAAATTGCTTGGAAAAAAAAAAAAAAAAAAAAAAAAAAAAAAAAAAAAAAAAAACCAAGATATCTAAAAAGCATCATTATTTCCATTACCTACATGGAAATAAATAAATAAATAAATGATTTGACTAAACTTAATGAAGGGAATAGAATTAAAAGTCAAAACAAAATAGCAAGTTTTAATTTGGCTTGGAAATATTGAAAATGATAAACTCAAGACAAAAATCCATGCCAAAAATAAAATATTAGTGAACAGAGATTGGGAACCATCCAAGAGAGGAACAAGAATGAGTAAAACTTTCACTTCTTTTTGCGAAAGATCTGAAAAGTTGCATTTGAATCTTTTTCACTAAAAAGGTATTTTGCAACATGATAAATTGCTTTCTAATACTTGGTGTAAAAAAGAAAAAAAATGTTTTAGTTTTTAGTATTAAAAAAAAAAAAAAAAAAAAAAAAAAAAAATTATATATATATATATATATATATATATATATTATATAATAAATTTACGATTAATTAGAAAATAAATAATGTTATGTTTAGTTTGTGTGTGCATCGTATGTTTTTGGAACTTTGAAGAATTTGGTTTGGGATCAGCGTTTCGCTGATATTGAGTTCCTGTGGCCGAAACTTGCAAAATAATAAAAATTAAAAGGGTTCAAATACTTGGGGAATTTAAGTCGTGAAACTCAAGAACTTTCAATAAATATCTCTAGTCAAGCAAGAGTCACAAGACACTTAATTTTTTTTTAGATGGAGGGTGAAGTGTTTAAGTTGGAATTCATTTCTGACACTTTCATTATTCCTCCTAAAACAATACAACCCCCACAAAAAAAAAAAAAATGGACAGTTAATATTTTCTCACAACAATACGTTCAACAACCATTATTTTTTTTAAAGAATAAAAAAAAAAAAAAAAAAAAAAAAAAAAAAGGAAGAAGAATTTATTAAGAAAAGAAAGATTTACCATTCCTACTTTGTCAACAAATATCACAACTAAAACTGAAATCACAATAACTGCGTACTTAGCAGTTTTCTCTATCAAGTTTTTTTATTCGTTTTTTTTACTTGGAGGACTACTTTTCAGAGAGAAAGTAATTTAGCTATAAAAATAAATATTTTAATTTTATTATGCAATAAATGCGCTTTTCCTTTTACAGTACTCTGTGAGGCAAATAAAAATAAACGAATTTTAAATTAAAGAATTTAAAATTTCTTAAATATAAATTTTCTTGAAAGTTCGTTTTCCAAAGAAATGGAGAAACGAACATCTGGTCAATTAGTAAGAAAATAATTGAAATTATTTTGTCAATAACGAAAGAATTTAAAATTAAAGGAAAAGATGCCGGATGATGAAATGAAAACAAAGTAAAAATGAAAAAAAAAATTAAAAATAAAAAATTTTTAAAAAGTAAGAAAAAGCAATAATAAAGGAAAAATAAAATATCCTTTTTTCCTCTCCTTGACTGTTTCTATCATAAAAATGATTTTTATTATTAAAAAAAAAAAAAAAAAAAAAAAAAAAAAATCATTTCTTAGTATTTAAAAAAAATAAAAATAAAAAAATAAACCAAAATAAAGGATATAAAACTAAAAATTACTTTAAATAAATTTTAAGGAATAATCTAAAAAAAACAAAAAAAACAAAGAATTTGATTTCAAAACAAAAGAAAAAGTCAAAACAATGAATATTTAAATTTAAAAACGGGTTCAACCACTATTTGTTTTTTTTTTATGTCATTCAATATTTATATTTGCAATATAAAATTTATAATCAATAGTGAGTAATTAATTAAAGATAAAAAATAAAATAAAAATATTAAATTTATTTAGAAGTTAAGTTTTTTAAAAGTAAATCCGTTTTCAGCACCAATTGTCATTTTTTTCAATCAAGTTTCGATCTTTTTTGGACAACAAATCGACTAAAAATTAAAGATTAACTAATAATCGCTTAATTAATCAATTATTAGAAAGTAAGGTTTCCAACATATATTTTTTTTTAAAATTGATGATTTTTAAAGAAATCAAAAAATACAAACATTTGCACTTCCTAGAAAAGAAAAAAAAAGGGGGGGTGTCAAACAAGGACAAGAAGATTATGGTGACAAATTTGAGTTTTAAACGATTTCATTTAATAATGATTTTTTTTATTTTAAAATCATGAAATACGGATCTTTAATAAAAGGAAAACGGTGATTTTTTTTTTTTTTTACCAGAAATCAACATTTTTAAAAAAAAAATGATGTTAAATTTATAAATAAATGTTGATTACAATCAAAGTAAAAAGGACATTTTTTTGTGACCAACACCTTTTTAAAATCAGGTCAACTGACAAGAAGAAAAAGATACGATTTATTTACACACAAATAAGAATAGAATTAAAGATTTTTCTAAAAAGATATAAAATGAAAAATATCTGAGGTAAGAAAATTACGTTGTTATCTCAAGAAAATAAAGCAATATTAAAGAAAAGAACAAGAAAATAGAGTCGTCATCAACGACTTAAGAAGAACAAAGAGGGTGCCATCCGTTTTTTTTATGGTTTTAAAAGAAAAAAAAAAAAAAAAAACAAAGGATTTTCCTATTTTTATTGACAAAAAAAAAAAATCAAATAAATAGACAGTAATTAAAACTATAATATAACTTAAACATTTCTCTCAACAAACAACACATGAATCAATAAATATTTGTATTTAAAAAAACAAAACAAAACAAAACAAAACAAAACAAAAACGTCACATGCGGAAAGAAAGGGGAACTAAAATGACACAAAACTGGAAAAAAGACAAAACCTGGGTGGAGAAAAATCTTCGATTAGGGATTTATTAAGGCACGGAAATCGTACCTGGAAATGGTAAATATATAATTAGGACTTACATGAAGGCACAATAGTTAACAGTAGGAAAATAAAAGCCGAGTCCATGCTGGAAACAAACGAGTAATGTACAAAACACAGCGAATATGGCACCTGTTATATGCGTAGTCAGTCACCTTCTTACCTGGATACCACTACCCCCACCTTCTCCACAGTATTGAACCTCAGGTAACGAGATAACACTTAAAAACTGTCAACTTTCAAATGTATATTTTTTTAAACCCAATATAATTCCTCTATCTCACAATTTATTAAAAAATGAGTAATAATAATAATATCAATTATAGATTTAAAGATGTTGACATTAAAGAAAAAAAAGTGGATTACAACTTGTGACAAAATACTAGTTAGTAGTACGCATGCGTGGATTGCGACATGATGAGGCAAGTCGCTTGAGAGTGAGTTACCTGTCTCATTGGTGCTTCTAAAAGGAAAAGAAATTATTTTAAAGAAATTCAAGTACATTAAAAATGTTTATTTATTTAAAAATATCTGATTGTTTTTAAAGTTTACTTTTAGTTAGTTTTTTTTTCCAGTTACACACAATATTTATTTAATGGATTTTTACTATGTTCAGTTTAGCAAAGTCAAGGTGTTTGAAATAAGCAATTTAGCATTAAGAGTTTAGAGATTGATTTTACCTTGACCTTTACCTGAACCATACGTTTTGTAGTCCACTTACGTGCCGTTAACATGTTTTGTACGTATTTAAGTTATTTAAAATATAACTTTTTTAAAACATATCACAGACAAATCTTTTGAAATTTATTTACACATTAATCATTAAGTACTACAAACAGATGTGATTGTTTCTCCTGGAATACCAATTTTGATTTTTTTTTTTTCTTGGCTGCTTTCGGATTATTGCATTTTAAATTCAATTGATATACATTGAAATCTTATAAACATTGTTTCTCTTTGTCAGAAAAAAAAAAGATATTATATATATAATAAAGTTCATCCAATATAAGACGTGTAACAACCATTAACCCACTTCTTGGCTTTGCCCAAAACCCCTGCTAGGGAGGAGGGCAATCTTTAAGGCTTTAAAAAGGCAATTATATTCTCTTTCTTCCTCTTTTTTTTTTAGCTCTTTTTAATGCTTGCTTCCAGGTGTAGTCGAACATAAAAGAATGTTGCCAACAGAGCATTTTCGCTTCCTCGGTCATTTGTTGACTTTTGAACTCTCTCACACATGTGTCTATCACACATATTTGTTTGTTGCACACACACACAAACACACTCTTATAACTAGTTTTATTGGGTTTTCCCCTTTTATTACAATTATTGCATAAACTAAACATGTAATTAATTTTGTTAATAACATGCATTGTTGTTTGTTTTATAATATTCATTGTTTTGTGTTTTATTGTTATCGGGACTCACATGAGTCTGCCAATATTATTTGCGGGATAAATGTTTCATCGATGAGTTTGGTTTGCATCCTCTCTCCTGTCGTCGTAGTTCCGGCATGCAGTAATAAACGACATCATCAGAAGAGGTTTGGATGCAGCTGGATTCCCTTCTGAAATCGAACCCGTAGACCTCGACCGTAGTGATGGAAAGCGGCCGGATGGCATTAGGATATATAATTCTAATATACATATACAATCCTATATATATATATAATCCTATTGTCATGATGTTGATTTGGGGTTTGTAGAGACAAACGCCAAATAACACGTAACAATAAATGTGGTTTTAATAGGCTGGTAAAAAACTAAAAAGGTACAGAAATCGCCTGAGTAGTCAATAACTAGCTCAGCTAAGAACTTCTGTCTCTCGGTCTCGGTATTTTTATCAGTCCACCCACGAGGATCGAATGTGGCACAAGGCCGTTTTAATGTGGGTATCCCCGAGCCCGTAGGCTCGGCCAAAAATATGGCCTTTCTGAACCCGCCTAGACGGGTTCAGGCCCTGTCAACCTCCCCGGACGAAACCTTGCCCTTCGGCAAAGCCTCGTCCGGGTTCCCCTCTGCCAATGCAGAGGGTTCGACAGTTGCCGAGAGTCTGTCGCTCGGACTCAGTATTTATTAGTCCACCCACGAAGACCAAATGTGGCACAAGGCCGGTTTAATGTGGGTATCCCCGAGCCCGTAGGCTCGGCCAAAAATATGGCCTTTCTGAACCCGCCTAGACGGGTTCAGGCCCTGTCAACCTCCCCGGACGAAACCTTGCCCTTCGGCAAAGCCTCGTCTGGGTTCCCCTCTGCCAAGGCAGAGGGTTCGACAGTTGCCGAGTGTCTGTCGCTCGGACTCTCTCATGTCAACTGACATGCCACTATTTAAAATCTTTGTTCACAGACGCAGATAAGTTCATCTTCAAGAGGGGTGGTAGGTTTCCGACACAACATATAGGATTGTATATATATATATATATATATATATATATATATATATATACAATCCTATATATATATATATATACATATATATATATATACATATGCAATCCTATATATATATATATATATATATATATATATATATGTATATAGGATTGTATATATATATATATATATATATACATATATGTATAGGATTGTATATATATATATATATATATATATATATATATATATATATACAATCCTATATATATATATATACATATATATTATAATAATATTTTTTGTTTAAAAATATGATTCCTTCGCTACATAAGAGTTCTCATGTTTCAAAAACGAGAGCCGAAATCATCCAAATAATTAAGAAAATTAAGCTGGATTGTGGTGTTTAGTCCCGTTTCATCTTCAAGCGAAATTTTTGGAATAAGCTATCTCTCGGTTTACGTGTATTTTTAGGCACGGTCCGTTACAGAATTTGTTATTGTGGGAGTGTCTAGACTATTTTCCTTCGTTAAGTGGTCAGGGAGTTAATTCTTATCAATAGATTCATCATCCTCTGAGAGGTTTTGCTAAGGTTGGGTAGGGTATCTATTTCAAGGCTAATGTTTACGGTCATCCTTTAGTTGGTTCCCAGTGAAGGATATTTTTATGGCGCGCCTAAAATCGTTATGTGTCTGGAGAATTGTCTTTTATTATTGTCTATCTGATTATCTATTTATTTATTTGTTTATTTAAGTGGGTGTTTTATATACAGATCGCTTTGCATTGAATTTCAATTTTTTGACGACGACAAAAAGGGTTTTTTCTATTTGAAGGTTTGGCTAAGCTTTTTAGAATTTTACTTAGCTATGTTTTTTTTTTTTTTTTTGCTAATTATCTAATGCGAAAGTCTGTTGATGTCGACAAAAAACCGTTAACTCCTGCCTATGGTTTAATAATTTTTCATTATTTAGGAATTTAATGATGTGTTGTTTTTCCTGTAAGCATAAAAGGCATGGGTCATCCCAGGTTCTACAGGTTCTTGTTTTATTTACTATTTTCCATTTTACTTTTGGTGTTTTATTCGTTTCCTTTAGATGCCAGAAATATTGGGATAGAGATGTCTGATTTCTATTTTGAATATTGTTGAAGGAGCTCTTGTGTTGCCTCCATCTAATTTTAAAATTATTCTTTGTTGATCCTATGTATATCCTATCAGTGTTAGGGCTCTCAATGGATGAGATAGTGCATTGGTATACCACGGATTTTGTGAGGCATTTATTTTCCAACGGGCAGTTTTAGGGTTTCTACAATCGCATAATTTTTCGTTATTTTTATCTAGTTTTAGTTTATGTGTTTTATTACTGTTTTGGTATGCGTGTTTTTATGATTCTTTCTATATTTTCAGTTCAGCTGTAACTCAGTTTCAATGTGTTTTTGTTAAAGATGTTGCTAAGTTTGCTATTAGTGGGAAAGTGCTTTTCAATTAAAGCTAGGAACTTATGGCCTAGTTTGGTGCTGACCATTTGGTTGTACGGTGGGGTATACCAGATGATCTTTCTTTTCCTGTTTCTCTTATTATTGGTACTAACGTTTCTATAGGTTATGTCAAAGTTTTTGTATCCGCTGTTTTTCAGGGCTGTGTTGTAAAAACTACTGTGCTGTTGGAATATTTCCTTATTTGCTGAGTTCATACGCTCATACGTGTAGCGAAGGAATCATATTTTTAAACAAAAAATATTATTATAATATAAGCTCTACTTCTGTATGGAGCACTGTCTTCTTAAAAATAAAAACAAAAATACTAAGGAACCCCGGATTATGCACCCAACGTCTTCTTTTCTATTTTCTGCATACCTGCACAAGGATACATATATAGTACATATATATATATACAATCCTATATATATATATATATATATATATATATATATATATATATATATATATAATCCTATATATATACAATCCTATATATATATACACACAATCCTATATATATATACATATATATATATATACAATCCTATATATATATATATATATATATATATATATATATATGCAATCCTATATATATATATATATACAATCCTATATATATATATAAACAATCCTACAATCCTATAGATATATATATATACATACCTACGCAATCCTATATATATATATATATATATATATACAATCCTATATATATATACAGACAATCCTACACACACACACAATCCTATATATATATATACACACAATCCTATATATATATATATATATACATACAATCCAGATAGATATATATATATACAATCCTATATATATAATCCTATATATATATATATATATATATATATACAATACTATATATAGATATATACATATATATATCTATACAATCCTATAGATATATAAATATACAATCCTATATAGATATATATATATATACAATCCTGTATATATATATAATATATACAATCCTATATATATGCAATCCTATATATATATACAATCCTATATATATACAATCCTGTATATATATATAATATATACAATCCTATATATATGCAATCCTATATATATATACAATCCTATATATATATATACAATCCTATATATATATATATATATATATATATATATATATATATATATATATATATATATATATATATACACACAAATCCCTTTCATAAAGAGATATAATAAAAGAATAAAATAAAAATAAATAAATAAATCTCCATAGACGCTCAAGCCAGACTATGCGAAAACTTCCTCCGTCGTTAATTTAGCCACCCCCACCTTACCCTGACCCGGCATCTATGAAAGTAACTCTATACTGATACAAATTATTAACACCCCACCCCTGCCTATTCTAAACAATCCGCCCTTGATGTTACCATGGAAATTTTTGATTTCAATTCTGACTATAAAACTCGTAAATTTCAGAAATAAGTCATTCCCAAAAAAATTTCGCTTGTAGATGGAACAGAGCCTACTTTAACTCAAGTTAATTCAAATATTATTTTGAAGTTTTCGGCTTTTGTCTTGAAACATGAGACCTCTTATGTAGCGAGTTGGAATCAAATTTTTAAATAAATAATATATTTATACTCTACTTTCGTATCGAGCACTATTTTTTAAAAATAATAACAAAAATACTAAGGAACTTTGGATTATTTACCGAACCAGTTTTTTTCCTATTTTCTACAATATTTTCACATATTCCCATATATATAATCCTATATATATATAATCCTATATATATATATATATATATATATATATATATATATATATATATATATATATATATATATATATATATATATAATCCTATATATTTAATTTCAATAAAGGTGCAATTAATTTACAAATTCATGAATTATTCATACATAAATCAAATACAAAGGTTAATGATTTAAATGGCGAGAAATCCATCTTCGCGAACAATTCAAATAATATACAAAAACCCCGAACCTGTTTATGAATGAAAAGATCCTGTTTTAAAAATTTCAGTTGCATTTGGTCTATTTATTTTACATTTACAAGCTATCGTCTGTTCCTACAGACATCCTCAGGTATGAAATAGATTGTTTTCTTGTTTTTACTCTCAGTAATAAGTGGACCATGAAAACAGGGTTATTTTATGTATGAATAATTCACGAATTTGTAAATTAATTGCACCATTATTGAAATTAAAATAACTGATCCAAGTGCAACTTTCGGATAATAAGTGCGACATTACTGTAATTATTGAACAATAGTTCATGCCACTTTTACGGAAAATCTACCAGTAAAAAAGAATTAGCTATTTTATGCCGTCATTGTCAAAATTTTTCCTTAAATATTATTTAAAAATAAAAATAAAAATAAATTTATAAAATAGGATCAGGTATATTTAACATGAAAAATTAATTTTATATACTGTAAGTAATTCTATTATATTTAATTGGTTTTTCCTAAAAAATAGTCTATTAAAGTGATTGTGAAAATATTTTAAAGTTGTATTTAAAATTGTAGTTAATACGAATTCTAACCTAAACATCTTTTAAAATTATACATAAATTAAATAAAACGTATTCTAACCTAAACACCCCTCCAAAAGAAATACCGACACTCAAATGATTCCTAGTATAAAACACCTACAGAAAAATGAAATTATGACGAAAAGCTAGAGGATGTGGACCATTGAATGACCCATGTCCTTACTAATATAGTTTCACCTGTATGTACAAAGTTTATATTTAAAAAAAAAATAATAAAAAAAAAAAATATTTAAATATAAAATTTTTAAAAATCGTAATATACTTATACTTGATATAGAAATTAAATGTAATATAGTCTCTAAAAACTAACAATGAAAATATTTTAAAGTTGTAATTATAATTGTAGTTTAAAATGAATTCTAACCTAAACTTCTTTTAAATTGAAATTAAATAAATAAATTAAGTTTAAATCAGTGAAATGAATTAGCTATTTTGGCCATAAACAAAAAAAAAAAAAAAAAAAAAAAATTACTTAAATAATATTTAAATATAAAATTTTTAAAAATCGTAATACAAACATACTTGATATAGAAAAATAATTTTACTTACTGTAAGTTAAGTAATTCAAATATTGGGTTGGTACAGAAATGGTGGCGCAGTGATGTCGGTTTTTGACGTATTTTTTAACGTCAAAGAGCGGCGTTATTGCGTCATTGTTTTCTGCCCCGGCCTAATACATTTACTTCAATTAAATAAAATATAGCCTAAAAAAACTAATAATGAAAATATTTTAAAGTTGTAATTAAAATTGTAGTTAATTGAAATGAATATTTAAATATATAAAATAAACTTCTTTTATATTGTAAATGTAATTAAATAAATAACTAAAGTTTACTAAATCAGAAAAATGAATATAGAGCTATTTTTGCCATAAAAAAAAAAAAAAAATTAAAATCGTAATATAATTGTAAAATAATTTTACTTACTGTAAGTAATCCTAATTCTTAAATACATTCACTTCTTAGATGAAATTATAGTCTAAAAAACTAATAATGAAAATATTTTAAAATTGTAATTAAAATTGTAGTTCATTAAAATGAATTCTAACCAAAACATCTTTTAAATTGTAATTAAATAAATAAATAAAGTTTACTAAATCAGAGAAATGGAAATTTTACTTAAATAATATTCAAGTATAAAATCTTTAAAAAAATAGCAATATACTTGATAATAATAATTCTACAAACTGTAAAGAATTCTAATTACATTTAATTGTTCTTGAAAGAAATATAAAAATTAAAAGTAAAAATATTTCAATTCGTAGTTGAATAAAAAGTATTCTGACGTAGACACCTCCCAAAAATCTTTAAATATACGAACGAAAAAAATGTCGTAAGAATTTTAGCCGTTAACAAAAAAAAAAAAAAAAAAAAAAATCCAGACGACACGCTTTTAACGGATGTTAGATTTCATTGAAAAATACATCCCTACCCACTACCAAAATGTAACAATAACAGATACATTAAAATATAGACATATTGAACACACAGACACCCCTAGTCTAGCAAAATAGATCTGTAACCTTGGAAACGTGAATTTTGTTTTAGCTGTCTATTTAAAACCCAGTAATTTTTAAAGTAATTCCAAAATTCGGTTAAGGATGAAATTGAAATGGAACTAATGTCTTTAATTTAAGTACAAAATTAAATTCGGGGCTTTTAGCTTCCATTTTTGAAACATGGTTGGAACTGTGTAGCGAAAAACCATATTTTTGGTCTATTAATATTAATGCTCTGTAAATTTACATTGAGCACTTTTTTCTAAAAATAAAAATATCTATAAGAACACCAGATTATATATCTTACTGTTCTTTCTTTTTATTATTATACATATATATAATCATATAATCATATATATATATATATATATATATATATATATATATAAAAATGTATTTATATAATCATATATATATATAATCATATATATATATATAATATACATATATATATATATATATAATAATATACATATATATATATATAATCATTATATATATATATAATCATATATATGTATATATATAACCATATATATATATATATATAATCATATATAATCATATATATATATATATAATCATATATATATATATATATATAATAATATATATATATATAATCATATATAATCATAAATATATATATAATCATATATATATATATATAATCATATATATATATATAATCATATATAATCATATATATATATATATATAATCATATATATATATATAATCATATATAATCATATATATATATATATAATCATATATATATATATATATATAATCATATATATATATATATAATCATATATATATATATATATAATCATATATATAAATATATATATAATCATATATATATATATAAAATCATATATATATAATCATATATATATATATATATATAATCATATATATATATAATCATATAATATATATAATCATATATATATATATAATCATATATATATATATAAACATATATATATATATATATAATCATATATATATATATATAATCATATATATATATATAGTCATATATATATATATATATAATCATATATGTATATAATCATATATATATGTATATATATATATAATCATATATATATATATATATATATAATCATATGTATATATATATAATCATATATATGTATATATATATATATAATCATATATATATATATATAATCATATGTATATATATATAATCATATATATATATATATATATATATATAATCATATATACATATATATAGATAATCATATATACATATAATTATAATCATATATATATATATATATATATATATATATATATATAGATATAATCATATATATATATATAATCATATATATATAATCATATATATATATATATGATCATATATATATATATAATCATATATATATAATCATATATATATATATATATATATATATACAATCATATATATATGTATATATATATATATAATCATATATATATGTATACATATATATAATCATATATATATGTATATATATATAATCATTTATATATGTATATATATATATATATAATCATTTATATATGTATATATATATATATAATCATATATATATATATATATATAATCATATATATATATGTATATATATATATATAATCATATATATATGTATATATATATAATCATATATATATGTATATATATATATATATAATCATATATATATGTATACATATATATATATAATCATATAGATATGTATATATATATATAATCATATATATATACATATATATATAATCATATATATATACATATATATATAATCATATATATGTATATATATATATAATCATAAATATATACATATATATATATAATCATATATATATGTATATGTATATATATAAATAATCATATATATATGTATATATATAATTATATATATATATGTATATATATATATATATATAATCATATATATATGTTTATATATATAATCATATATATATGTATATATATAACCATATATATATGTATACATATATATAATCATATATATATGTATATATATATAATCATTTATATATGTATATATATATATATATAATCATTCATATATGTATATATATATATAATCATATATATATATATAATCATATATATATGTATATATATATATAATCATATATATATGTATATATATAATCATATATATATACATATATATATATATATAATCATATATATGTGTATACATATATATATAATCATATATATGTATATATATATATATAATCATATATATATGTATATATATATATAATCATATATATATACATATATATATAATCATATATATATGTATATATATATAATCATATATATATGTATATACATATATATATTCATATATATATATAATCATATATATATGTATATATATATATAATCATAAATATATACATATATATATAATCATATATATATATATGTATATATATAAATAATCATATATATATGTATATATATATATAATTATATATATATGTATATATATAATCATATGTATATATATGTATAATCATATATATATGTTTATATATGTATATAATCATATATATATATAATCATATAATCATATATATATATATATATGATCATATATATATATAATCATATAATCATATATACATAATCATATATATATATAAAATCATATATATATATATATAATTATATATATATATAATCATATATATATAATCATATATAGATATATATAATCATATATAATCATATATATAATCATATATAGATATATATGTAATCATATATATATAGATATATAATCATATATATATATATATATATAATCATATATGTATAATAATATATATATATATATATATATTCGTATATATATGTATATATATATATATATATATATATATAATCATATATATATGTATATATATATAATCATACATATATGTATATATATATATATAATCATATATATATGTATATATATATATATATATAATCATATATATATGTATATATATATATATATATATAAACATATATATATGTATATATATATACATATAATCTTATATATATATGTATATATATATATATAATCATATATATATGTATATATATATATAATCATATATATATGTATATATATATATATACATATAATCATATATATATATGTATATATATATATATATATATATAATCATATATATATGTATATATATATATATAATCATATATATATGTATATATATATATAATCATATATATATGTATATATATATATATATAATCATATATATATGTATATATATATATATAATCATATATATATGTATATATATATATAATCATATATATATGTATATATATATATATATATATATATATATATATATAATCATATATATATATATATATATATATATATATATACATATATATATATATATAAATATAATCCTATATATATATATATAATCATATATATATATGTATAATCATGTATATATATATATATATATATATATAATCATATATATATATGTATAATCATGTATATATATATATATATATATATATATATATATATAATCATGTATATATATATATATATACATAATCATATATATATATATATAATCATATATATATATACGTATACGTATATATATATAATCATATATATAAATATATATAATCATATATATATATATAATCACATAATCATATATATATGTATATAATCATATAATCATATATATATACATATAATCATATAATC